>OZ024831.1:66956334-67556334 GCA_964016985.1 Anodontia alba
TATAATTTTGACCCCCTTAAACCCCACTTTCATATAGTAAAACTGGGGTTTACAGGGGTATACATTATTTTTCTTATTTCTGCTCAAAAATATAGATTGTGGGTACTCGTTAGAACTGCCTCGCTGAGGCAGTTTTAACGAGTACCCACAATCTATGTTTTGAGTAGAAATATGAAAAAAATCAGAGTTTTTTATCTGAAAATTTTCAGTTTTTGGAGGTGAAATTTTCTATATATTTGAATAGGCATGTTTTCATAATGTATGGAATGATAAATTAAACTTAATGTAAACTATAAAAATTTAGTAGACAACATATTGAAATATTTTTTTCTTATTCCCCCCCCCCCCGTCGTCCCCCGCACCCCCCCCCCCCCCCCCAAAAAAAACAAAAACAGGTTTTGATATTTTATGCAAATTGTCTCCAGTTTGTATGAAATGTCAAAACCTGTTTTCTGGGTTTTTGCAGAAAACAGGTTTTGATATTTCAGACAATTTCCATGAAATGTCAAAACCTGTTTTGGGAAAAATAAGGGAAATATCAATGTCTCATCTGCTGAACTAGTAGAGTGAGTGCTAATGATTAAAAAAGGCAAAAATGTTTTAACCAATGAACACCATTCCTAATAACTGAGTTTTAACCAATGATGGATGAATACATTTGGAACATGTGAGTGCAGGGAACAGTCCTGAGGAACAGTCAATATTGTCTGCAGGTAGTGACCACAACAGAAGCCCCGAACATAACAAAATTATCTTCTCTACTATTGCTACAATTGAAATAGTCTTGCCCCAGACCCTTTCTTTATTTTTCTTTTATTTTTCTTCTTTTTTTTTGAGGGGACACAACACTTGCATAGCTTGTAGAATTTTTGTTTACTTCAGTCCCTTGGCTAGAAAGAAAGGGTTTTTGTTCAGCTATATGTAGCTAAGTTAGATTAAAGAGGATCATGATAAAAAAAAAAAAAAATATAGAGAAAGAGAGAAACAGATATAAAACAAAACGACTGGAGCCAGTCTACAATTGAAACTACAATAACAAAATGTAACCTAATTTGTTTTCTGTCACTGGAATTTGTGTCATCTGTTAAAAATTGTTATTTTTTCCTGGTTATATGCAACGACCCCTATAATCAAAGATGTTCTTTTTTTTTTTTTTTTTTTTAGATATCCTTAAATCCGTTGGAGACAATTTGCATGAAATGCCAGAACATGACTTCTGGGAAAAACAAGAAAAATATCAATGTGTTATCTGCTGAATTAGACTAAATAGTGGTAAAGGTTAAGTCAAATTTACTTATCCAATATTAATCTGTGGCACTAGAGGGCGTGAGTTGCGGTGTGTACTATAGCTCTGTATAAGGACAGACTCAATAAAACTGAGTGAGAGTCTGCTATTTTCATGCCTTTCATTACGAAAACATGCCGAAAATTTCACCTCTAAAAACTGAAAATTTTCAGATAAAAAACTTTGATATTTTTTACATTTCTTCTCAAAACATAGATTGTGAGTACTCTTTAGAACCGCCTCGGCGAGGCAGTTCTAACGAGTACCACAATCTATGTTTTTAAGCAGAAATAACTTGAGAAAAATAATGTATACCCCTGTAAACCCTAATATAAAAGTGGGGTTTAAGGGGGTCCAAATCATATAGGCATGTTTTTGTGATGACGTGTGTGTGTGTGTGTGTGTGTGTGTGTGTGTTTTTTGTCTTTTTTTTGAGGGTCCATTCTTTCAAAACTTTATAAGTGTATCCGTATTCTTCTTAATTTGTGAAACGAACATAAGTTCAGTAAAGTACTGATACCAATAACACGTCTACCAATTTGAGTGTGCCTTTGTGAAGCAAAGGAATCATATCCCCAGTGTGTGCATAAGTGTGACCATCAGCATGAGCATCAGGTTAACACTTAGCACTCTCGGTAAAAATTTTAGAAGACATTTTGATTTTGATTTTTTTTTCCCAGAATACGGGTTTTGACATTTCATGCAAATTGTCTCCAAGACAATTTGCATGAAATGTCAAATCATGTTTCCTGGGAAACATGAAAAAAATGTCAGAGGTCAGTCCTGGACCTTCGCAGCGAATCTACTCTAGAGGTCTGGTACCGGGTCCCTAGTCATTGCCCATTACGAAAACACGCCTATTCAAATAGATAGATAATTTCACCTCCAAACAACTGAAAATTTTCAGATAAGAAAGTATTTTTTTTTCATATTTGTACTCAAAAACATAGATTGTAGGTACTCATTAGAACCGCCTCGAGTACCTACAATCTATGTTTTAGAGCAGAAATAAGAAAAAATTTATAGCCCTGTAAACCCCAGTTTTACTATATAGAAGTGGGGTTTAAGGGGATCAAAATTATATAGGCATGTTTTCGTGATGTACTAAGACCGACTAAAGGTCCGATAAGAGATGAAACACTCTTTCTCTTGGCGAGCACAGAATTCAGCTCATGACTGTACGATGGCGTTTCCTTGCACAGAACCTTTTATTATCACCCATTTATCATCTCAATATGACTTGAATAATGTTGAAAGTGACGTAAAAAGATCAAACTGCTATCACCGTCCATTTTGCGTTCGCTTAAAACTTCAAATGTTTATACGTCTGTACGTCGAATCAGTCTTTCACTGCACATGCCCGGCTCCTTAGCGAGGCCACATCTAGTTCTGTGACTAAAGTTTCCTTTGGACGAAGCTTACGAGATCGAACAGCATGGATGCTAGTGAAACTGCACTGATGTGCAGCTTTTCTAAATTTGGTGTTCGTTAAACGACTAAACAGATCTAAGGTAAATAATCCAATTATTCTTTTCAGACATAAGGGAAATAAGCCTGCTAATCTTGAAATTTTGTGTTCGTTAAACCGCTTTAAGGAGATCTAAGGGAAATAATCCAATTAGTCAAGCATGACAAGGGTTAAAACGGATTGAAAATGTACCATACTTACCCTTAGGCAATCGGGCAGGCAGAGATAACTGTCTAAATAATTTATGTCAATATCTGAGAAGGCGTCTATTCATAAAGGAAAGATTTTGCTCCCTAGGGAAACGAACAGGAAGTCGTAAAAATTGTCTCCCTTGTGCAAAATGGCGGAAATTCTACCCTGTGTAGCAGTCCCTTTAACTACTTATACTACTACTACAACAACTACGTCTACTATTGCTACTACTTCTACTACTACTACTACTAAGGTTGAGGTTTTGCAGTCTACAATCTGTTTATATCTTATTGTTTGTTGATGTAATTTCACGGTTCCATCAACCTATGCTCTGATGATATATGATGTGGTTTTTCAAAATTTTAAGATACTGCTTTCCATAAGTCCAAAATTTGAAACTTTGTTTTATGCTATCATTACGAAAAAAAAAAAGCCTATTCAAATATACTGAATTACCTCCAAAAAATGAAAAAAATTCGGATAAAAATTCTGATATTTTTCAAATTTCTGCTCAAAAACATAGATTGTGAGTACTCGTTAGAATCGCCTCGCCGAGGCAGTTCTAACGAGTACCCACAATCTATGTTTTGAGCAGAAATAAGTAAAATAATGTATACCCCTGTAAACCCCAGTTTTACTATATAAAAGTGGGGTTTAAGGGGGTCAACATTATATAGGCATATTTTCGTGATGACACTAAAGGTGGACTCCTCAGAATCAGCTAGTCTCTCTTTTATGTTTGGTTAAACCACGTTAAACAGACGTTAGGGAAATAATCCAGCTATTCTTGCAGATCTTAGGGGAATAATCCAGGTAGTCTTGCAGACTTTAAGGGGAATAAATCTGGCCATTCTCAAACCAGGTGTTCGTTAAACCGCTTTAAACAGATCTAAGGGAAATAATCCAATTATTCTAGCAGACTTTAAGGGAAATAATCTAGCTAGTTTCAAAATTTTGTGTTCGTTAAACCACTTTAACAAAGATCTAAGGGAATTAATGCAATTAGTCTTGTAGAACTAATGGAAATAATCCAGCTATCCTTAAAATTTGGTGTTTGATAAACCACATTAATGAAAATAGTGTAGCCCCTGATCAGACGCCGCGTTCTCCGGTGTCTGATCTGGGTCTACACTGCGTTTGCCAATGTCCCTTTATGGGATGCGAATATAAATGGGTTGACTATTTCTCAGAATGACAGGGGGAACTGATATGGCATGGAATTCGTGCTTTGGCGTTCTTGGTGGGGGCGCGGGAGGCGGGGTGCGGGGCGGGGATGGCTGGAAAGTTTTACATTTTACAGAAGGTGATTGCTAAACTGTAGCAACAACTACTAAGCCGGAGCATAGCAATTCCTACAATTTATGTGTGTGTCCAGAGAAATCTCTTCGCTTACCGCACGAAGATACCTTGTGTTAGTAGCTGTCCATGGAGCGCACGATGAAGACAGATCAGAGTGCGCGGATGGTTTTCCGCTTTTAAAGGTAAGCGGTTTAGTAAAACGCGAACCAGTCCAATTAATGCTCCATGGCAACGTTTCATAGATTTTTGGGTTTTTTTTTTTTTTTACACTTGAGTAATTAAAACGGTTGCGGTGTGTCGGACATAGAACCTTTGACGAGTCAAAGCATGAATTTCAGGCTACATCAGTTCCCTTACCATCAAGTAACTATTGACTTGGGCGAGTGGTGGCATGGAGTTACCACTGCAGTATTTAAATTGAGTTATTTCCCTTAGGTCTCATTAACGTGGTTTAACGAACACCGAATTTCGAGAACAGCTAGATTATTCCCCTTAAATCTTTAAGTATTGCTGGATTATTTCCCTTAGATCTGATTAACCATTTTACCTGGGTTACGAAACATCAAACGAGAATAGCTGATTTATGAGTCCGCCATCAATGCGTAGCATGAAACAAAGTTTATAATTTTAGACTTATGGGGAAGCAGTATATTTAAAATTTGAAAAGTCCTTAAAAATATGTATCAAAATATAGGTTATAAAATAGTCTAAAACGGCATTGATCTTTACCACTCTTTGAGCGAATAATTCAGCAGATGACAAGTTGGTAATATTTTTCTTATTCCCTCCAAGACAAATATTTCAACAGGTTGTCTGCTGGAAATATAACCTAGAGTGTTAAGCATTAAAGGCGCCGTTAAAGGCCCCGACGCATTTGCATTACCATTGAAAACACAGAGCCTTGTAGATCATCAAATATATTGCATTGGAAAGCAAGTCTAGTCGATCCATGGAATGACCCACCGCCGAGTCTTGATGTCCCAAAGCATCTCTCGTTAATCCATGCTGTGTTTGAATGTTCCAAAGCGAGTCCAGTAGATCCATGGGATCTTTGGACGTCCCGAAGCAAGTCTAGTAGATCCATGGATTGACAGACCCCCGAAATTTGAAATCGTAAAGCAAATCTGGTGGATTTATGGGATGACCAATCGCTGAGTTTGCCGGCCTCGGTGGCGCAGTTGGATGCGCGTCCGACTGGAGACCAGGAGGTCGCGCGTTCGACCCCCGCCGAGGTCGGCAACATTCTTTCGTGGAGATTGATCATGAAATATTTTCTACGGTCATTCTCTCCCTTCCGCTGATTCAAGAAGGGCAGTTGTCAGTTTCTGGCGAAAGAATGTGCACAATACTGGTTAACCGCTTGGAGGACTAAGCCTGCCCAGTAAACGTGTGGTTAGGTAAACTGACCGCGCTCGACATGACCCCATTGGGTTGACTGGGCCGTAAAACCTCAACACAACAACAATCGCTGAGTTTGGATGTCCGAAAGCAAGTCTAGTAGATCCATGGCATATATGTCCAGAAAGTATTACTCTTTTCCCAGAAGTGCATTTTCGTTACCCTAAGGTAACACAGGTAACAAGGGTAACAGTTGTACTTAAAGGCCGTCTATTCCCCAGGGTAATCCCGCGCCCCTCCCACTCCCCTCCCTCTCTTTGCGAAAACCTTGACAGGTGCATTTAAATAAGTCTATCCAGAAAATGAGGCCCGGAGAAGGCATGCAATCAGCGCAATATACATTGTAGTTGAAAAGGCCATAAAACCGCATGCTTGGTAATTTTTTCGGCAGATGAAATAAATATTGAAACATTTTTTTTTTCTTTTTTATTTTTCTTAGAAAACAGGATTTGACATGGAAACGATTTGCATGAAATGTCAAGTAATAGTATGGATGTCCAGGAACCGAGACAATTACAGACCATAGTCTACCAACGACACCAAAGGAAGTGCAAACAAACCGAGAATGATAGACAACACACAAGCCACAGACCAAAGAAAAGCAAAGCATCCTGGCCCCGAGGTTATAAAACTTTTTTTCATCCTCAACTCAGCTGAGCATGAAATTTTCTTTGCTAATAAATAGGAAGTTGGCATTTTCATATTTATTAGCAGAGAAATTTTCACACTCAGATATGTTCAGCAAGAAATAATTGCAATTGATTGTAATTTGAGACTTTATAGAATGAAAAATTTCATGCTCAGCTGAGTTGAGCATGAAAAGTTTTATAACCTCGGGGCCAGCTCTCGCTTCCCCTAATACAACAATAAGACAACGAACAGGAGAGAAAAAACCGCAGCAAGCGGCCACAAGGCCACACAAAGAAGACCCAACAGAACACATTACGAAAATATGCCTATTCAAATATATTTAAAATTTTACAACCAAAAATGGAAAATTTTCAAATAAAAAAATTCTGACATTTTTCATATTTCTGTTCAAAACATGGATTGTGAGTACTCGTTCGAACCGCCTCGGCGAGCAAAATAAGAAAAATAATGTATACCCTTGTAAACCCAAGTTTTAAAAAAGTGGATCAAAGTGGGATTTAAGGGGGGTCAAATTTATATATGCGTGTTTTCGTGATGCACCGCCATATAATCATTAGCAGACATTAAAAAAGACCTCAAAGGTCTTACGGTAAACTCACTGGCAACCGGCTATCATGCGTTTACCGTTATTTTTTAGGGGCACCTGTAGAGCTATCTCATAGAATGGTGTATGGCTGGTAGGCTTCACGGATACGGTGCGGTACTCCACACCCCTACTCTGCCAAACGTTACGTATCTTGCCCTAGTATGCACTGCCTAGCGAGGTGATTCCTATCAATAATCTACGGGCGCACGTAAAAATTAACGGTAAATGCGTTGGTAACCAGTTGCCAATTATTTTACCGTAAAATCTAGGGGATTTTTTACAGTGCCGGTTATATAGTAAACCTCTCGATTATGGTGGTTGGGGTTGGGGGTTGGGGTGGGAGCTAAACTGATTTTATTGGTACCAAATCGTCACCCTAGGTTCAAATATTGTAACCTTACGAAAACATGTCTATATAATTTTGACCCCCTTAAACCCCATTTTTATATAGTAAAACTGGGGTTTACAGGGGTAAACATTATTATTTTTTTTATTTCTGCTCAAAACATAGATTGTGGGTACTCGTTAGAACGACCTCGGCGAGGCGTTTCTAACGAGTACCCACAATCTATGTTTGAAAAATATGAAAAATATCAGAGTTTTTTTTTATCTGAAAATGTTCAGTTTTTGGAGGCGAAATTTTCTATATATTTGGATAGGCGTACTTTCGTAATGAAAAATACAAAATACAAATTTATTTACAAAACCAGTTTTCTGTGAAAAAATAGAAAAAAAAAATCACCACTTTGTCGTCTGCTGAAATAGCCCAGATAGCGATAAAGGTAATGAGCATGCAATGAGCATCTCATGTTTCTCTATAATATATAAATAGAACCAGGATAAGCAGGGTATACAGTGTAGTTTTCGCAATTTATTTCTAAGCCTAATGCAATTTTAATTCATTACGAAAACATTCCTATTCAAATATTTAGAAAAATTAACCTCAAAAAAAAAAAAAAAAAGATAAAAAAAAACAACAACAACAAAAAAAAAACAAAACCATAAAAAGTCTCATATATTTTTCATATATCTGCTCAAAATAGATTGTGGGTACTCGCTAGAACCGCCTCGGCGAGGCGATTCTAACGAGTACCCACAATCTATGTTTTGAGCAGAAATAAGAAAAATAATATGTATACCCCTGTAAACCTCAGTTTTACTGTATAAAAGTGGGGTTTAAGGGGATCATAATTATTTTCGTGATGTGTCAGGTATTTCTGTCAGCATTTTCTTAGGCATATATTTATACATATTAATGGAATTACATGTGCTCGTACATGTGATAACCATTTTATTTCTTCACTTATACCATTTTTACGGAAAGGAAAAGTCAAGAACTGGAATGGTAATTTTATGTAGGTGTTAACATAACGCTTACGGAAAGATTCTGTGCCATATATATGTTTGAATAGCTCATAATTTTGTTGGATTACAATGATACAGAAAACCTAAAGGTTATAGAGCTAATGACGCTTTTTTTTAAAAAAAAAATAATAGCATAAAATAAAATTCTGAAAGGTTGCCTTTGGAGACAAAATACACACAATAGAACGAAAAATCGGAGACTCGGTTTTATTAAAGGAAACAAAAAATCAAATAATAAGCATGTCGAAAAATAAAGAGCATGATGAGCTGATCAGTCTGGTGAAAAATATGAAAATCGGTTGAAAAGGAAGAAAGTTATTGGATTTTAGAATAAAATACATGTACAAGAAGATGCTCACTTAGAAGCCGCCATTTCTGTAAGTTAGTGACGTCATAATCACCTTGTTAAATATGCAAAAAAATGAATCATGAAATCACATCTGAAACAATATTTTGTTGTTGTATTACTTTAAATCGGTTGTATATAAACTGTCAGCTAATTGACATAAGCAGCACATTCCTGTCAACAGGCGACTTTTATTTGTGTGTGTGTGTGTGTGTGTGTGTGTGTGTGTGTATAAATGAATATGTAATTAAATATTCAAAATGGCGGCGCCCATGCTCACAGTTATCTAAGAGATAAAATACAACATAAGAAAATTTCTTATTTCTTATCCGATTTTGATCAAATTTGCGCCAAAATGCTTGTGTTCTAAAGCTGGATACTTCAAGACATTGCCTTTAGTGGCCCTTTCCCTTTAAGTCTTCAATTGCAGCAATGTAGTTTGCGAAGATGCATACGCCCCTAGTACTGGCTGCACTATGGTGAAGTATGGAGAGAATTCCGCAATCAAGCGGCACTTAACACAAGCTGTAGACTGGCCAGTCTCCAGTGACTAAATATTTTTTTCTTATGATCTGTTTAATAATCCACTAAAATAAAACCAAAGTAATGTCAAGACTATAAAGGCTGGTCACTAGTGACCAGCCTTTATAGTCATGATTTTTATTATTATTATTATTATAGTAGATTATCAAACAGGAATATGAGAAAAATATTTAATCACTAGAGACTGGAGCCAGTCTACACAAGCTGCAGTGACGTAAAATAAAAAAAAAATCTAAAAGGCTGCCTTTGGAAACAAAGAACACAAAGAGCGAAAAACAAGGGTTGAAGGTCGATAGCTATGCTTTCGCAGTTTTTGGCCAAGGTTTAGACTCGGGCATTGAAAAGCCCCTTACCTTGATCTTGGCGGTATCTTGGCGGTATCAATGTGTGTGCGAAAATTATCAAAACTTTTCTACCAGTTCAAAAATTCTTGTCTTTTTCGCTAACTGACCATGGACTGATGGACGGACGGACGGACTCGCAAGTCGATTATAGGGCACACTCCGAAATCAGCCTCGAATACGGTTGGTCGAATTTTGTTGGGGTGGGTGGGGGTCGTCACCCTATAAGGGAAGCTAATGATATATTCAAAGAACATTGATTCTTACTTAATTACTTCCCTTGAAAACAATTTCGCTAGAGGGCACGATGAATGTCATACATGCGGACAGTGGGGACCTAGACCAGCGACAAAAGCGTACCGCTCAGTACGCAAAAGAGTCAGGAAAAATAGTAATAATAAAGTGTTTTTTACGTAAATTATTGTTTTGCTTCTTTGACATAGGGGCTGCTCTTAAAGGAATTTGCTAATTCTTTCCTTTAGGGGTAGCCCATATTTTGTCAAGATTTTCCTGAGTGTGCGTAAAATAATAATTCCGTTCTAGCTGCGCCACTGAGCGACCCCATCTGCGAGTGCCTACGAGGCTGTTCGCCGTCAGATACTCTGGCCCTGGGCAAAGTCAGCAGGCGACAAACTAATAATTCATTTGCATTTTGCTGATTTTGCCTTGAAAATAGTCCCTGACATATCATGCAAATTGGTCCCTGAATTGTTTCCTTGGGAGACGATTTGCAAGAAATGTTAAATTCCGTTTTCTGAGAGAGAGAGAGAGAGAGAGAGAGAGAGAGAGAGAGAGAGAGAGAGAGGGAGGGAAAAGAAAATATTTTAAAATGTCGACGGCTGAAATTTTTACCCGCATGCTGAGCGTTAAACAAAAACCGGCGATTATATCCGCACTATGCTGGGACCGGTTGTTCAAAGCGTCGTTAGCTTAACAAGCTCGTTAAGGGCCATTTCGTTAACTGTTTTAGCAGATTCAATATACAATTTTCCGAAATTTTTTGCTGAAAAAATGTGAGTAGCTTTTGCACTGCAAAAGCTACTCACATTTTTTTAGCAAAAAATTTCAGCATATTTGCATATCGCTCGATGTAAATTTTAACGAATCGTTAACTAACGACATCGTTAGCTTTGAACAACTGGGCCCAGATAATCAAGGCACCTCCGCAGCGTCAGCAGTTGTACCGTATTTACCCTAAGTATTTAGACACCTTCACTCTTTACTGTTCTTGTCCTAAAGTTTGAAGAGGTCCATTTAACTACATACGTGTCTAAAATACTAACTAACTGATGAATGGAAAACAGTGTAGACATTGATCAGGCGCCGCGTTCTGTGGCGACTGACGTGGGTCTTTACTGTTTGCACAGGCCCGTCTGACTCTCCGAAATTCTAGGGCATATAATTATGGTAATCTCTGTAACCGTCTAGAAGGACGGACGTGCTACTCCGAGCTCAGTCTACAAACTCACATGCAAACAACGAAGACCCAGACCAACCTGCACGTCCGAATGGCTTTCATAGTTGCTCTTGACTATACCTTTGTCTTCATAAGCCCGTCCCAATCATGACAATCACTGACTAGCCGAGCAACGCCGATTCAGACTACACTACGTAAATGCGCAGGACTGTTCGGAAACTCGGTGTTCTCCCACATAGGAGATTGTAAAGTCGACTCCCGTTATCTCGATTTCGCTTATTTCGAATAATCGCTTATCTCGAAGTGAAAATCTGGTCCCTGGTTTAACACAGGGATCTCACATTAGGTAACAAAATATTGTGGAAAAAGAGGAGAAATTGCTCCTAATTTCTCCTCTTCCCACAATATTTTCAATATATCTCTTAACTTCAGAAGTCAAATTACATATTCATCTGTGAAATGTGGTTGTTTGATTTATTTTTCCCCGCGTGTGCAAATCCGATATGTCGAAGAACGGATATCACGAAGTATTTCAGAGCGTCCCTTGGACTTCGAGATAACGAGAGTCGACTGCATATTTATCAAGCGGTATGAGTGAAAACCGTGTGGAAATACCTGAATCCTCTCAGAAGAATGATCTGGTACTTGCTGAGCTGCTACAAGAAAAGTTTGATTTGAATCGACATATCAACTCACATGGTAAAAAAGCGCAGACTCTGACCAGAGAGCATATCCAGCCAGCATTCTACATAAATCTACAGCGGGCCGTTATCGGCCCGCTGTAGATTTATGTAGAATACGGGAATGAGCAGAAACTCAAGAGGGTGATCGCTTTTTTTTTTTTTTTTTTTTTTTTTTTTCGCTGTCCGAGCAGCGACGATCTAGGCAGTACTACGCATGTGTACAAGGCGCTAGGACACTTGCTGGTCACACTCAGCACGAGAACAATCTGTCTCAGCGAAAAATAAAGTCGAACTTAAATGGATCGAACATCTTTTGAATCATGGAAATTAGTCTAGACATGGGTAGTTCGGGCCACCGAGGGTTAATCATTGCGCAAGATCAGAAGGCAAATGGGGACAATTTAGGGATGTTTTTTTCGATTTTCGATACTACAATGGTATGTTGGGTGTACTCATTAGAACCGCCCCGATAAGGCGACTCTAATGTGTACACACAACATGCAGTTTCATGATAAAATGAGCAAACTTCTCCAGAATACCCGCACACATTCGTTTTCTTGAGATATGGGGAGAATTTCCTAAGGACTCAAAAGCCACTGTCTTAAAAGAGCCATTACACGTAATAGCCTGCGTACTGAGATACCTTCAAAATTACAAACCCTGCCTTGCAGACCTCCACCCCCCCCCCCCCCCCCCCATTACAGGTAATAGCCTGCGTACTGAGACACCTTCAAAATTACAAACCCTGCCTTGCAGACCTTCCCCCCCCCACCCCCCGCCCACTCACACACACAAACATGCACACACTAACACACTCACGCGCGCGCACATGCACAGAAACACACAAACTGCCTCACGTCCAAACATGTCTAAAATAATTGTGTACAAAAGCACTAAGTAGATGTTACCTGTATCAAGACCATTCCTTTAAAAAAATGGAGTCGTGGCCGTTGTACAAATGTTTTAGTCATGAACGAAAGTAGCATTTCGGAAAACATTCTAAAGCAGGTGGCCATATTGCTCTCTGGGGTTGCTCTGTTGTAGTTGGGTATAAAGTTTGGTGCCTGGGATGTCTTATTCTGGCCCTTGTCAGTAAATGTGTGAATGATAGGTTCCTCTCGAGAGGCTATTGTCAGCTGCTGAAACCATTACACTGAGTATAAAATTCATCAGATGTCACAAAATGTCCAATACCACCATTTTGAACTGTATATAGCCTACACGTCCGTCCGTCTTGTAACCTATACGTGCGTCTTGTATTAATTCGTTATACTGCATGCAGTCTAGTCTGGAGTTTATGCAAGAGAGAGAGAGAGAGAGAGAGAGAGAGAGAGAGAGAGAGAGACCGGGGGTGGGGACACTCACTATATAAGCATGGGTAGAGATGTGCTGACAAAAGACTTATTTGGAGTCCGTTTGGAACGGGTTGGAGTGTTTCATTGCAAAAAATCTGAGAAGGGATTCAAATATAATTGCCTGGCATCACGAAAACATACCTATATAATTTTGACCCCCTTAAACCCCATTTTTATATAGTAAAACTGGGGTTTACAGGGGTATACATTATTTTTCTTATTTCTGCTCAAAAACATAGATTGTGGGTACTCGTTAGAACCTCCTTAATGAGGCGATTCTAACGAGTACCCACAATCTATGTTTTGAGCAGAAATATGAAAAATATCAGAATTTTTTTTATCCGAAAAATTGCCATTTTTTGGTGGTAAAATTTTCAGTGTATTTGAATAGGCGTGTTTTCGTAATGAAAGGGGCCCATGTCTGTCTGGAAAGGGGTAGGTGAACTACCTTAATCTCGAGTTTTACTTCTGGTGATATGTAGTATGTCTAAAACGGCCCCGAAAACAAAGAAAAGTTACAATTTTAAATTAAAGAGCACAGAAATAAACTGACAGATAACTATCAGTGATAGATAAAAAAAAAAAAAAAAAAAAAAAAAAAAAAAAAAGCCATGCAAACGGACAGAAAGCAGTCAAAGGAGTATGAGGCAAATTCGGGGCATATTTAAATGCCTTTCCATAATGGAAACTGTTGTTTGAAAATACCTTAGTTAAACTTGATCTTGTGTGATTCTTGTTCTTAGTATTGATAATATGTAAGAAAATCCTTGTTACATGTAAGTTATCTGACCGAGCAGGTTTTGTCTACAATGGGTTATCTGTTCATCTTACTTTTGTCTGGAAAGGGGTCCCAATCGTGTCTGGAAAGGTGTAGGGGTCCCGGGTTCCTGGCAGCACACCCCCACCCATTTTGATAGTAAAGCCCGCCTCTCCCCCGGAGAGAGAGAGAGAGTCCGTTTACTGTACCCTTAACCTAAATTGTTTGCTAGTCTAATTATATGTCAAGATAATACCGTGTTAAATGGCAGCATATACTACAGACTTGGGGCAGTTTGATCTGATCTACACGGTCTTTGCTGACATGACCGTCAAGATACTTAGGTTAAAGCACAGTACTCTTTGGACAGTCTGAAACGAAGTAAACTTTTTGATCAGCCCATTAATCTCTTGTTGATCTAGCTTTTCTCTAGATAAATCACCTTTTTAACAAAAAAAGCGTTTATGTTATTCTTAATATTACCCCCCAAAAACATGTTTGAGTATAATATTTAGATGCATCCCGCTTCGGTGCTTCTGTTCAGGGCACACAATGTCAAATTGTATGTTTTTGTGGAGAAACAAGAGAAATATTTATCTGTATACTCCTCTTATCTGGGGCTCTGTGCGCAGTGGCTACCTGACAAAGCTGAATGACAAAGCGTGCATATTGTGAGTTGTTTTTTGAACACGTGAAAAAACCATTGTTCATTGGGACGACGTGAACACATGTACACATAATATTCAGTTGAGGTTGTATACGCATGAAGAGATAGATGTAAGTTAATTTTTATATATGTTATAATATTTCCAGTCACATAATTATGATTTTCAGGTACCTTGAAAGTATTTTTTGTTATTGAGTACTTTGTGGATTCTCTGTAGAGGCGCTTCTAATGAGTATCCACGGCACGTTTTTATGGAGAAATAAGAAAAATTTCTCCATGATTATCGTCAAATACTCCTAGGCCAGGGTATTTAGCAGAAAATGACACTAAACCTATTATAAATAATAGGTTTGGTTTGTGTTGAGGTACAGCCCAGTCAACCCAGTGGGGTCATGTCGAGTGCGGTCAGTTTACCTAAGCAGGCTTAGTCCTCTATAACATAAGATCTCTTGAATGGAATTCACACCTGGTAATCTCGTAAGGGGTAGCCGCTGGTTATACACTCAAATTCTTTATGCAAGCTTCCGGCCATGACTTACCAGACATCCAAATGTCAACAAATGGATACATTCTCCTGATTTATTGATTTTTAGTCAATTTCATAGACATATTTTGAATCAAAGCGCTGTAGGCGCTGGGTGCCTGGGCATCAGAAGGCCCAGGGGCTTCAAAGCTCACCAGATTTGAAACATAAAACTGCATGTTCATGTTGTCCTACAAAGGTTTGTATGGACAAGATACCCAGTTTAATTTGCATCCATATTGAAACAAGATAATAAACTGAATATTTGAAAGCCTGTAAAATATACAAAAAAAAAAATAAAAAAAAAAATAAAAAATAAAAAAAAAATAGAAAAGTGTTCACAGTACATGGATGTCCCTGCTTTGGGGTCTATAAAATGGACCGGTATAAAATGCAGCATTTCTGCACAGCCATATTAAATATATATAGGAAAATGCAGCCACTATAGAAATATAAGATAATGCAGCTATTATAGAAAGAACACAGCCGCATATGCAGCCGATATAGAATATATAGTGTTAAAATAGACTAAAATACCACATTCCCCCATATTCTCCACCTAGAATTAGCTGTTGAATAGATCTACATATTTTTATTGGAAAAAAAAAACCCAAAAAAAACAGAAAAACATTTTGTTCTAAGATTTTATTATAATTACCGTTGGGTTTAGGCCTACTTATTCTCACTTAAATTCATATGGTTAGTAACCAAACAAAGAAATGTTTTATGAGTAAAGATATTGATGATAATAAATAATATTTTTGAAGTAGTAATGATGGACAGAAGGATGAGTGTGGACTGGATATATATATATATATATATATATATATATATATATATATATATATATATATATATATATATATATATATATATATATATATTGTTATTTTAAATAAATGCTTTATTTTCATATGGTTAGTAACAAAAAAAAAACGTGTTTAATGAGTGGAGATTTTTTTTGATGATAAGAAATAATATTTTTTTAAGTATTAATGATGGACTTGATGAATGCAGATTTGAGATTGACTAAACTGAAGTTAAAATAATGTCTGTCTGGTTTAAACATATTTATTTCCAAAATGTTTACATATACAACACATACAAAAATACAACAATAGGATTAGAATGAAAGCATAAAAGCTTATTTAGTTCCTTTTCCTAATCTGTCTGAAGTATGTCTTTGATGGGTTTTAATTAATTGGGTTTGCTTTTCTTTAAATTCTAATAATGAAATAACACAGGCCTCCTAGCAAAACCTATAAAACCTATAATAACTTATAATTTTGTGTCAAACCTATAAAACCTTTATTTTGTTCATTAAACCTATAAAAAGCCTGTATTTTCATGAAAAAACCTATATTTTTCACTTTTTGAACCTTCTCACGACTCAACCCTAACTTTTCTTCAAAATGCCCTACCATTTTTTTATATTTTAGTCCCAAAAAAGCGGTGAAAACTGTCAAGAAATTGTAAATTTTTTCCTCGCTCGCTTCACTCGCTTGGACTTTGTAAAATTCAGATCAATTTTATCGTAACAATTGTGGCGCAAAAATTCATCAAATGTTTTTTCTTCAGTTTTAAATCTTTATGTGAGTTTGGAGGAACCTTTTTTAACCTATATTTTTTATTGAAAAACCTGTAAATAACCTGTCTTTTGAGTAAGAAGAACCTATATGAAAACCTATATTTTCAAAATGGGCCACTAGGAGGCCTGAATAACAAGATGATCAAAAACACAATTAGTTTGTTTAGTTAATCAAAGTTATTATTAAGGAAGGTAAATATGACAAACTCGATCTACCAGATCTACTGGACATTGATGAAATATCATCAAAAAAATGATGAAGCAGAACAGAAATTAGAGGGGGCGGCTAAACCTTTACCAGAAATTAATGGGGGTAAAGCAGATAAACTTGAAACAACATTGCAAACCGAAATTATTATTTTAGAATCGAGCAGAAGTGAAGAAACTGCAGAATCGGAAGCAACCAAGTTTTGGATAAAAGAATTGCAGTTAACGCAAGAAGACAAAGAAAGCATTGTAAACAACAAAAAAATACTTCTAGACACATAAACGCAGAAAAATGAATTGGAGATAAAATAAACGGATTGCAGCTTAGTGAATTAGTATCCGTAAAACTGCAACATGAGAATAGATGGCTTATGAAATTTCTGATGGACCCGGTGGTTGCACCAGCTTGTCAAGTCCATATTGACCACTGGGTAGCCATGTTCTTTTATAGGGGAAATATTTACCTTTTGGATAGTTTAGGGTCAGAGCGAACGGACGACCACATTATTCATGACGGTTTAAAAATCCAGCTTTCTCAAATTTATGGTCGCCGTAAAAATGAAATTTCTATAAAAATTCCGGAAGTCGTGAAACAAATAATAGCATTGATTGTGGGCTTTACGCCATAGCATTTGTAACTTCATTTTGCTTCCGACAAAAATTATGTTTCAAACTAATAATTGATTCTAACAAATTACGGGCTCATCTTTTGAAATGTTTCGAAACTAACACTATTTCTCAAGATCAAAGATTTTAGCTCTACACCAAACTGCACTACGTATGCCAAACCTGTGAACTGCCATTATCTTTCTTAGCAATATTTCTTTCGATCTTTATTCTTTTAGGTGTTCTTTATTTCTAAGGATAATACTCATACAGTATTTATTCTAATATAAGCCCCCTCTTTAATAAATGCCCCTCCTACTTTCTTGGAGAAAAGCATCCATAAACACATGCAATATTGAGTTCAGATACCTAATTTGGACTCAACACTGTCATTTAGCAGCAATGAATTGCAGTGCCTTTGGGAAGAATATTAGAATAAATGTGGTAGATTGTCTTTATCATTTCAGATGCCAGTTTTGAACTGAACTTTATATTTTCAGATGCCGTTTGATATTTTATGAAGGTTGCAGGACCAAGGAGGGCCACAAAAGCAGTTTATGTTACTCAAGCAAAAGTAACATGTTATGGGTACTCATTAGAAGTCCCTTGCCAAGGCGCTTCTACTGAGTACCCACAACATGTTTTCATGGAGAAATAAGAAAAATATTTACCTGACACCCACTTGATCTTATCTAGACATATGTTTATATACTGACTGACCCTCCCCCCTTCCCCCCCGTCCCCCAAAAAAATGCAACACTTCTGAACTGCCAGGAAAAGTAAGATGAATAAATTTTTTTTTGTTGCAATAAAAACTTACCTATACATGTTGGTCCAGAATTTCTTGCATGTATACTTATATTAACCCATAATTGCCATGCTGAATAAATTAAGCTGACACACCCACTTCTAATTTTCAGTCAATCAGATTACTTTATCCAGCTTGTTGATACAAATTCACATACTTAATTGCAAACAGTGCAGATCCAACTGCTCTTGATCTACACTGTTTGCAAAAGCAGGGTATATCTGGTTTCAGCAGGACTAAGGTGAAAGAATAAATAATTCAAATACCCCCTCCGTTATTAATTTACATGCATATTTTACACAGAAGATCAGTTTTACAATTTTAAGATGTTAGTCTTTGTTTCTTTTTGCCATTTAGTAGTGTGGCATTTTCTTTTTTTGGTCAGTATCTTATTTGGACTCAACACTGTCATTTAGCAGCAATGAATTGCAATGCCCTTGGGAAGAATATTAGAATAAATGCGGTAGATTGTCTTTATCATTTCAGATGCCAGTTTTGAACTGAACTTTATATTTTCAGATGCCGTTTGAAATATTTTGAAGGTTGCAGGACCAAGGAGGGCACAATAGCAGTTTATGTTACTCAAGCAGAAGTTATCCAAGTGATTTGGTAAGTTGTTTTTTTTGTCATTATACATAGCTCTTGATAAGATGTTTTTTTCAATCCAAAAGTATTGATATTTTTCTTATTTCTCCACATGTTATGGGTACTCATTAGAAGTCCCTTGTCAAGGCGCTTCTAATGAGTACCACACCCACTTCTAATTTTCAGCCAGTCAGATTACTTGATCCAGCTAGTTGATACAGATACACATACTTAATTGCAAACAGTGCAGATCCAACTGATCTTGATCTACACTGTTTGCAAAAGCAGGTTATATCCAGGTTCAGCAGGACTAGGGTTAAGGAATAAACAATTCAAATACCATTTAGTAGTGTGGCATATTCTTTTCTTGGTCAGTATATTTTAGACTACTATACATAATACAATAATTTTCCTAAAATGTTTAGAGCTCTTGTGAAAAATGGCATATGCATAACTCTGCAGACCAAAACCAGAATGCTCCCTAGCATTCTGATCAGGATCTGTATTGTTTCCCATTCTACTAAGTATATTATGAAACACATAAAAAATTTAAAAAAAAAATGGAATGAAGTGTTCAAAATTTTAAGACAAACTGTACATTATATTTAAAAAAGTGCCAAGCAAAATTTGCAGTAGACCTCATTCTGTTTTTTTTTAGAGAAAATTTAAGTGATTTACATGAAATACTGTATATAATTTTTAAGAGAATGTTGCAGTGCTCCAGATAATTATTTTTCCAACCAGTATTGTACTGATCAAATTTAAGGCCAGTCAGTAAGAAAGAAAAACCGTGATTCTAGAATCAGTATCCATGCTGCGGCATTAACTATTTTCCTTGGCCCAGTGGCTGATGGGGAGGTGGATGCTGTGGTTTGAAGAATTTGCTTTAAATTTTTGTTTTGTCTCCTCTTGTACCTCTCAATTAATTTTTGTACTGCACAATATGGCTGCCATGGTCATTTTTCTGTATTTATCTCTTTCTTTACTAAACAAAAAAAGTTCTGAAACAGGTGCTATGTGCTACATCCCCTTCTTCAGGGAACTCCTTTTTAATGACAGAACCAATCACCTTACATAGTATTTGGGTGATCTTCTTTGGATTTTTCTTTGTTCACCCGCACCAGTTGCACAATCCACTCCTTAGCTTTCCAGTACATGTACTGAAGTCTTGTCACTGATTTTTAAACCCATGTGTTGCGAACTACTTCCACTTCCGACACTATTTATACAGATCAGTCACAATTGCAGATGCGATTTTGTATGCATTCATCGCATGCATCGATGACTTCATCAGTTATGTTGCACACTAAATAAAGACTGTGAATCATTTGACAATGACTGGCTAAAAATGCCCCAATAATTTTTGATGCAGTTCTGCAATCTCTTTCCTCATTTGTCATTTTCTGAAGGCCATGTTTCTGCAATCTTGGAAAACCCCAATGCAGAATGGTTACCTTTGATTCTTTGTCATTAACATTTATTACTAGATAATGACACAAAGAACCAGTCGCTCTTATGTGCAGAACTTATGCACAGACATTTAGCCGGGAAATAGTCATACTGTGTATCAGGGTGATACTTTTGTGGTTGGGAATTATAGTTTTGCATACAACCAGACTTTTCATTTTGATATGCTACAAACTGATTTTAAGTGTATTCTTAATTAAATATATTTGGGTATTTACAGAAAATACGCTGTTTATCTAAAGCACTGAACCGCTTCTGACTCTGGCTAGTTACTCTAAAAACAGACAGGACATTGTACTCTTATGGGTTACCGGAAAAGCCGCATGGTATCGCTAAAAATGCTTCCATATTGGGGACTGGCTATTTTTCAAACTGATCTGTATTTGGTGCAAAAGCATCTGTAATTTCTGGCTGTATGGATGCTATCTGTAGCACGTTGTCTGATTTTGGTGCTGCAGGACAGGTGATCTGCAAACACTGCAGCCATGTTATGTTGCAATATTTTCAAAGTGATGAAGTTTTCCTAGTTTCTTATGATGTTTGTGTATGAAAACAGTCAGTTTCAAGTACTGATAATCCTGATAAACATTTACCTAATATGTATATTTCATAGTAATTGATAGAAGATATTTACAATTCAAGTACAAAGCATATTTCAGAGATACACAGTACCTGTCGCCTGACAGGGTAGCTTGCCTGACTTGTGCCTGGCCCATCATATAAAAACACATGCTGTTTTAATGATGCTGATAAAAAAGTCTGTATTCTTTCAGCCAGCTGTTTTATTTGGTATTTGATAATGAAGCCAAAGAAATGTAAACCACAATGCAGAGACATTTTCTTTGGTTTATTGTAGATGCGTTGAAGGTGCCATGGATAAATGGTAACTGGAAGTAGAGTTTGGACATAAAGAGCAGATTCCTCCCCAATTTCTGAATGATAGGGCACAAAACATTCATTCAAGCTTTTTTAATTAATCTATTTAATTAATAGATGAATAAGTTTTCAACTGGAATCTGATTAAAGGGAAATAACTCCAAAATCAAGAAGGTGAGAGTGTCTTTTTCTTGAATGTGACACGCCTACCCAACCTGACAACATCTCTACCAGGTATTATCAAAACATCTCAAAGGGCACTTAAGTTATGGAGTGCACAAGACTTCAAGAATAAGTTTTAGGGGAGATAACCAACAGAGAAAGTAAGCAAGAGTTGTTATGCATGCATGCAATGCATCTACTCAACATGACCTATATCCCTATCAAATATTATTATATCCCTGTGAGTTCCAAAGACAATGGCCACACAAATATTTTCTCTTTCACTTATATAAGGGACAGTTTTGAGGGAAGATGACTCCATAAGGAAAACAATGAGAGTTGTTATTATTGCATGCAACATGCCTCCTGGGCATGATCAACATACCAAATATTATCCAAATAATTCAATGTGTATGAGTTACACTGGTATAAGCAGTACCTGTAGAATCTGGTTAAGGGGAAATAACTCCAAAATCAGTATTGTAATAATTGTCTTTTTTGTATGCAACATACCTACTCAACCTGACTAACATCTCTACCATGTCTTACCAAAATATCTCAAAGGGAATTAAAGTTATGGACATACAAACAATTTACAGGATTTGGCAAATGTCTTTTAATAGAGATCAAGACAGTTAGGTTACCTGGAAAGGACATTTGTTTTTAACCAGAATTTTTATTGCAGTTTTAAGCAGTATCGGGTAGAATTTTTACTCAGTAATTTTAGTTCATTTATTTTTAAATAGTAGGTAAGTTATCCTCTGAGAACACTTCTTAATGATCTGAAATATTTTGATAATATTTGCTAAAGCCATATATAAGCTCCAGTAGGCATGTTGTGTGCAAGAGTGACAACTCTTACTTTCTTCATTATGTACTTATGTCCACTGAAGCCGAAATATTGTGCAGGCTATAATGCCTATACTGTTTGAATAAATCTGATATTCTTTGGTCAGGACATATATCAGGTCAAGTAGGAGTATCATATACTGGGGTGGTCGGGTGGTGCGAAGGTGCTGTGTATCTTACATCACCGGGGCGTCCAACTGATATTGGCTTACAATTGGGCAAGGCCTGCTATCCTTGTAGTGGGTAAGGGTAGAGGGGGAATGTTTTTATTTCTTCTGTTTCTTCACTTTCTTTCCTGTTCCTCTTTCTTCCCTGTCCCTCTCTTTCATCTCCTCTACTCTCTCTTCTATCTCTTTTCTCCCTTTCTCTGGGAGACGACACAAAATGACCCTCAAGGGTTGACGTGTCGTTAAACCCCAACACAATCAATCTAAAAGTATCATATACAATAAAGACAACTCTTGCTTTGGTTTTCTTCTGGTTATTTCCCCTGAACAAACTTCACAGCCAAATTCTTGTGACAAGGACATGTAGGCAACACCCAGCCTGACATAATTAAGAATTATAAATATGTTTAAGTAAGGCATTAAAGAGAAACAAAAACTCTTAATGGTATAGTAAAATTTTTCAGTTCTGACTGTGGAATTTCATTATGATTGCATTCTTTTTGTGCAGCCCTGCATAGCATGGCAGACACATAGGGATCATGTTGTCTGTCCGCGTTGGCAGCAGCAGTGTCAGTGTTGCCATCACACTTTTTCTTTCTGTTCAGTAACTTTTGAAGGGATACATGGATTTCATTCAATTTTTTTAGAAATTTATATCACTATAAAATACAGGTCAAGTTCCATATTGGTAATCATCTGCCTAATTTTTGGCTGAGTTATGGCCCTTTTTTGACTAAGTTTTTGTTGTTTGTTTTCACTTAGTAACTTTTGAAAGGATGCATTAATTTCATTCAAACTTAGCAGAATGTTATATTAAAGTAAATACAGGTCAAGTCCGATATTGGTAATCATCTGCCAAATTTTGGCTGAGTTGTGGCCCTTTTTTGACTTAGTTTTTGTTGGCGTGTTGGTATTGGTTTCCGATAAATAACTTCTGCAGGGATGCATAGATTTTATTGAAAGTTTTCAGAAGGATATATCATTGTAAAATGCAGGTCAAATTCGATATTAGTAATTATCTCCAAAATTTTGGCCAAGTTATGGCCTTTTTCAGCTTAATTTTTGTTGGTGTGTTGATATTGGTTCCCACTCAAAAACTTTTGCAGGGATGCATTGATTTTATTGAAAGTTTGCAGAAGGATATATCATTGTAAAATACAGGTCAAGTTCAATATTGGTAATCATTCGCAAAATTTTGGTTGTTATGGCCCTTTTTCGACTTAGTTTTTGTTGTTGGGGTAAAATACCAGGTAAAGATATTGTTTTCCCTGAATAAGTTTTGTAGGGATGCATTGATTTCATTCAAAGTTTGTAGTGAGGGGTTGCCTTTTGGGATAGGAGTGATTATAAGGACCAGTGTTTTTTTTTTCCTTTTTCATATCAACTGGTTGGTGCAATAAGCAGGCGACACATCCGATTCTCAGTCAGTTTCTGGCGAAAGAATGTGCACAGTACTGGTTAACCGCTTAGAGCACTAAGCCTGCCCAGTAAACGTGTGGTTAGGTAAACTGACCGCGCTCGACATGACCCCATTGGGTTGACTGGGCCGTAAAACCTCAACACAAACAAGGATCTGCTAGAAAAGTGTTTTGTACCATGGGCTTAGGATATAATCTGTTACTAATGTGCAGAGCAGTGAATATGTGACTATTCATTTACAGGGGAATCAAATACTTTATACTTTTTTACTAATTAGATAAACCCCTTCTTGAAAACATGCCAGCCCCTCTCCTCGCAAACCCCACTGCCCCCCCCCCCCCCCCCCCCCCCTTGCAAAAACAAATCCACAACACAGTTTCATCCCTTAGAACATATTAAGTTGTAGCAATACTACTTTGACAGGCAGGTCCAGATCAGATAGCGAAGTGCTTCATTTCATCAGGGCCTACACTGTTGGAATGAAATGTAAGCATTTCTGACAACAAAGAAGAAATAAATCAGACACCCAAAAATAATAATTGAACCTGCACAGTCTGTAAGGTAGAGTATTCTGTTATATGCACTTATAGGTTAACCCAATAACATCATGTGGACTCTTCTACCACAACTCTTTGGATCTTTCTGTTTCCAATAGCAGGGTGTCTGGTTAATTTTTATTTATACTATACTTCATAGAAATTCAAACAGTGTAGACCCTAATCAGATGATGCATTCTATGGCATCTGATCTGGGTCTGTACTGTTTGCCAGTTACCCTGTTGTGGGTTCCAGACTAAAATGGGTTAAGCTATTTGGTTGATGGATGAAAGTCAATATTGTTTCATTGAACCTGCAAAAAATGTGACTGCAACCATGCTTGGGGGTGAGGTGGGGGCGGAGGGGGGATGGAGTGGGGGTGGTAACTTAGGGTTAATTTTGGTATGGGTGTGCGAGCCAGTATTTCAAAACCTACCACATTCATATACCTGGTCTTTGAAAAAATGGACCCATTCATATACGTGATCATCCAAAATATTGACCTATTCATATACTGCCCTTTGATTTTTTGTACCCATTTTTTGCTGGTTGTTAGACAATTATCACAGTCAATTCATGTAATACCAAGAGGATAAGCAGCCTCAAAAAATCTGAGCAAAAAATATGTGCATATACCAGGATGTCAGAAAAATGGGGCCTTTCACATAGGAATCCAGAAAAATTGGGCCATTCATATACTTTTTGTTGAAATGGAAGTTACCCCCCCCCCCCCCCCCCCCCCCCCCCGCCCCCCCCCCCCCCACCCCCCCCCCCCCCCCCCCCCCGCCCCCACCCCCCAACCCCCCTCTCTCAGAGCAACCATGTCTACCAGGTCATGCATCCATTTTTAATATAATAATTGTGTACTGAGCCTTTTTGAAAAAAATAGGCAGTATCTTTTGTTGGCCTGCCATTTCAAGTCACTGTTCACTAAATATATATGTAAAAATATTTCTGTAAGGTGTTTTCATCATTGAACTTAACATTTGCAGTAATGTTTTTAATAAGGACAAGTGTTTACAGAGGAAACTTGCAGGCCACAGCTCTTCCCAAAATTAGGTCAATATCCTGTAAAAAGACTTTATATACACTGTGTCAAATAAAATTTACTGACCAGCAGTGGTGTATTTTGAAAGCAGACAATTTGGTGTTTGGTAAGGAAACTCTCAGACCACAGATCTAAAGGATTCAATTCATATTCTGTTGAGACAGTTTTCACATCCACTTTGATATGTCAACCTTGATTGGGATGACCAGGCATAATACATACATTATTTGAATACTAGAGTATAAAAAGTGCAAGGTAAAATTTTGTTTTTCATTATTAAACATTACTTGTGTAAGGTTGCAAGGTAATACTAGTTTTCAGTAGGATGATTTTCACTATTAAATATTGATTTTAAGCTATTATTGAAAAGGGAAAAATTCATGTTTGCTTAGGAAACACTGAGACCACGGGTCTAAAGAATATTTGGTCATATCCTGTAAAGACACTTCACATCCACTAGGGCAAGTATTATTTACTAACCAGCAGTGGTGGTACAGATGGGTCTGCTGAATGACATGATATGCTTATATCGGCCTTCGCTGTTGACATCAAGTTAACGTTTTGCTGTGGAACTTGTGATGTGTCCACTTTGGTTGGGATGACCAGGCGTAATATATAGATTATTCAAATGTTAGAGTATAAAAAGGTTGCTAGTTAATGTTCAATTCAAATAGGCTGCTTTTTCATTATTAAACAATTTTTGTAAGGTTGCAAGGTAAAAACTAGCTTAAATTGTTTCTGATGTTTTTGCCAATGATGAGCCATAAGTAGACTTCCAAAATCCCTGACATACGCTTCTACCTTCAGGCCTATGGGCATGGTGGGCGAAGCTTGCTTACCACGTAATGCTTACTATCCAAGGACACCTGATTACACCCTTTATTCTGGGGTTCATGTCTGTTGGTCTGAACATTCTGATTTGCCATTCATTTACGGATTTATGGGTTTGGATTATGGCTTGGGTACCATGACCACAACTACTTTTTAATAGGATGATTTTAATTATTAAATAAATATCACATTTAAGGTATTTTTCAAATGAGAAAATTTCTTGTGTGCTTAGGAAACTCTCAGACCACAGTTCTAAAGAATGTTTGGTCATATCCTGTTAAGACACATCACAGGTTGTAAGGTAATGTTTTCAACAGGTTGTTTTTCATTACTAAATATTACTTTTGTAAGGGTGCAATGAAATACTAGTTTTGAATGGGATAATTTTCATTATAAAATATCTTTGAAATGGTTAAGTTTCATGTTTGCTTAGGAATCTCTCAGACCAGTACAGGTCTAAAGTTGGGTCATATCCTGTTAAGACATTACATCCACTAGGCCAAGAATTATTTAATGATCAACAGTCCTGTTACAGATGAGTTTTCTGAATGGCAAATTATACTTATCTGGGCCATCACTGATGGCATCCATTTAACATTTTGATGTGAAACTTATGATGTGTTTACTTTGGTTGGGATGACCAGGCATAATATATACATTATTTAAATGTTAGGGTATAAAGGTTGCAAGATAATATTAAGTTTATATAGGCTGCTTTTCATTACTAAGCATCACTTTTGTAAGGTTGCAGGTAAAACTAGTTTTGAATATGATGATTTTCATCGTTAAATTTCACTTTAAAGGTACTGTTTAAAGGAGATAATTTCATGTCTGCAAAGGAAACTGTTGGCATTCAACTAACATTTTGCTGTGGAACTTGTAATGTGTCCACTTTGGTTGGGATGACCAGGCATAATATATACATTATTAAAATGTTAATGTATAACAGATTGTAAGGTAATATTTTAAACAGGTTGTTCTTAATTACTTAACATTACAATTGTAAGGTTGCAATATAATATTAGTTATGAATAGAATGATTTTCACCATGAAATACCACTTTTAAGGTATTTTTGAAATGGTTAAATTTGTTTGTATAAGTTTGCTTAAGAAACTCTCAGACCACAGGTCTGAAGAACTTTTGGTCATATCCTGTTAAGATTATGTCGATTAGGGCAAAAATTATTTAATGATCAACAGTCGTGTTACAGATGAGTTTTCTGAATGATAAGTTATACTAATCTGGGCATCCGTTTAACATTTTGCTGTGGAACTTATGATGTGTTTACTCAGGCATAATATACACATTATTTAAATGATAGGGTTTAAAAGGTTGCAAGGTAATATTAAGTTTATATAGGCTGCTTTTCATTACTAAACATCACCTTTGTAAGGTTGCAATGTAAAATTAGTTTTGAATAGGATGATTTTCACCATTAAATTTCACTTTAAAGGTACTTTTTAAAGGAGATAATTTCATTTCTGCATAGGAAACTCTCTGTCCTTAAGTTTAAAGAACTTTGGTCATATCCTGTTCAGACACTTCACATCCACATAGGCAAGTAGTATTTACTGACCAACATGGGTGGTACAGATGAGCCTTCTGAATCAGATTGTGCTTGTCATGGCCTTCACTATTGGCATCCAGTTAACATTTTGCTGTGGAACTTGTGATATGTCCACTTTGGTTGGGATGACCATGCATATTATACAAATCATTTCAATGTTAGAGTATGTATGTTGCAAGGTAAAATTGTAAATTGGTTGTTTTTCCATTATTTTTACAATACTTCTGTAAGGTTGCAAGGTAATAACAAGTTTTGAATAGGATGCTTTTCATCCTTGAATATCACCTTGAAGGTATTTTTGACAAGGGAAAATATTATGTTTTCTTAGGAAACTCTCAGACTAAAGTCTGAAGAACTTTTGGTCATATCCTGTTAAGACACTTCACATCCACTTAGGCAAGTAGTATTTACTGACCAACAGTGGTGGTACAGGTGAGCCTTCTGAATCAGGTTGTGTTTATCATGGCCTTCACTGTTGGCATCCAGTTAACATTTTGCTGTGGAACTTGTGATGTGTCCACTTTGGTTGGGATGACCAGGCATAATATATGCATTATTGGAATGTTAGACTATAACAGATTGTAAAGTAATATTTTAAACAGGTTGTTTTTCATTACTTAACATTACTTTTGTAAGGTTGCAGTGTAATATTAGTTTTGAATAGAATGATTTTCACCATGATTTATCGCTTTTAAGGTATTTTATGTCTGCATAGGAAACTCTCAGACCTTAGGTCTAAAGAACTTTTGGTCATACTCTGTTAAGACACTTCACATCCACTTAGGCAAGTAGTATTTACTGACCAACAGTGGTGGTACAGATGAGCCTTCTGAATCAGGTTGTGTTTATCATGGCCTTCACTATTGGCATCCAGATAACATTTTGTAGTGGAACTTGTGATGTGTCCACTTTGGTTGGGATGACCATGCATATTATATAAATCATTTCAATGTTTCATTTCAATCATTTCAATGTTAGAGTATATATGTTACCAGGTAAAATTGTAAATTGGTTGTTTTTCCATTATTTCTACAATACTTCTGTAAGGTTGCAAGGTAATAACTAGTCTTGAATAGGATGCTTTTCATCATTAAATATCATTTTAAAGGTATTTTTGACAAGGGAAAATATTGTTTTCTTATGAAACTCTCAGACCTTAGGTCTAAAGACATTATGGTCATAATCCTGTTAAGATACATTACTTTCATCAGGATAAAAATTATTTAATGATCAACAGTTGTGTTACAGATAAGTTTTCTGAATAACATTAATACTAATCTGGGCCGTCACTGTTGGCATCCTTTTAACATTTTGCTGTGGAACTTGTGATGTGTTGGGACTTTGGTTGGGATGGCCAGGCGTAATATATACATTGGTATAAAAGGTTCCAAGGTAACATTAAGTTTCTGTAGGCTGCTTTTCATTACTAAACATCACTCTTGTAAGGTTGCAAGGTAAAACTAGTTTTTAACAGGATGATTTTCTCATTAAATTTCACTTTTTAAGGTAATTTTTAAAGGAGATAATTTCATGTCTGCATAGGAAACTCTCATATCTTAGGTCTAAAGAACTTTTGGTCTTATCTTATTAAGACACTTCACATCCACATAGGCAAGTAGTATTTACTGACCAACAGTGGTGGTACAGATGAGCCTTCTGAATCAGGTTGTGTTTATCATGGCCTTCGCTGTTGGCATCCAGTTAAAATTTTGCTGTGGAACTTGTGATGTGTTCACTTTGGTTGGGATGACCATGCATATTATATAAATCATTTCAATGTTAGAGTATATATGTTGCAAGGTTAAATTGTAAATTGGTTGTTTTTCCATTATTTTTACAATACTTCTGTAAGGTTGCAAGGTAATAACAAGTTTTGAATAGGAGGCTTTTCATCCTTGAATATCACTTTGAAGGTATTTTTGAAAAGGGAAAATATTATGTCTTCTTAGGAAACTCTCAGATCTAAAGTCTTAAGAACTTTTGGTCATATCCTGTTAAGACACTTCACATCCACTTAGGCAAGTAGTATTTACTGACAGTGGTGGTACAGATGAGCCTTCTGAATCAGGTTGTGTTTATCATGGCCTTTACTGTTGGCATCCAGTTAACATTTTGCTGTGGAACTTGTGATGTGTCCACTTTGGTTGGGATGACCAGGCATAATATAAACATTATTATTAGTTTTGAATAGAATGATTTACACCATGATTTATCACTTTTAAGGTATTTTTGAAGTGGTTAAATTTCATGTTTGCCTAGGAAACTCTCAGACGACAGGTCTAAAGAATATTTGGTCATATCCTGTTAAGATACATTACGTCCATTAGGGCAAAAATTATTTAATGACCAGCAATAGTGTTACAGATGAGTTTTCAGAATGAAAAGTTATACTTATCTGGGCCGTCACTGTTGGCATCATTTTTACATTTTGCTGTGGAACTTATGATATGTTGACTTTGGTTGGGATGACCAGGCATAATATATACATTATTTAAATGTGAGGGTATAAAAGGTTGCAAGGTAGTATTAAGTTAATATAGGCTGCTTTTCATTACTACCGGTAAATATCATTTTTGTAAGGTTGCAAGATAAAACTAGTTTTGAACAGGATGATTTTCATTTTAAATTTCACTTTAACGGTACTTTTTAATGGAGATAATTTCATGTCTGCATAGGAAACTCTCAGAGACCTTAGGTCTAAAGAACTTTTGGTCATATCCTGTTAAGACACTTCACATCCACATAGGCAAGTAGTATTTACTGACCAACACTGGTGGTACAGATGAGCCTTCTGAATCAGGTTGTGTTTATCATGGCCTTCGCTGTTGGCATCCAGTTAAAATTTTGCTGTGGAGTTTGTGAAGTGTCCACTTTGGTTGGGATGACCATGCATATTATATAAATCATTTCAATGTAAGAGTATATATGTTGGAAGGTTAAATTGTAAATTGGTTGTTTTTCCATTATTTTTACCAAATTTCTGTAAGGTTGCAAGGTAATAACTAGTCTTGAATACGATGTTTTTCATCATTAAATATCACTTTCAAGGGTTTTTTTTTTGAAAAGGGAAAATATTATGTTTTCTTAGGAAACTCTCAAACCTTAGGTCTAAAAAACTTTTGGTCATATCCTGTGAAGACACTTCAAGTATTATTTACTGACCAACAGTGGTGGTACAGATGAGCCTTCTGACTCAGGTTGTGTTTATCATGGCCTTCACTGTTGGCATTCAGTTAACAGTTTGCTGTGGAATTTGTGATGTGTTTACTTTGGTTGGGATGACCAAGCATAATACCTGTATATACATTATTTAAATGTTAGGGTATAAAAGGTTGCAAGGTATTATTAAGTTTATATAGGCTGTTTTTCATTTCTAAACATCACTTTTGTAAGGTTGCAAGGTAAAACTAGTTTTGAACAGGATGATTTTCATCATTAAATTTCACTTTTAAGGTACTTTTTAAAAGAGGTAATTTCATGTCTGCATAGGAAACTCTCAGACCTTAGGTCTAAAGAACTTTTGGTCATCCACATAGGCAAGTAGTATTTACTGACCAACAGTGGTGGTACAGATGAGCCTTCTGAATCAGGTTGTGTTTATCATGGCCTTCACTGTTGGCATCCAATTAAAATTTTGCTGTGGAACTTGTGAAGTGTCCACTTTGGTTGGGATGACCATGCATATTATATAAATCATTTCAATGTTAGAGTATGTATGTTGCAAAGAAAAATTGTAAATTGGTTGTTTTTCCATTATTTTTACAATACTTCTGTAAAGTTGCATTCTAATAACAAGTTTTGAATAGGATGCTTTTCATCCTGGAATATCACTTTGAAGGTATTTTTGAAAAGGGAAAATATTATGTCTTCTTAGGAAACTCTCAGACCTAAAGTCTGAAGAACTTTTGGTCATATCCTGTTTAGACACTTCACATCCACTTAGGCAAGTAGTATTTACTGACCAACAGTGGTGGTACAGATGAGCCTTCTGAATCAGGTTCTGTTTATCATGGCCTTTACTGTTGGCATCCAGTTAACATTTTGCTGTGGAACTTGTGATGTGTCCACTTTGGTTGGGATGACCAGGCATAATATAAACATTATTATTAGTTTTGAATTGAATGATTTACATCATGATTTATCACTTTTAAGATATTTTTGAAGTGGTTAAATTTCATGTTTGCTTAGGAAACTCTCAGATGACAGGTCTAAAGAATATTTGGTCGTATCCTGTAAAGACACATTACGTCCATTAGGGCAAAATTATTTAATGACCCGCAATAGTGTAAAGATGAGTTTTCAGAATGAAAAGTTATACTTATCTGGGCCATCACTGTTGGCATCATTTTTACATTTTGCTGTGGAACTTATGATATGTTTACTTTGGTTGGGATGACCAGGCATAATATATACATTATTTAAATGTTAGGGTATAAAAGGTTGCAAGGTAATATTAAGTTTATATAGGCTGCTTTTCATTACTACTGGTAAATATCATTTTTGTAAGGTTGCAAGATAAAACTAGTTTTGAACAGGATGATCTTCATCTAAAATTTCACTTTAAAGGTACTTTTTAATGGAGATAATTTCATGTCTGCATAGGAAACTCTCAGACCTTAGGTCTAAAGAACTTTTGATCATATCCTGTTAAAACACTTCACATCCACATAGGCAAGTAGTATTTACTGACCAACACTGGTGGTACAGATGAGCCTTCTGAATCAGGTTGTGTTTATCATGGCCTTCGCTGTTGGCATCCAGTTAAAATTTTGCTGTGGAGTTTGTGAAGTGTCCACTTTTGTTGGGATGACCATGCATATTATATAAATCATTTCAATGTAAGAGTATATATGTTGGAAGGTAAAATTGTAAATTGGTTGTTTTTCCATTATTTTTACCAAACTTCTGTAAGGTTGCAAGGTAATAACTAGTCTTGAATACGATGTTTTTTTCATCATTAAATATCACTTTCAAGGGTTTTTTTTTTTGAAAAGGGAAAATATTATGTTTTCTTAGGAAACTCTCAGAAATTAGGTCTAAAAAACTTTTGGTCATATCCTGTGAAGACACTTCACATCCACATAGGCAAGTATTATTTACTGACCAACAGTGGTGGTACAGATGAGCCTTCTGACTCAGGTTGTGTTTATCATGGCCTTCACTGTTGGCATTCAGTTAACAGTTTGCTATGGAATTTGTGATGTGTTTACTTTGGTTGGGATGACCAGGCATAATACATGTATATACATTATTTAAATGTAGGGTATAAAAGGTTGCAAGTTAATATTAAGTTTATATAGGCTGTTTTTCATTACTAAACATCACTTTTGTAAGGTTGCAAGTAAAACTAGTTTTGAACAGGATGATTTTCATCATTAAATTTCACTTTTAAGGTACTTTTTAAAAGAGGTAATTTCATGTCTGCATAGGAAACTCTCAGACCTTAGGTCTAAAGAACTTTTGGTCATATCCTGTTAAGACACTTCACATCCACATAGGCAAGTAGTATTTACTGACCAACAGTAGTGGTACAGATGAGCCTTCTGAATCAGGTTGTGTTTATCATGGCCTTCACTGTTGGCATCCAGTTAAAATTTTGCTGTGGAACTTGTGAAGTGTCCACTTTGGTTGGGATGACCATGCATATTATATAAATCATTTCAATGTTAGAGTATGTATGTTGCAAAGTAAAATTGTAGTTTTTCCATTATTTTGAACAATACTTATGTAAGGTTGCAAGGTAATAACAAGTTTTGAATAGGAGGCTTTTCATCCTTGAATATCACTTTGAAGGTATTTTTGAAAAGGGAAAATATTATGTCTTCTTAGGAAACTCTCAGACCTAAAGTCTGAAGAACTTTTGGTCATATCCTGTTAAGACACTTCACATCCCCTTAGGCAAGTAGTATTTACTGACCAACAGTGGTGGTACAGGTGAGCCTTCTGAATCAGGTTGTGTTTATCATGGCCTTTACTGTTGGCATCCAGTTAACATTTTGCTGTGGAACTTGTGATGTGTCCACTTTGGTTGGGATGACCAGGCATAATATAAACATTATTATTAGTTTTGAATAGAATGATTTACACCATGATTTATCACTTTTAAGGTATTTTTGAAGTGGTTAAATTTCATGTTTGCCTAGGAAACTCTCAGACGACAGGTCTAAAGAATATTTGGTCATATCCTGTTAAGATACATTACGTCCATTAGGGCAAAAATTATTTAATGACCAGCAATAGTGTTACAGATGAGTTTTCAGAATGAAAAGTTATACTTATCTGGGCCGTCACTGTTGGCATCATTTTTACATTTTGCTGTGGAACTTATGATATGTTGACTTTGGTTGGGATGACCAGGCATAATATATACATTATTTAAATGTGAGGGTATAAAAGGTTGCAAGGTAGTATTAAGTTAATATAGGCTGCTTTTCATTACTACCGGTAAATATCATTTTTGTAAGGTTGCAAGATAAAACTAGTTTTGAACAGGATGATTTTCATTTTAAATTTCACTTTAACGGTACTTTTTAATGGAGATAATTTCATGTCTGCATAGGAAACTCTCAGAGACCTTAGGTCTAAAGAACTTTTGGTCATATCCTGTTAAGACACTTCACATCCACATAGGCAAGTAGTATTTACTGACCAACACTGGTGGTACAGATGAGCCTTCTGAATCAGGTTGTGTTTATCATGGCCTTCGCTGTTGGCATCCAGTTAAAATTTTGCTGTGGAGTTTGTGAAGTGTCCACTTTGGTTGGGATGACCATGCATATTATATAAATCATTTCAATGTAAGAGTATATATGTTGGAAGGTAAAATTGTAAATTGGTTGTTTTTCCATTATTTTTACCAAACTTCTGTAAGGTTGCAAGGTAATAATTAGTCTTGAATACGATGTTTTTCATCATTAAATATCACTTTCAAGGGTTTTTTTTTTTGAAAAGGGAAAATATTATGTTTTCTTAGGAAACTCTCAGACCTTAGGTCTAAAAAACTTTTGGTCAAATCCTGTGAAGACACTTCACATCCACATAGGCAAGTATTATTTACTGACCAACAGTGGTGTACAGATGAGCCTTCTGACTCAGGTTGTGTTTATCATGGCCTTCACTGTTAGCATTCAGTTAACATTTTGCTGTGGAATTTGTGATGTGTTTACTTTGGTTGGGATGACCAGGCATAATACATGTATATACATTATTTAAATGTTAGGGTATAAAAGGTTGCAAGGTAATATTAAGTTTATATAGGCTGTTTTTCATTACTAGACATCACTTTTGTAAGGTTGCAAGGTAAAACTAGTTTTGAACAGGATGATTTACATCATTAAATTTCACTTTTAAGGTACTTTTTAAAAGAGGTAATTTCATGTCTGCATAGGAAACTCTCAGACCTTAGGTCTGAAGAACTTTTGGTCATATCCTGTTAAGACACTTCACATCCACATAGGCAAGTAGTATTTACTGACCAACAGTGGTGGTACAGATGAGCCTTCTGAATCAGGTTGTGTTAATCATGGCCTTCACTGTTGGCATCCAGTTAAAATTTTGCTGTGGAACTTGTGAAGTATCCTCTTTGGTTGGGATGACCATGCATATTATATAAATCATTTCAATGTTAGAGTATGCCTGTTGCAAAGTAAAATTGTAAATTGGTTGTTTTTCCATTATTTTTACAATACTTCTGTAAGGTTGCAAGGTAATAACAAGTTTTGAATAGGAGGCTTTTCATCCTTGAATATCACTTTGAAGGTATTTTTGAAAAGGGAAAATATTATGTCTTCTTAGGAAACTCTCAGACCTAAAGTCTGAAGAACTTTTGGTCATATCCTGTTAAATCACTTCACATCCACTTAGGCAAGTAGTATTTACTGACCAACAGTGGTGGTACAGATGAGCCTTCTGAATCAGGTTGTGTTTATCATGGCCTTTACTGTTGGCATCCAGTTAACATTTTGCTGTGGAACTTGTGATGTGTCCACTTCGGTTGGGATGACCAGGCATAATATAAACATTATTATTAGTTTTGAATAGAATGATTTACACCATGATTTATCACTTTTAAGGTATTTTTGAAGTGGTTAAATTTCATGTTTGCCTAGGAAACTCTCAGACGACAGGTCTAAAGAATATTTGGTCATATCCTGTTAAGATACATTACTTCCGTTAGGGAAAAAATTATTTAATGACCAGCAATAATGTTACAGATGAGTTTTCAGAATGAAAAGTTATACTTATCTGGGCCATCACTGTTGGTATCATTTTTACATTTTGCTGTGGAATTTATAATATGTTCACTTTGGTTGGGATGACCAGGCATAATATATACATTATTTAAATGTTAGGGTATAAAAGGTTGCAAGGCAATATTAAGTTTATATAGGCTACTTTTCATTACTAGCGGTAAATATCATTTTTGTAAGGTGGCAAGTGAAACTAGTTTTGAACAGGATGATTTTCATCATAAATTTCTTTTGAAAGGTACTTTTTAATGGAGATAATTTCATATCTGCATAGGAAACTCTAAGACCTTAGGTCTAAAGAACTTTTGGTCATATCCTGTTAAGACACTTCACATCCATATAGGCAAGTAGTATTTACTGACCAACAGTGGTGGTACAGATGAGCCTTCTGAATCAGGTTGTGTTTATCATGGCCTTCGCTGTTGGCATCCAGTTAAAATTTTGCTGTGGAGTTTGTGAAGTGTCCACTTTGGTTGGGATGACCATGCATATTATATAAATCATTTCAATGTAAGAGTATATATGTTGGAAGGTAAAATTGTAAATTGGTTGTTTTTCCATTATTTCTACCAAACTTCTGTAAGGTTGCAAGGTAATAACTAGTCTTGAATACGATGTTTTTCATCATTAAATATCACTTTCAAGGGTTTTTTGTCTTTTTGAAAAGGGAAAATATTATGTTTTCTTAGGAAACTCTCAGACCTTAGGTCTAAAAAACTTTTGGTCAAATCCTGTGAAGACACTTCACATCCACATAGGCAAGTATTATTTACTGACCAACAGTGGTGGTACAGATGAGCCTTCTGACTCAGGTTGTGTTTATCATGGCCTTCACTGTTGGCATTCAGTTAACAGTTTGCTATGGAATTTGTGATGTGTTTACTTTGGTTGGGATGACCAGGCATAATACATGTATATACATTATTTAAATGTAGGGTATAAAAGGTTGCAAGTTAATATTAAGTTTATATAGGCTGTTTTTCATTACTAAACATCACTTTTGTAAGGTTGCAAGTAAAACTAGTTTTGAACAGGATGATTTTCATCATTAAATTTCACTTTTAAGGTACTTTTTAAAAGAGGTAATTTCATGTCTGCATAGGAAACTCTCAGACCTTAGGTCTAAAGAACTTTTGGTCATATCCTGTTAAGACACTTCACATCCACATAGGCAAGTAGTATTTACTGACCAACAGTGGTGGTACAGATGAGCCTTCTGAATCAGATTGTGCTTGTCATGGCCTTCACTATTGGCATCCAGTTAACATTTTGCTGTGGAACTTGTGAAGTGTCCACTTTGGTTAGGATGACCATGCATATTATATAAATCATTTCAATATTAGAGTATGTATGTTGCAAAGTAAAATTGTAAATTGGTTGTTTTTCCATTATTTTTACAATACTTCTGTAAGGTTGGAAGGTAATAACAAGTTTAACATTTTGCTGTGGAACTTGTGATGTGTCCACTTTGGTTGGGATGACCAGGCATAATATAAACATTATTATTAGTTTTGAATAGAATGATTTACACCATGATTTATCACTTTTAAGGTATTTTTGAAGTAGTTAAATTTCATGTTTGCCTAGGAAACTCTCAGACGACAGGTCTCAAGAATATTTGGTCATATCCTGTTAAGATACATTACGTCCATTAGGGCAAAAATTATTTAATGACCAACAATAGTGTTACAGATGAGTTTTCAGAATGAAAAGTTATACTTATCTGGGCCTTCACTGTTGGCATCCAGTTGACATTTTGCTGTGGAACTTATGATATGTTCACTTTGGTTGGGATGACCAGGCATAATATATACATTATTTAAATGTTAAGGTATAAAAGGTTGCAAGGCAATATTAAGTTTATATAAGCTGCTTTTCATTACTGCTGGTAAATTTCATTTTTGTAAGGTTGCAAGATAAAACTAGTTTTGAACAGGATGCTTTTCATCTTAAATTTCTTTTGAAAGGTACTTTTTAATGGAGATAATTTCATGTCTGCATAGGAAACTCTCAGACCTTAGGTCTAAAGAACTTTTGGTCATATCCTGTTAAGACACTTCACATCCACATAGGCAAGGAGTATTTACTGACCAACAGTGGTGGTACAGATGAGCCTTCTGACTCAGGTTGTGTTTATCATGGCCTTTGCTGTTGGCATCCAGTTAAAATTTTGCTGTGGAGTTTGTGAAGTGTCCACTTTGGTTGGGATGACCATGCATATTATATAAATCATTTCAATGTAAGAGTATATATGTTGGAAGGTAAAATTGTAAATTGGTTGTTTTTCCATTATTTTTACCAAACTTCTGTAAGGTTGCAAGGTAATAACTAGTCATGAATATGATTTTTTTCATCATTAAATATCACTTTCAAGGGGTTTTTTTTGAAAAGGGAAAATATTATGTTTTCTTAGGAAACTCTCAGACCTTAGGTCTAAAAAACTTTTGGTCAAATCCTGTGAAGACACTTCACATCCACATAGGCAAGTATTATTTACTGACCAATAGTGGTGGTACAGATGAGCCTTCTGACTTAGGTTGTGTTTATCATGGCCTTCACTGTTGGCATTCAGTTAACATTTTGCTGTGGAACTTGTGATGTATTTACTTTGGTTGGGATGACCAGGCATAATACATGTATATACATTATTTAAATGTTAGGGTATAAAAGGTTGCAAGGTAATATTAAGTTTATATAGGCTGTTTTTCATTACTAAACATCACTTTTGTAAGGTTGCAAGGTAAAACTAGTTTTGAACAGGATGATTTTTATCATTAAATTTCACTTTTAAGGTACTTTTTAAAAGAGGTAATTTCATGTCTGCATAGGAAACTCTCAGACCTTAGGTCTAAAGAACTTTTGGTCAAATCCTGTTAAGACACTTCACATCCACATAGGCAAGTAGTATTTACTGACCAACAGTGGTGGTACAGATGAGCCTTCTGAATCAGGTTGTGTTTATCATGGCCTTCACTGTTGGCATCCAGTTAAAATTTTGCTGTGGAACTTGTGAAGTGTCCATTTTGGTTGGGATGACCATGCATATTATATAAATCATTTCAATGTTAGAGTATATATTTTGCAAAGTAAAATGGTTGTTTTTCCATTATTTTTACAATACTTCTGTAAGGTTGCAAGGTAATAACAAGTTTTGAATAGGAGGCTTTTCATCCTTGAATATCACTTTGAAGGTATTTTTGAAAAGGGAAAATATTATGTCTTCTTAGGAAACTCTCAGGCCTAAAGTCTGAAGAACCTTTTGTCATATCCTGTTAAGACACTTCACATCCACTTAGGCAAGTAGTATTTATTGACCAACAGTGGTGGTACAGATGAGCCTTCTGAATCAGGTTGTGTTTATCATAGCCTTTACTGTTGGCATCCAGTTAACATTTTGCTGTGGAACTTGTGATGTGTCCACTTTGGTTGGGATGACCAGGCATATTATATAAATCATTTCAATGTAAGAGTATATATGTTGGAAGGTAAAATTGTAAATTGGTTGTTTTTTCATTATTTTTAACCAAACTTCTGTAAGGTTGCAAGGTAATAACTAGTCTTGAATACGATGTTTTTCATCATTAAATATCACTTTCAAGGGTTTTTTTTTTTTGAAAAGGGAAAATATTATGTTTTCTTAGGAAACTCTCAGACCTTAGGTCTAAAAAACTTTTGGTCATATCCTGTGAAGACACTTCACATCCACATAGGCAAGTATTATTTACTGACCAACAGTGGTGGTACAGATGAGCCTTCTGACTCAGGTTGTGTTTATCATGGCCTTCACTGTTGGCATTGAGTTAACATTTTGCTTTGGAACTTGTGATGTGTCCAGTTTGGTTGGAATGACCAGGCATAATATATACATTATCAAAATATTAGTGTATAACAGATTGTAAGGTAAAACTTTAAATAGTAGTTGCAGTCATGGTACCTAAGCCATAATCAAAACTCGTAAATCCTTAAACAAATGACAAATCAGAATGTTCAGACCAACAGACATGGACCCCAGAATAAAGGATGTAATTAGGCGCCCGTAGATAGTAAGCATTACTTGGTAAGCAAGCTTCGACAACATGCCCATAGACCTGAATGAAGGAAATGTAGCTAGAAGCCTATGTCCGGGATTTGGGAAGTCAACTTATGGCACGTCATTGGCAAAATATCAGACAAAATAGGTCGTTTTTCATTATTTTTACATTACTTCTGTAAGGTTGCAAGGTAATAACTAGTTTCGAATAGGATGTTTTTCATCATTTAGTATGTTTGAAAAGGGAAAATATCATGTTTGCTTAGGAAACTATCAGACCTAATGTCTAAATAACTTTGTGTCATATCCTGTTAAGACACTTCACATCCACGTAGGCAAGTACCGGTAGTATTTACTGACCAACAGTGGTGTTACTGATGAGTCTTCTGAATCAGATTGTGTTTATCATGGCCTTTACTGTTGGCATCCAGTTAACATTTTGCTGTGGAACTTGCTGTGTGTCCACTTTGGTTGGGATGACCAGGCATAATATATACATTATTAAAATGTTAGAGTATAACAAGTTGCAAGGTAATGTTTTAAACAGATTGTTTTTGCTTACTTAACATTTCTTTTGTAATGTTGCAATGTAATATTAGTTATGAATAGAATGATTTTCACCATGAAATATCACTTTTAAGGTATTTTTGAAATGGTTAAATTTCATGTTTGCTTAGGAAACTCTCAGACCACAGGTCTAAAGAATTTTTGAATAGGATAATTATTATTATTAAATATCACTTTTAAGATATTTTAAGATATGACAATGAACTAAAGAGGTATTCTTAAATAGGATAATTATTATTATTAAATATCACTTTTAAGATATTTTAAGATATGACAATGAACTAAAGAGGTATCCTATCACTGTCAAAATTGCTCAATCTATTCATAAATAAAAGATCTGGTTAGACAGTATTTCCCTGACTTTGACATGTTCTCTGTTGTTCTATTTTGAAATGAAATCTGAAAATTAATGATAACATTTGGTACATGTAGTTACTTTTATATGCGTTTGTCCCGGGTGCAACGAAATGACTCTGACATTCATGCATCATTTACCATCACTATGTTGCTTAACCCACTTTCTCTCAATAGAATGTTCCTTACAGACTGAGCAAGTTATTTTATGATTTTAGGAATGTCTGTACTTAATTTCTTCTCTATTTGATAGAGCACTTCATAGCACAAAGCCTCTTCTTATCATGCTTCCATGGTCTCAGTATAGCTTAAATAAGGTTGAAAAGCATGTACAGTTTTTGTTGTTTTTTATGTTTTTGTTGCTATTCAAAAGAGGGTCTGCCCAGATTGTAGAGAAGAACTTTTTTCCCTATGAATAAATTTATCGCATAACCACTGCTCTGCATAAACACAATTATATTCTGGAGTACAACAGACCTCACACAGTTCACAGTTCTTAAGATCATTTGGTCATTTTTCTGTAGTGACACTTCACAAGCACGGAGGCAAGTACAATTTACTGACCAGCAGTAATGGTGTAGATGTGGCCTCTGGCTAACTGACTTGTTTGTACCTTAACTGTTATTAATATCAGTTATTTCAGTAGGATGCTTAAGTTATTAAATTTGACCTTTTTAGTATTTTTAAAAGTACAAATGACATGATCACTCAGAAAACTTACATCATAGTTCTTGAAAAAAAAAAATTGGTCAGTATACTGTAATGACACTTCACATGCACTGAAGCAAGTCAAATCTGCTGATCACCAGAGCTGGTGCAGATGAGGTTTCTGGATTGTGTGTTACATTCACTGTGGCCTTCACTGGTGACATGCAAATTACAGTTTTGCTGTGGAACTTGTGTAGTGTCCACTTTGGTTAGATGAACAGGTTTCATATTTGCAATGGTTAGGTTCCATTGAAAGAAAAACTCTCAACATAGTGCATGTATTTACCTCCTTATATGGGTCAGTTTTGGTTAAAGTTTTAACATCACAATTAATGGATTTTTGATAGGGCAAAACTCCTGTTTACAAAGCAAAGCTTTCTTCCATCCATAGTTCTGATTGATGATGTTAAAATATGGAATAGACAGTCAGTTATTGGATACCCATAAGATATTGTCCTTGCTTCAAAGCACCACATATTACCCATTTACTGTTTGTACAAGATTTCCAAAAAATTAGATTGGACTGTATACTTTGGCATAAATTTCAAGACAGTATTAAACCCATAACAGCTACACCACTAAGCACAGAATGGTTTATTTCTCTTCAGACATTATTTTTATTCATGATTAAAAATTATAAATTTGGTCTGAATTTTGCAAAGTAAAATGCATCTGAAAATTCCAAAAGTTAAGCAGTTTGTGATGATAGGCTGAAACTCTATGAAAATAGGGAATTTTTCTTAAAATTCAAAGTCTGACTCCCCTTCTGAACAAAACAGCTGGTGATATTCAACATCTGAGTAATGGTTTGGGACATCACAGTAAAGGGCATTCTCCTCACTGTAGTCAACCTCATCATATGTCGTCATCATCTTCTACAGTAACTGGGTGTCTGGGCTTCACATAGTCTTCCCATATTATGTCAATCTCTATGCTGCCCATCTTATTAGAAATCAGCATTTTTTGAGTGCCTTGACAATGATAGCTGGGTGTAACACAGCCCACGTCTCGATGATCAATTTGCAGATATCTAGCAGTTCTGGTTTTCTCATCCTTCCAGTAGCCTTGAAGGAACAAACTGTCACTAGCGTACCATGCAGTTATTCCACTTCTGCTGTAGCAGGACTTCCATGGGCTTGTTCATTGAGACATCTAGAGGCTGGGATGATAGCCAGTTTGGTTCAGTGGTTATCACATAGTAGCTCTTTAACTTTGTTAGATTTGTAGCATTGGAAGCTGTCTGGAACTAGTAGATTTTTCTCTCATAGGTCTGACCACTGTTACGAGCCAGGCATAACGAGAAAGAAATGAAAGTGAAACCAGCAACAAGCTTTAAATTATTAACAATATTTATTCACAAAAAAAAAATAAGATAAGATTCAAAACAAAAGAATGTAAGTTAACAGTACCTTTCAAGTTTATGTCACAAAGTCCCTCAAAAATAATCCATAAGAATTTATAAAACAAATCCTTTGAATATCAGTTTCTGATCCCACAATTTAAAGTTCCTGAATTCAGAATTTAAGTCCAGAATGAATAAAATATTAAAGTAATCCAGTATAGAATAATTTCCAGTGAAAGTATACAAAGATGCCCAGATGAAATTCTTCTCTCCTTATATAATATCAGAGAACGTTCTAGAAAAAGAATTTACTACAAGCATCTCTTATTTTCTAGGTTCCTTCAGGAAACTTCTAAATCTTCCATGACATGCCAAAAATAACTCAGTCCAGAATCAAGGCTGTAAACATCATGTTATTGTAAACATGTTGAACATTCCAGAAAGTTATTTTTGGAAACATAGTAAATAAAGCTATTTATGGAAACATAGTAAACATGTTGTTTAAAACAATTGAACACCCTGTTATATAACACCACCCAGCCTTTTTTACTCATATAATTTGATTCAGTCCTTCATTAAGGTAATGTCTTCCTTCATGAAACATTTTGCTGCTGACTGTTATGCCCTGCAGAGATGCAACCACTGGAGTGATCAGTTCTAGCCCAGAACCAGCCAACATATATACAAAGTGCCAAGCACATATATCACTACAAAAGGCTTTGAAATGAGAAAAAAAATCTTTACTTGGACATACATTTTTACTTGATGCATACAAATTACTGCATTACTCAGATACATGATGAAATCTAAATATGTACAGACTACTATGCATTTTAAACTAGGTTCAACAACAAATCCAGTGCTTAAATTATGAAATATAATAACTATTTCCTTGAAATATCCCTTCAACATTGTGTTACATTCTAATGCTACAAGCTGTCGGCTCCATCTGATAATGTTAAATCCCAAGTTCAGCATTATCTTTTGACTGGTCACCTCTCAGAACTATATCTTGCTATCAGATTATCTCACAAGCGTCAACTTAGGAAATATACCGGTGGCTGAAACCCGGTCACCCCTGTCTGTCTGTCTGTTAAGGTATCAATCCTATAAGACAGTTTTACCAAATTCTCAATCCACACAAATTCCTACACTCATAATACAACACTCTGTCTTGAAGGTCAGCCTTTTTACTCTTTTCTATCAATATTCAGCTCTAATATCCAAAATTGTCTTCTGTCAGAGTAATATTAGGCCATCTCTGCGTTCAGCTGCTGAATCCGCCAACTCTGTCTTTTTGCTTATGTTGTAATGCACTAGTCATTTGTAACCATTGCCCTCCCACTTATGGGGACTAGCGGGGGCCAATGACTTTTTGTCTTTCACAGTCCTGCTAAAAGTCCTGTTCTGGAGGGACATATTGAAATCATTCTTCTGCCCTTGTTCTGGCTCTTTTGAATAGTATAATTCCATGGAGGTGTATTTTGCATAATATGCCACAAGCTTAACACTTTGCACTGCAGGAAACCTCAAAGTATCACTACGCTGCACATCAGCCCTCAGACCATCCCCAACCCATCCGTATAGGTGGGGTAACAGTGGCACAAATACTTGGCAATTATTGATCAGTACTGTTCACATGCTCTGTAGATTTCTTTGATATTTATTCTACCATAGCTTCTTCACAACTGACCAAGTTCCAGTAGGCAGCCTGCTTTTATAGTTTTCTATTTTCTCAATAACATATTCATTTCCCTACATAAACAGTATATAGTGCTCCAGGTAGCCTCTGTCCAGCCATAAATAATGGATCCTTTTGCACTAATCTGAAACTTAGCCAGTCCCAATTACAGACACATTCTTCGGATATGATGCAGCTTTTCAGGTAACCCATAAGAAACATCCTGTCTGGTTTTAGATGAATTAGTCTGAATCAGAAGAGGTTCAGTGCCTTAGATATCAGTATGTTTTCTGTAAATACCCCAAAATATTTAATCCTTTCACTGCCAAATATACAGTGAAAAGTACTCCTCAGTGCCAAATATTTTTTAATAACTCTCTTAGAGCAGAGTACTACTAGTAAAATCTTTATATCATGGGAACTAATAAAGATATCATGTTCAAATTTTGACTATGGCTTTATGTTTTATTTGTGAACAAGTTGAAAATTTCATAATGAAATGTTTTGGATTTTTAAGGCCCATCAACCCTGCAAAATACCATTTAGGACTTCTTCCTTTATTCTTGTAATAATTGTCTGCAGGTCCCGTACAATATTTGCAATGCCTGCAATATTTGTGATAGAATCAATTCTAATTATCATATGCACACAGGTATATGCACACAGGTATATGCCTAAATATATGCCTGCAATATTTGTGATAGAATCAATTCTAATTATCATATGCACACAGGTATATGCACACAGGTATATGCCTAAAGATTTTGACATTCCCCATAGAACAAAGCCAAGAACATACCTCACCTGAATCTAAGCCTTTCTTGTCATGTCACCTGGCCTTTTTGCCCCTAACTTGGCCTAAAATATTCTAAGGGCATATTAAGTTGATAAACACTATACTTCTGAGGTTGTTAGTACCTGTTTTCCTTCGTTTTTTTCACTTTAAATAATACTTTAATCACATCCTTCCTTGTTTTGGTCCTCTTTTTAGACCTTGTCGCCATTTTGAACCTTTAAGTCCAAAACTTTGCTTTGTAAGAAAAACTTTGCTCAAAAAAATAGCTTTTTCAAGTCTACTTTCGTTTTTGACAACACAGCATTGTGTAAACACAAAGCATAGATTATGTTTCTGGTGTTCCGTGAAAATTACCAGCTTGTAAAACTTACTTAAAACAAGTACTAACTTTTGTCGGCAAAAGTCGCCTATTGCAGTCAGCCAAGCTGTCAACTTTAGTCACCCACAGCAGTGAAAGAGTTAATGGAGAATACATTTAAAAATCAATTTGTAGAGTATCAAAACGAAAACAGTCTGTTGTATTCAAAACGATAATTTTTGTATGCATAGCCCCGACAGTAAAAGTTTCACCCTGATACACAGTGTGACCTATTTCCCATGCTAAATGTCTGCGCATAATTTCTGTGTGTCAGAATAACTAGTTCTCAGCGTCATTGTCTAGTTAAGTGTTAGTGACAAAAAATAGCATTATGCATTGGGGTTTTCCAAGATTTCAGAAACATGGCCTCCAGAAAATGAGAAATGAGGAATTAAGAGATTGCAGAACTGCATCAGATAAAATAATGGGGTATTGTAGCCAGTTATTGTTATTTGGTTCATTGTCTTTATTTAGTGTGCAACATAACTGATGAAGTCATCAAGGCATCAGATGAATGCATACAGAATCACGTCAGCAGTTGTGACAGATCAGTGTAAACAGCCTCCATTGCTTATTATCAGCCCTTCTTTGTGGCTCAAACATGTGCACCCAGGTTTCATCACCTGTTAGCAAGTTAGAAATAACCCGACTATTACAGCCTTTGTATGTTTTCAAAAATTCCCGGGCACATTAATTTTAAGGCATTGTATCTTTTGCTCCTCAATGAGCAAATGAGGTACCCACCTAGCCCAAACCTTTCTCGGGTCCAAACGCTTTTTCAGAATTGTTTGCACACTGCCTTCTTATATGCCAGTACAACTAGCTATATCTTTGACAGATAATCACACATCCTGTTCGACCACAATCTTTACAGCAGCAATGTTAGCCTTGGTAACAGGTTTTAGGCCTTCCAGGACCGGTATCATCTTCAACAGAAAATTCCCTAGCTTTAAAAGCTTTAACCCACCTAAAAACTGTGCGCATTGAAATGGTCCGAGGTCCGTATACCACACAATTCATTAAATATCTGCTTTGAATCTATATTAAGCCTAATGTGGCATTTAATAGAGCTACGAATTTCAGTCTTCTGGTCCATGTTCCAATGTAACAAGTAAATTGGTCAGTGTAGTTACTCGTACTAATGTTAAATGGATAAGGGCAGTTGAAAATAGCTAAAAGTCTGCCAATCTGCCTCTTGGTTTGGTTGCCATGGCAACAGAATATTCCCATAGATTTATAATGAGAAAATGCAAAAAAAAATGCATTTTCTCCCTAACCAGTGAAGTGATGTGAACCATATTTGGCAGTTATGATCATTGGATGATTGTCTACCCAGTTTATGTATTTTATGCAGTGACCATATTGTTTGGTTGCCATGGCAACGTTAAATTTTAAAATATGAATTTTTTAAATGACAGCTCCTCCATAACCACAGTAAGGAGTGTTGCAAATTTCTTTGACTGCTTATAAAGAGTCAATACAACTGATCGGGAGTCTCCATTTTCTAATCCATAGTGAGTTCTTTGTTTCCAGAGGTAATCTTCTTGATATTTATTATATTTCCCTGCCCCTGTGCTGTTTACATGTATAAAATCATGATATTGTTAAACAACTCTTCAGAAACCACTTAGCAAATTTCCACCAAATTTCACATTGAACCTACTGTTGAAATGTGATTAAGAGTTTGTTCAAATGATCACACTCCATTGACTGTCATGCCCATATATTCTTCTTCAAAACTAAGAACTGCTTAACCCTTGTCCTGCTGAATAATTTAAGATGCCACACCAATTCTGATTTTCAGCCAATCAAATTACTTGATCCAGGGTGTTGATATAAAATTCACATGCTTAATGGCAAATAGTGCAGATCCAGATCAGTTGGTTCCTTCAGAAGCCAACTGATCTGGATCTACATTGTTTGCAAAATGCAGGGTATATCCAGGTTCAGCAGGAAAAGGGTTAAATGATGATCCTTTCATTAGTTGCAATATGATAGATTGTAAAAATGTTGCATAACATTTGAATATCTGTAGTGACCATGTCACTCAGGTGAGCGAGTCGTGGCCCTTGGGCCTCTTGTAATATGTGACATACTGCTACAGTGTTAGCAAAGTTTCATTTAAATATCTGCATTGATTCAGAGAATGGCAAAGTTAACATAATTTTATGCATTAAACATTTGGGTGTCCTAGTGGTTAGTGATGTCAACCTGTAAGACAGGTGTCATGGGTTTGAACCTTGTTTGGGTAGGGAAAGACTTTCCCATCATTAGTACACCAAGCTCATACTCAACATGCCCTGGATTGAGTATAAATTGGACAGGGAAATATGGCATGTGCAGACCAAAAAAAACAAACTGCTTTTTAAACTATTTTTAGTATCTGTGCAGACGGAAATAATGATTTTTTACACTCTTTTTAGTGTCTGTGCACAAAATGTCACATACCTCTGGCGTGGCCTAACAGCCCGTAAGTTAAGACATGGCAAGTGCAGACCGAAAAAAACAACAACTGCTTTTTAAACTATTTTTAGTATCTGTGCAGACTGAAAAAAAAAATGATTTTTTACACTATTTCTAGTGTCTGTGCACAATATGTCACGTACCTCTGGCGCGGCCTAACAGCCCGTAAGTCAAGACATGGCATGTGCTGACCCTCATAAAAACTACTTTTTAAACTATTTTTAGTATCTGTACAGACTGAAAAAAATGTTTTTTAAACTATTTTTAGTGTCTGTGCACAAAATGTCACATACCTCTGGCGTGGCCTAACAGCCCGTAAGTTGACATGGCATGTGCAGATCGAAAAAAAACAACTGCTTTTTAAACTATTTTTAGTATCTGTGCAGATGAAAATAATGATTTTTTACACTATTTTTTGTGTCTGTGCACAAAATGTCAAATACCTCTGGCGCGGCCTAACAGCCCGTAAGTTAAGACATGGCATGTGCAGACCCAAAAAAATACAAAGCGCTTTTTAAACTATTTTTTGTATCTGTGCAGATGGAAATAATGATTTTTTACACTATTGTGTCTGTGCACAAAATGTCAAATACCTCTGGCGCGGCCTAACAGCCCATAAGTCAAGACATGGCATGTGCAGACCCCCCCAAAAAAACTACTTTTTAAACTATTTTTAGTATCTGTACAGACTGAAAAAAATGATTTTTTACACTGTTTTTAGTGTCTGTGCACAAAAATTTCACATACCTCTGGCGCGGCCTAACAGCCCGTAAGTTAAGACATGGCATGTGCAGACCGAAAAAAGAAACTGCTTTTTAAACTATTTTTCGTATCTGTGCAGATGGAAATAATGATTTTTGACACAATTTTTTGTGTCTGTGCACAAAATGTCCAATACCTCTGGCGCGGCCTAACAGCCCGTAAGTTAATACATGGCTTGTGCAGACTGAATAAAAAAATGTTTTCATTGTTTTAGTAATTATGCACATTTTGTAAGTTAAGACATGGCATGTGCAGACCGAAAAAAAACCTGCTTTTTAAACTATTTTTAGTATCTGTGCAAAAATGATTTTTTTTTAAACTATTTTTAGTATCTGTGCAGACTGAAAAAAATGATTTTTTACACTATTTTTTGTGTCTGTGCACAAAATGTCAAATACCTCTGGCGCGGCCTAACAGCCCGTAAGTTAAGACATGGCAAGTGCAGACCGAAAAAACAACAACTGCTTTTTAAACTATTTTTAGTATCTGTGCAGACTGAAAAGAATGATTTTTTACACAATTTTTAGTGTCTGTGCACAATATGTCACGTATCTCTGGCGCAGCCTAACAGCCCTTAAGTCAAGACATGGCATGTGCAGACCAAAAAAAAAAACTGCTTTTTAAACTATTTTTAGTATCTGTACAGACTGAAAAAAAATGATTTTTTTACACTATTTTTAGTGTCTGTGCACAAAATGTCACATACCTCTGGCGCGGCCTAACAGCCCGCAAGTTAAGACATAGCATGTGCAGACCGAAAAAAGAAACTGCTTTTTAAACTATTTTTAGTATCTGTGCAGATGGAAATAATGATTTTTTACACTATTTTTTGTGCCTGTGCACAAAATGTCAAATACCTCTGGCACGGCCTAACAGCCCGTAAGTTAATACATGGCATGTGCAGACCGAAAAGAAAAACTGCTTTTTAAACTATTTTTTGTATCTGTGCAGACGGAAATAATGATTTTTTACACTATTTTTTGTGTCTGTGCACAAAATGTCAAATACCTCTGGCGCGGCCTAACAGCCCGTAAGTTAAGACATGGCATGTGCAGACCCAAAAAAACCCCCTGCTTTTTAAACTATTTTTAGTTTTTAATGTTGAGAATCATATTTTGGACACCTCCTCTGTAATCTAGTTGAATCGAAACTTGATGATGAGCATTAGGTGCTGAGACACAAAATAGCTTAAATGAGCTAATAGAAAATCCAAGATGGCCACCACAGCCACCATCTTGAAAATCAGTTTTCGACATCTCTTCACAAACCTTAGATTGCTTTGAGCTGAAACTTGCTCTTTAGCAACAGGATGACTTCCGGATCGAAACAAGCTAAAATTGTGTCAATCGAAAATCACAGATGGCCGCAGTGGTTCTGCTCCATTGAACATGATGGCGGCCAGAGCTAAATAATAGAAAACCTTCAAACGACATCTTGTCCTTGGCCAATGGCCTGATTTCAAAATATTTGCACAGAAGTGTTCCAATAATGGCTTTCAACCAAATTACTAAAATGGCTCCACTTGGCTGAACAAAATGTCAGCCAAAGCTAAAAATAGAAAAACCTTTAAAAGACATCTCCTCCGCAGCAAGTGGCCTGATTTCAAAGTAATTTCACAGAAGTGTTCCTTTTATGGCCCTTTAACTAAATTGCTAAAAAAAATCTGCTCGGCTGAAAAAAAATGGATGCCAGAGCTAAAATTAGAAAAAAAACTTTAAACCTCCTCCTTGGCCAGTGGCCTGATTTCAAAATGATTTCACAGAAATGTTCCTCTTGTCCCCCTGTACCAAAATTGCCAAAATGGTTATGCTCTGCTGAACAAACTGGTTATCGGAGCTAAAAACAGAAAAACCTTTAAATGACATCTCCGTGGCCAGTGGCAAGATTTCAAAATAATTTCACATCAATGTTCCTCTTTTGCCCCTTTGTCAAAATTACTAAAATGGTTTTGCTCTGCTGAACAAAATGGTTGCATGTGCTAAAAATAAACAAAAAAGCTTTATATATTGGATCTACAGTATATACCATATTATTATTATTATTAAATTTATTGGTGAGGAGGGACATTGATCAAGGGCCATACACTTTTGATGTCTGAGCACATTCTACAACTCCAGATTACTGTGAAATCATGAATGTTTTATGCAGTTTCAGCTTCACTATTTTTATGATTTAATCTTTGCTACTCTGTGGGCAAATTCAGCTAATGACAAATCGGTAATATATTTTCTGTTATTATTATTTACAGAAAATAAGGTTTGACATTTCTTGCAAACTGTTCCTGGAGAGAGTTTGCATGAAATGTCAAACCTTATTTTCTCCAAATGAGTTTTACAGAGTTGTCTCCTCTGAAAGCTTATCCCCTTTCCGTACTATTGAATTATGATTCCAGGAAGCTAATGTTAATTTTTGACAGCATCGCATTTTCTGAAGCACAGCTCTTAAAAGCAACACCATATTTACCCTAAGTATGTGGACACCATAACTCCTTACCATACTTGTCCTTTAATTGGAAAAAGTTTCTTCCACTACCTGTTGTGTTTAAAAATTACTGAGCAAGTGGCTAACAGTGTAGACCCTGATCAGACACTGCATTCTGCAGTGTCTGATCTGGGCCTACACTGTTTGCTTAGGCCTGTTTGTCCTAGTACTTAGGGTTAAGTATCAGGACAAACATGCCTGAGCAAACAGTGTAGATCCAGATCAGTTGCCACAGAATGTGGCATCTGATCAGGATCTACACTGTTTGCCACTCATCCAGTAGTTCTGTGGACACACTCGTATTAATGCCTAGCGTCCCATAAAAGGCAATTGACCCTCATGGGTTGATTCGCCATTAAGCTTGAACTCATCAAACCTAGGGTCCCACAAAAGGGACATTTGGCAGACAGTGTAGACCCTGACTAGATGCCACAAAATGCGGCATCTGTTCAGGGTCTTCAATGTGTACATGAAATGCAAGAATTTGTATGAAACATGGTATCAATGAAAATTAACCAGACGTATGGAAATGGACTGGTCCAAAGATTGAAAGTAGAAGAGTCCACTTGGCATAAATGGGTTAAAATGGACTTGTTCAAATTTTAAGACAAGTAAGGTAAGGAGTTTGGGTGTCCCAGTATTTAGTGTTAATACAGTATATCAGTCTGAAATCACTCAGAATGTCACTTGAGTACGGTGATCCCCTAAAGAGGACTTGTTTAGAAGGATTAGAAGGAGTATTTGGTGATAATTCTGGGGTAGTTTTCTCCAGTTCTCCATAAAAACATATGTTATGGGTACTTATTTTAAGCAAGGCACTTCAAATGAGTACCCACAACAAATGTTTTTATAGAGAAATAAGAAAACTTATCCTAAAATTATTAGCAAATACTCCTCCTTTACAATTCTGCTTCCACTAAATGAAAATATGAAATTACTCTGCTTCCACCAAACAAAAGTATGAAATTATTTTGCTTCCACCAAACAAAGTATAATAAGTTATTTTGCTTCCACCAAACAAAAAATTTGAAATTATTCTGCTTCAACCAAACAAAAATATGAAATTATTCTGCTTCCTCCAAACAAAATATATGGAGTTATTTTGCTTCCACCAAACAAAAATATGAAATTATTCTGCTTCCACCAAACAAAAGTATGAAATTATTCTGCTTCCACCAAACAAAATATGAAATTCAGCTTTTTCTACAGCCTCCAGATATAAAGTGCTACCATAAAAATGATCAAATGCAATTTTCTGGTAATTTAATTTCAGACAGAAATATGGATGTCAATTTATTTCACCACCTCTGAGTATGAAATGTATGAAAAAAAAAAGCAACAGTAAACCAATTTTGCTTGTAGACAAATTCTACAATTTTGCAGTACCATATCTGGACAAAGTCATACTTTCTGAAGCCTGTACAAAAAAACACAATAGTTAGATATAGGCTTTGTTTTTAGTAGTTTCGATTTATCAGTTTTTTTTGCTATTGACAGACATATTTTTGTTTTTAGTTTGTTTGGAGGAAATTGTTATTTTCATGCATGATATTTTAAAAAGAAAAAATAATTTTATCTGTCTTTGTATCAGAAGTTCTCAAAATGATATTGTCATTTACACTTACCATGTCATGGATAATTTCAGCAGACGACAAACTGATGATGTTTTTCTTATTTTTCCTAGAAAATAGGATCTGACATTCCATGCAAAGTGTCTCCTAAGGAGACAATTCGCATGAAGTATCATATCATGTTTTCTAGTTGAAATAAGAAAAATGTTTCAAATTGTTGTCTGCTGAAATTTTTACCCAGCATGCAAAGTGTAAATCATCAGCTTCCTGATAACCATAATTCAGTTTAACCCCAAAAATGCCAAGCAAAATTTGAAACAGATGATATACATTTTTTTTTTTTTCAGAGAAAATAAGTATTGACATTTCATGTGATTCATCTACTTAGCAGATGATTCACAGAAAATATCAAGACTTATTTTCTTTGAAAAATAAAAAAAAATAAAAATGTTGTGCTGCAGTTTTGATTGGCTCTTTTAGGATTAAAATTAGCAACGCATTATTTATTTGTTTTTGTTTTTGTTGTTGTTTTTTTTTTTTTCAGAGAAATTAAGTGATATTTGATGTGAATCCTCTATCTAACAGACAATTTGCAATATTGAATCTTATTTGCTTTGAACAATAAAAATAAAAATCCTCAGAATGTTGTCTGCTGCCGTTATCACTCATGCTTTAACCCTTAAACTGCCAATCACAACAATTGTATTCTGCTTTGCCATCTGCTTGTGATTTAAGAAGTCATTTTTGCAAACAGTGTGGACCCAGATCAGACTGCTTCTCTTGAAGCAGTCTGATCAGGGCCAACACAGTTTTCCTGTATGCAAAAATAGGTTTGAAAAATTTTCAAGAATATTTAGCAGACAACATAAACAGACAACATTTTGAAATGCAGGTTTTCTTGGCATTTTAAGGGTTAACCTTTACCACTGTCTGGGCAGATTCAGCAGATGACAAATTGATAGTTTTTTTTTTTTTTCTTATTTTTCCCATACACTAGATTTTGAGATTCATGCAGATTGTTTCCTTAGGAAACAGCAGAGCCTATTTTCTGAGAAAAATAAGAAAAAATATTTTAAAATGTTGTCTGCTGAAAGCTTTCCTCAACAGGCTAAATAAGCAATAAAACATTAAAATAAACAAAAATGATAACATCTATCTGAAAATATCCTGACCTTAGACCTATGCTTGGGATTTGCATTAGTTGAAAATAGTTTTGTTACCTCTCCACAGTAGACTTGTTAAAGAGCAGTAATTATGATAATTATTTGATATTTTCGTCATTTCTCAATAAAAACATGTTGTTTGTATACTCATTTATTATATATGCCTCTAATAAATTCCTGTAACATGTTTTCCTCCACAACATGTTTTCACCTTTTTCAAATGAATATACCCTCAACATATGTTTTATGGAGAAATTTGTTTTTTGTGTGTGTGTGAGTGTTTTTTTTTTGTTTTTTTTTCAGAATCCTCATCAAACCTTAACAAGTCCGTGCTCTCTAAATAGGCAGTTCCAATATTTCTGGGGTTTGCAGCAGATGGAAACTAAGACATATTATGACTTGTCATATTTCTTGCTTTAAAGGCTCCATATTTCTCAAAATGGAGATTTTATTTTCCAAAAAAAAGGTGTAATATATTGATATATGGTATTAATACAATCATAAAATGTGGCATCGGACAGCCTGTAAAATTTCAGTTAGTCTCTTGCTCTTGAAATGAAATGACTTTTTATTGTATCTCAATTAATGTTGCCAACATTAATTCAGAGACGGGTAAAAAATCATATTTTTTATCCAGGGCAAAAACGAGAGACTAACTGAAATTTTACAAGCTGTCAGATGCAACATTTTATGATCGTATTAATACTATATATCAATTTATTAAACCTTTCTTGGTTAAGAATGTTTATTTTTGAGGAACATGAAGCCTTTAACCTACAACAGAGGACATTTATTGATACTTTCCTTATACTTTCCTAGAAAATATGACTTGCAGTTCATTTAAATTATTTCTAAAGGAAAAATAAGGCTTGACATTTCATCAAAATTGTCTCCAGAGGAGACAGTTTAAATGAAATGTCAAACCATGATTCCTGTGAAAAATAAGAAAAAATATCTGTAATTTGTTGTCTGCTGATTTAGCCAATAAAGTAAAGATTAATCAGGAAAGCAAAAATACATTGAGACGATCTGATTTTAAGAACATGAAAAATTATTTTCTTGAGCAAACAAGAAAATTATTTATTCATTTCGAAAGAACAGAAAGTTCATCTCCTTGAAAACATAATGATTTCACAGTATCTCCTTTGTAGAGGTGGAAAGGGAATGGTCTGAGATCAGTGTCCAGTAAAGTCTGAGCACCTTCTACCACTCCAGCTCATTATTTGTCATTCATAGAAGTCCAGTAAAGTGTTTAATAGTTCTGCTTATTATTTTTTGCTTCTTTGTAAGTGTGCAGACTACTCTCTCTACATGTCACCAACCAGGGACTTACAACATCTACCAAATTTGCCCTAAATACAGACAGCTTAACCCTTGTCCTGCTGAATAAATTAAGATGCCACGCCCACTTCTAATTTTCAGCCAATCATGTTACTTGATCCAGATTGTTGCTATAAATTTGCATACTTGATGGCAAACAGTGCTCTTCAGAAGCCAACTGATCTGGATCTACACTGTTTGCAAAGGCAGGGTATATCCGGGCTCAGCAGGACAAGGGTCAACACTTTGCATGCAGGGTAAAAGTTTCAGCAGACATTTTGAAATAGTTTTCTTACTTTTCTTAGACAATAAGGATTGACTCTTCATGCAAACTGTCTTCTAAGGAGGCAATTGATTTGCATGAAGTGTCAGATCCTATTTTCAAGGAAAAATAAGAAAAAATGTCATCAGTTTGTCATCTGCTGGATTTGCCCATAGCATGGTAAATTTTAACTCTTGTCCTGCTGAAAAAATTAAGATGCCACGTCCATTTCTAATTTTCAGCCAATCAGATTACTTGATCCAGATTGTTGATATAAATTCACATACTTAATGGCAAACAGTGCAGATCCAGATCAGCTGGCTTCTTCAGAAGCCAACCGATCTGGATCTACACTGTTTGCAAATGCAGGATATATCTGGGTTCAGCAGGACAAGGGTTAACTCTTTACCATACTTATCTTAAAATTTGACTACCAGGTGACCTCACTGAACTTTGTGATGGAATGGCAAATAGTGTAGACCCTGATCAAACTGCTCCTTTAGAAGCAGTTTGATTGAAGTCCTCACTGTTTGCTCAAGCCTGTCTTTCTACCATATTCGACCAAATTACCACACATACTCCTATAAGCGCACAGTCAAGCAATTCCGTTGTCTTCAGATTACAGCCAGTGTAGTTTTTGTCTACTTCTTTATAAAGGCATATGTTGTGGGTACCCATTTGAATTGCATCAACTTATCGATTCACTTCAAATGAGTACCCACAACATATGCTTTTTTAAAGAAAATCAGAAAAAAAGAAAACACAATAATAACACATAAGCATTATTCATTGATCTTTGTTTAAGTGTACCCTAAGTATAGGTGGATACATATTGTACCACAAGTCCCCCAGTAATTTTGAAAAACCTAAGCGCATGGTGGGGTAATAAGGTCTAATACGGTATTTAGAGTAAATAGGGTACTCATTCAAAATACTCATTTCTACTGGCCTTCCTTATGAAATGTCAAGCCTTATGTTCCCTAAAAATACAAAAAAAAAAAAAAAAAAAAAAAAAAAAAATGTCTGCTGTAGTTTTTATTAGCACTTTAACCGGTTTATGCCTTGTGTCCTATAAAAGGGACATAAGCAAACATTGCAGACCCAGATGCTTCAGAATGGGACATCTGATCAGGGTCCACACTGTTTGCATTTAATACAGGAATTTCTAAAAAACATGGTAATAATAAAACCAACCAGACACCCCTTTCGTGGAGATTGATCATGAAATATTTTCTATGGTCATTCTCTCCCTTCCGCTGATTCAAGAAGGGCAGTTGTCAGTTTCTGGCAAAAGAATGTGCACAATACTGGTTAACCGCTTAGAGGACTAAGCCTGCCCAGTAAACGTGTGGTTAGGTAAACTGACCGCGCTCGACATGACTCCATTGGGTTGACTGGGCCGTAAAACCTCAACACAAACAAACAAGACACCCCTTCTATTTGAAAAGGACTTGTCCAAAGTGTTGAGGTAGAAGAGTCCATTTGGCATAAATGGATTAAGGGGTAAAACTATTTTTTTTTCTATTCGTCATCTGTAACTTAAAAGGCTGGAGACCAAGCATCAGGTTTGGGCAAGATGTCTTAGTCATGAATTATGACTAAGCATAGTTTCAAGCTATAGAATCCAGCAAAAGTTGAATATATGAAAACCTGTGGTGAGTACTCATTAGAATTGCTTAGTGAGGCAGTTCTAATGAGTACACAGGTTTCTGCAATGACATAAGTCATGAGGTTGTTTTCTGTTATTTTATCAGACTAGGTATTATGCCCCCGCCCATTGGGGCCCGCGAAGTAGATGGGCTGCCTTGTGCCTCTGTGGCAGAGCTGCTAGTAACTTAATGCAGGACTTGAGTTCTTTATTAGCCCAGGTCGGGTAAAAGTCCCACAGATTCAGAGGTGATATCTTGACATGACAACAACACTGAAATACTGTTGACTGGGATGTTAAAACTTGAAGTATCATGCCCCCACCCATTTTTAATGCAGGAGTTTGTCTTTTGACCAGGTTGAGTAAAAGTCCCACAGATTCAGAGGCAATATCTTGACATGACGACATGACTAGTACTGTTGACTGGATTAGGTATGAATTTAGATAGGTTAAATTATATTAGATTGATACTGTGTTAGACAGGAATAGATAGTAGTAGTTGATCAGACTAAGAAGTTGGTCCACATCAAGCAAAAAAAGGTGTCTTCATATCACAAAAACATGCCTATATAATTTAGACCCCCTTAAACCCCATTTTTATATTGTAAAACTGGGGTTTACAGGTGTATACATTATTTTTCTTATTTCTGCTAAAAACATAGATTGTGGGTACTTGCTAGAATTGCCTTGCTGAGGTGGTTCTAAGGAGTACCCACATTCTATGTTTTGAGCAGAAATATGAACAATATCAGTTTCTTATTTGAAAATTTTCAGTTTTTGGAGATGAAATTTTCTATACATTTGATTAGGCATGTTTTCGTAATGAAGCATGCACAGAATGCAGAGATTCAGATATATCTTGAGCATGCACACAGTCTCAGGGCCTTTGATCTCCATTGATACATTCTATAGTATCCAATGACTCTGGCAGTGTACAGTGAAGACCCTGATCAGATTGCACATTTGCGCCAAAGGCACAGTTTTGCTTGGTATGGCTCAGTTCAGTATGTATGATTGTGATAATTCATTGAAAGTTTTCTGATTGATTGATTTGAAAGCGACTGTGTATAAGGATGAGTGTTCCTGTGTGCCTTACGCTTACGGTTTCATCTCAGTACAGCAATGTACTGTTCACGACACTTTCTACACGTTTGCGTTTCACGCTTGCGGATTTACGTTTGCGATTTAAATTTCATAATTCTAGTTGGCAATTCACGCTTGCGATTTATGTAATTCATGTGCCTCAATACTTTTCATGCGAGGTAAAAATTTTAGCAGATTTTATTTTGAAATATTTTTTCTTATTTTCATAGAAAATAGGATCTGACACTTCATGCAAGGAGACTATTTTCATGGAGTGTAAGATCCTATTTATAGGAAAAATGAGTTTGACATCTGCAGAATTTGCCAATTGCATGTTGTGTTAATCATGCTTTTCTGTTTGTAACTCATGTATGTATTTGCTTTTTCTCTTGAGTTAGATTTTGTATGTTTTATTTTGTTTACCACTCTATGGGCAAACTCAGCAGATGACAAATTGATGATATTTTTTGGTAATTTTTCCAGAAAATAGACATTGATTGATATTTCATGCAGATTATCTCCTTGGGAGACGAAGTTCCTATTTTCTAGGGAAAACAAGAAAAAATATGAGTTTTTTTCATTTTGTAACTCATGTATATATAATTTCTCTTGAGTTGTATTTTATGTTTGTATTTTGTATACCACTCTATGTGCAAATTCAGCAGATGACAAGTTTTTGTTTTTTTTCTTCTTATTTTTTTCCAGAAAATGGGCATTGACATTTTATACAGATATGTCTCCTAGGGAGATGATTTGCATCAAATGACAACACCTATTTTCTGGGGAAACAAGAAAAGTATTTGAAAATCTGCTGAATTTTTTTCCCAAGTTGCTGAGTGTTAATTTTTTGTTGTTGTATGTAATTCTTTTGCTTTAAAACTCCATTTTCCTCAAAAATAGACATTTTTTATCCAAGAAAGGTTTAATAAATTGTTATATGGTAATGATATGATCATAAAATGTGGCATCTGACAACCTGTAAAATTTCAATTAGTCTCTCTTTCTTGGATAAAAATGTCTATTTTTGAGGAATATGGAACCTTTAATCATGCTATGTCTCTGTTTGTAATTAATGTCTGAATTCTTTTTGTAATTTGTTCATCTGAATTATGTTTATTTATTCTCATATGTGTTTATAATTTATATGTCCTAATTACATGTATGCTTCTTTTCCAGCATTTGTTATTTATATGCCTTAATTATGCTTCTTTTCCAGCATTTGTTATTTGTATGCCTTAATTATGCTTCTTTTCCAGCATTTGTTATTTATATGTCTTAATTATTCTTCTTTTCCAACAGCTTACCTTACAACTAGCATTGGTTTTCTCAACTCTACCATTCATGACGAGGGTCCAGAGACTTAATGCCCGCAAGGATTGTTTGGTGTGTATCGTAGGGGTTATAGCCAGTGGCCACTGTGATCAGGGAAGAGATTTGAATGCAAAGCTACATGATCACTACTTTATATTTAACGGCTTTGCCAGCAAAGACAGTTTGCCTTTGATTTGCCTGCTTCACATCAAAACTGATGTTGATGATGATGATAATCAAATATTTGTGATGATGATGACAAAAAAATTGCATAGAACATTTCTCTATGATGACACTATTTATGATAATGATGATGATGATGTTTATAGTTGGACAGTAGGGTTGATGATACATGTACTTTTCGAATTATAAATTGAATGTATAAATAAACAAGGTAATTATTGTACTGTTACTGTTCATGATTAAAACATCAGTACATCAGATATAATTACAGTTGTAATATTAATGATAAGCTTGTTAAGTGTCTTCAATCATTTGCTAGGATTATGATGATGAATTGCAGTGCTAACCTAATGTAGACAATGATCAATAAGGTTGGTAATATTTATGGTTTGACAATACTGCTGATGAATCATATACTTGCTGATTGTGTGTACTAAAGGTAGAAGTGGTTCTAATTATTGTATGTTTACTGACGATGATGTGGTGATTTATGGAATTACTTCACCTGATTACTATCACAATGTTGGTGCAGATGATGATGTAGATTATGATGAAAATGGGTATGATGATTTTGATAGTGTTGATAATGATTATAAGCGTTATTTATGCTTCTTTGCCATCTGTTAGTTCTTCATATGCCATAAGAATTTACTGTCTTTTACACATTTCTTTCAGCTGTCATTGGCTTTCTCAACTCAGCAGTCGTGATGAGGCTCTGCCAACATAGTGGTGAGATTGCTTATTTATATATGATTTTACTAAATATGAATAAATATAACCTTGTTTAGTGACCTGTGACTCCTGGTTTGGTTTCTTATTTGATAGAATACAGCTCAGAACCAGAAGCCTCGGGTAAACGAGACAAGGTTATAGTTTTTCCTAAAGTGTTACATGTACTTGACTTTGATAGTAGTAGAACTGTAAGAAATTATGATGATGATGCTGATGATGATGGTGATAATAATGTAGTAGTGGTGATAATGGCATTAATATTTAAGTCATCAGTTTATTTGATATAATTGTAATGTTACTGAGACTGATGATGATTGATGTATTAATGAGGAGGATGGTATCTTTGTCATGCTTCTTTTCTCTCTGTATTTTATATGCCTTAATTTTGCTTCTTTTCTTAGAGCATACCTTTCTGCTAGCATTTGCTTTCCCAACTCTATCACTCATGATGAGGGTCCGGATATTTAACACCCATAAGGATTATTTAGTGTGTATCGTATTATAACCAGTGGCCACTATGATCTGCAAAGAGATTCTGAAAGCAAAGTTTATTACTATTACTTCTATATTCAGCAGTTTTGCCTTTGTCTCTGATCTGCTTGACTGCACATCAACACTGATGTTGATGAGGATGACTGCCACTATGATTGTGATTTGTTGATGATGGTAATTCTACTGCGGCTGCTGCTGAGTTTAATTGTCTTAAGTCCTTTGCTAGGATTATGATGATGATTGCTGTGCTAACCTAACATAGATGACAATAATGAGATTGGTAATAAAATGTTATTATTTTTGGCAAAACTGTTGATGAATCATATACTTGTTGATTGTGTTGACTAAAGGTAGACATTCTAAATATTGTATGTTTAATGATGATGATGTGTTGAATTATGGTTTACTACACCTGATTACTTTTATAATGTTGGTGCAGATGATGATGTAGATTATGATGAGGATGGGAATGATGAGGTTGATGATGATTTAAATGCTTTAATTATGCTTCTTTGCCATCTGTTAGTACTTCATATGTCATAAGAATTTACTATCTTTTACACATTTCTTTCAGCGATCATTGGCTTTCTCAACTCTACTGTGGCTGTTGCTGAGTTTGTTAGGAGTCTTCAGTCCTTTGCTAGGATTATGATGATGATTGCAGTGCTAACCTAATGTAGATGTCAATAATGAGATTGGTAATGTTAATGGTTTGACAAAACTGTTGATGAATCATATACTTGTTGCTTATGTTGACTAACGGTAGATGTTCTAAATATTTTATGTTAAATGATGATGATGATGTGTTGAATTAAGGTTTACTACACCTGATTACTTTTATAATGTTAGTGCAGATGATAAGGATAGGATAGATGATGATGATGATGATGATGATTTAAATGCTTTAATTATGCTTCTTTGCCATCTGTTAGTACTTATATGCCATAAGAATTTACTATCTTTTACACTTATCTTTCAGCAATCAATGGCTCTCTCAACTCTACAGTCTTGATGTGGCTCTACCAATCTAATGGTGAGATTGCTTAATTACATATGATTTTAGTATATACATATAACAATAACCTTGTTTAGTGACTTGTGACGTCTGGTTTCAGTTTCTTATTTAACATAATACAGCTGGGAACCGTGTCAGCAGACAAGGTTATATTTTCCTAAGGTGTAACGTGTACTTGACTTTGGTAGAAATAGTACTGTAAGAGATGATGATGATGATGATGATGATGATGATGATGATGGTGATGATGATGTAGTTGTGCTTATAATGGTATTGATGTTTAAGGCATCAGTTTATTTGATATAATTGCATTTGTAATGTTACTGAGACTAATGATGATAGATATGTTAATGATGAGAATGGTATCTTTGTTATGCTTCTTTTCTCTCTGTATATGCCTGAATTTTGCTTCTTTTTTTACAGGTTACCTTTCACCTGGCATTTGCTTTCTCAACTCTACCACTCATGACGAGGGTCCGGAGATTTAATACCTGCAAGTATTGTTTGGTGTGTATCATAGGGATTATAGCAGGTGGCCACTATGATCAGGGAAGAGATTCTGAATGCAAAGCTTTTTATTACTACTTTTATATTCAGCAATTTTGCCTATGTCTCTGATCTGCCTGACTGCACATCAACACTGATGTTGATAATGATGACTGCCATTATGATTGCGATTTGTTGATGATGGTAATTCTACTGCGGCTGTTGCTGAGTTTGTTTATTGTCTTCAGTCCTTTGCTAGGATTATGATGATGATTGCAGTGCTAAACTAGAGTAGATGACAATAATGAGATTGGTTTGTTTGTTTGTGTTGAGGTTTTATGGCCTATTCAACCCAATGGGGTCATGTCGAGCGTGGTCAGTTTACCAAACCACACATTTACTGGGCAGGCTTAGTCCTCTAAGCGGTTAACCAGTATTGTGCACATTCTTTCGCAAGAAACTGACAACTGCCCTTCTTGAATCAGCGGAAGGGAGAGAATGACCGTAGAAAATATTTCACGATCAATCTCCACGAAAGAATGTTGCCGACCTTGGCGGGGGTTGAAACCGCGACCTCCTGGTCTCCATTCGGACAGCGCATCCACTTGAGCCACCGAGGCTGGGTACAATGAGATTGGTAATAATGTTAAAGGTTTGACAAAACTGTTGATGAATCATGTGCTTGTTGATTATGTTGACTAAAGGTAGACATTCTAGATATCGTATGTTTAATGAGGATGATGTGTTGAATTAAGGTTTATAACACTTGATTACTTTTATAATGTTGGTGCAGATGATGATGTAGATTATGATGAGGATAGGATAGATGATGTTGATGATGATTTAAATGCTTTAATTATACTTCTTTGCCATTTGTTGGTACTTAATATGCCATAAGAATTCTTTCAGCAATCATTGGCTTTCTCAACTCTACAGTCCTGAAGTTGCTCTGCCAATCTAATGGTGAAATTGTTTATTTACATATGACTTTAGTATATACATATAACAATAACCTTGTTCAGCGACCTATGACTTCTGGTTTTAGTTTCTTATTTAACATAATACAGCTGGGAACTAGAAGCCTTGTGTCAACTGACAAGGTTATATTTTCTTAAGGTGTTACATGTACTTGACTTTCATAGTAGTATGATGATGATGATGATGATGATGATGATGTAGTTGTGGTTATAATGGTATTGATGTTTAAGGCATCAGTTTATTTGATATAATTGCAGTATCTTTGCTATGCTTCTTTTCTCTCTGTATTTATATGCCTGAATTTTGCTTCTTCTTTTTTTTTACAGCTTACCTTTCTGCAAGCATTTGCTTTCTCAACTCTACCACTCATGACATGGGTCCGGAGATTTAATGCCTGCAAGGATTGTTTGGTATGTATCATAGGGGTTATAGCCGGTGGCCACTATGATCAGGGAAGAGATTCTAAATACAAAGCTTTTTATTATTAGTTCTATATTCAGCAGTTGTGCCTATGTCTCTGATCTGCCTGACTGCACATCAGTACTGATGTTGATAATGATAACTGCCATTATGATAGTGATCTGTTGGTGATGGTAATTCTACTGTGGCTGTTGCTGAGTTTGTTAGGAGTCTTCAGCCCTTTGCTAGGATTATGATGATGATTGCAGTGCTAACCTAATGTAGATGTCAATAATGAGATTGGTAATATTAATGGTTTGATAAAACTGTTGATGAATCATATACTTGTTGCTTACGTTGACTAAAGGTAGATGTTCTAAATATTTTATGTTAAATGATGATGATGTGTTGAATTAAGGTTTACTACACCTGATTACTTTTATAATGTTGGTGCAGATGATGAGGATAGGATAGATGATGATGATGATGATGATGATGATGATTTAAATGCTTTAATTATGGTTCTTTGCCATCTGTTAGTACTTATATGCCATAAGAATTTACTATCTTTTACACTTATCTTTCAGCAATCAATGGCTTTCTCAACTCTACAGTCTTGATGTGGCTCTGCCAATCTAATGGTGAGATTGCTTATTTATATATGCATACATGCCATAACCTCAGTTGGTCAATCTGTGAGATCTGAGAAAAATTTAAGTGAGATTTCAAAAAATTCTGTGAGATTTTTTCTCGGCGCTGTATTTTGTCATACGAAGTAATTTTCGAAATTTAAAGCTTATTTATTTGAAAGGCATGACTTCTGCAGGAGTCTTTAAAGTGTTTAAATATGATGTTACTTTCTTGTTGAACTGTGTAGACCCTAAGGATTTCTTGTGGTTCTGACCCACAGCATGCTGTTTAATGTCATACTTCCCACTATGTGCAATACTAAAATCTATAGTGCACGATGAGCAGAAAGCATGATGTACACTCTTTGAGCTCTTCTTCACCCATGGAAATTCTTCAGACCATGCAGGGTTGAAATGGACAGAATAGGCCTTTTTCTTGGATGCTGGAGATGCTTTTGCATCAGGAGAAGCAGGGCGCTTGGGCATGATACTGGCAGTACTTCAAATTTAAGAATGATTTATGACTAAAATTATCTGCATTTTATATAAAGATATCAACATCTGCTTGAGCAACCCTAATTCTATTCTTTATGTGACAATTATTGCAAACAAAACAAAAAAATATACAACATAAAAGGGGCCGCTAATTATCACAAATACTTACACCCTAAGACCAGACACAATACGCCAACCCCATTTTTCTTCAAGCCAGATCATTGGCGCATGCCATTATCTCGTCCACTAGCGTAACTGATCATCTTTAGTTGACCCAGAAAGCGTGTCCGATTGACCAATCTGTCATTTAACACCTTCTTAATCATTTAATTACTATTGTTTATCATGTTTATTGCGGAATCAACACCGTCCACCATCACAGGTCATGCGGATACCTTTGCACTTATTTTGACACTTGTTATCGGCTTTCGATTCAACGTAATAGAATACACTTCTATTGATCTGGAAACCAATACTGCAGTGACTGTCTACAAAAAAGGTGCCTTAAGATTTTTTTTCGATGGGGTTTTTCGATTCCGTGAGTTTTACCCCTCACGGCGTGAGCCCGTGAGAAACGTCAGAATTACGTGAGGTTTTTCCTCACGGCGTGAGACTTGGCATGTATATATGATTTTACTATATACATATAATAATAACCTTGTTTAGTGACCTGTGACTTTGGTTACAGCTGCTGAGTTTGTTAAGTGTCTTCAGTCCTTTGCTAGGGTTATGATGATGATTGCAGTGCTAACCTAATGTAGATGACAATAAAGATTTTGGTAATGTTATTGGTTTGACCTTTCTGCTAGCATTTGCTTTCTCAAATCCACCTCTCATGACGAGGGTCTGGAGATTTAATGCGTGCAAAGATTATTTGGTGTCTAATATAGGGGTTATAGCTGGTGGCCACTATGAAGAGATTCCGAATGCAAAGCTTATTACTATTACTTTTATATTCAGCAGTTTTGCCTGTGTATTTGATCTGCCTGACTGCACATCAACACTGATGGTGTCAATGATGACTGCCATTATGGTTGTGATTTGTTGATGATGGTGATGCTACTGCAGCTGCTGCTGAGTTTATTAAGTGTCTTCAGTCCTTTGCTAGGATAATGATGCAGTACTAATCAAATGTAGACAATGCTCAATGAGATTAGTTATGTTTATGGTTTGACAATACTGTTGATGAATTGTATACTTGTTGGTTATGTATAATTAAGGTAGACATTGTTCTTATTATTGCAAAAGATGAGATGCTGCTGATGATGATAATGATGAAGATGATGATGCGGTGAATTATGGAATTACTACACCTGATAACTTTCATAATGTTGGTGCAGGTGATAATGATGATGGGGTATTGATAATGATTTAAATGCTTTAATTATGCTTCTTTGCCATCAGTTGGTACTTTATTTGCCATAAGTATTTACTACCTTTACAATGTTTCTTTCAGCTATCATTGGCTTACTCAACTCCACAGTTTGATAAAGACTCTGCCAACCTTATGGTGAGATTGCTTATATTAATGATTTAATAATTATAAATACACCCTTTACTGGTATCCAATGACTTCTGGTTCAGTTTCTTATTTGGCAAAATACAGCTGGGATCCAGAGGACTCAGGTCATGGGACCTGGCATATACTTTCCTAATGTAAGGAATAATGATGATGATGAAGATGATGATGATGATGATGATGATGTAGTTATGGTTATAATAGTATTAATATGTAAAGCATCAGTTTATTTGCTATAATTGCAATTGTAGTGTTACTGAGACTGATGATGATAGATATGTTACTTGACTATGAAATTGATAGTACTGTAAGTGATGATGATGATGATGATGATTATCACCTCAGTATTGGTGATGATAATTATGATGATGATGATTAGAATGATTATCACTTTATTATCTTTGATGATAGTGTTGATGGCATTGCTGATCAGGTATATATAATAGACATGCTTTGTAATGTTCATGATTTAACAATAGTGACAATGCAACCACTTTGTACTTATATGCTATTGATTATGATAATTATTGCATTGTTATTGCTGATAGTGATGTTGATGGTAATGATGTTACAGAAAGTGATGATAATTATGATTATTACATCAATACACATGATGATGATGACGATGCTGATTTTGATGAAATATTGACTGTGGAGTGTGATAATTCTGTAAAAATTAATTCCAGTGATAAATGGTTAAACAACAGTGTTTTGATATTATGATATTTGTTGAGTAGTAATTGATATTTCTAAATAATTCTGCAGTTAATTACAGATGTCAGTACCTTTTAGATAATGATCATGATGCTGATGCTGATGATGATTATGATGAAGACCTCAGTTGTGACCATGTTGCCATAACTGTTGACATCTGAAAATTTAACTATTATTGGTAAGATGAACTTGATTTTTATATGTTTAACAATATTGTTGATGGAACTTGTGTATACTGTACTGATTGGTAACAAGAATGAAGATATTTTTGTGGAACTTCATGATAATCTTTGATGATAGTGGTACACTGTTGAACTCTATGATAACTCTTTTCTGGTTATAATGCATGCAGTAGATCATTATATCACTGTAATGGCCCAATACAACTGGCTTCACTTGGTAGAATGTCTGTCTTAATGATTAAGAGGTTGTGAGTATGATCCTAAACTGGGTCATACGGAGGATTTTTCTGAAATTAGTTATACATTTAGTTTGGTACTCGGCATTAAGAAGAAGTGCTAGGTTAGTCACACCACTGTCTGTATATTATGACTGCTGGTAGTATCATTTATCATTACAATGTCTGCATTATGCTACAGCAGTCGGGGAGCTCTGTAAAAGGGCATCATTGCCCACCTTTAAATTCAGACACCATCACAATATGACTGAAAGATTGTTGATAGTGATGTTATAAACTCAAACAAAAAACTTGATGAACAGGAGAGTACTCTATGTACAATTGAAACTCAGTGGCTCGAACAGCCTTAGGACCATGAAAATTAGTTTCAAGATATGATTTATTCATGCCACTGAGGGTTAATCTTAATGCCAGGTCTGGAAGCAAATGGCGATAGTTTAGGGAAATCTTTTCCATCTACTCAATGATAGTGTGTTGAGTGTACTCATTAGAATTGCCTCACACAATATACAATACCATGATGAAGCAAAAACATTTCCCAAAATGTTTGTTTTCTCAAGCAATCAGAAGAATTTAGTGGGGACTTAAAAAGGAGTTTGAATTAGCCAAGGTGAATGAGCCATCAGAGTTCGAGCTATTGAAGTTTGACTGCAGAATGCTTTTGCTTCTCAATGTCTAGGGGACACAACACCTGCAGAAAAGAGTTTTCCTCACTGGATATGAATTGCTTCTTAAATGGGATTGAGACTACTGTTAAAAGAAAGCAGCCAGCCTGGGTGGCTCAGTTGGATGCGCATCCTACTGGTGATCAGGAGGTTGGGCTGACTGGGCTGTAAAACCTCAACACAAACAAGCAAAAGAAAGCATTTGGTTTTTGAGGGAGCAAATGCTTTCATTCGAGAGAAGAACTTATTGAAAAGCATAGGTCTAGATAAGAGTTGGTATCAGGAAAATCCACAAAAACATATGCTGTGGGTATTATTAGAAGCACCTCTCTGAGGTGCTTCTAATGAGTACCCACAGCATGTGTTTTCGTAGAGAAATAAGAAAAATATAAATACGTTTGGCGAAGTGTCTTATCAAGAGCTGTTGAAAAGGGAAACAAATACTTTTTGGTCAGAATGATCTCCATACATCTTAATGCTTAGCATGCTGGGTAAAAGTTCAGCAGACAACAATATGGAATGGAGGCTCCTAGGCTAATGCAACTTCATACACACATACTCTGGCAACATTTATGGAGATTGATCAAATTTTGTATGGTCATTGCTCCCCTGCTGATTCACGAATGGTAGTTGTCAGTTCCTGCCCAAGGAAAGTGCACATGTACTGGTTAGCCACTTAGAGGACTAAGCCTGCCCAGGAAAAAGTGGGGTCGGGTACACTGACCATGCTCAACATGACCCTAAAGGATTGACTAGGCCATAAAACATCAATACAAACAAGCAAACTATCATCACTATTACTGACCTTGACCTACTTTTTACACTTGGCTGAACTGTGTCTAATCTGGGCTTTTGACTCCAATGTTAAGTCTATGCTTCTAGCTCCATTTCTCAAAAACCAGTGTATCTAGGCTAATAAAACTTCATACACACATCCACTATGATACATCATGCTCGCTGTCATAAACCATTACAGATGTTGACCTACATTTTGTCTGTGGATTTAGGTCAATTTCTGGAACATTGAGGCATCTAGGCTAATGAAACTTTATACACACATCTGCCATGACTTACCCTTACACTGCCCACTGCTATCAGCCATTGTATACTGACCTTGACCTACCTTTCAGGCTTTGCTGAACAGTGTTTAATCAGTGCATTTAGCTCTGATTCCTTAAAATCAAGACCGCTACACTAACGTAACTTCATGATGTACCCTGCCCACTGCCATTGACTATTTCTGAGCTTGACCTACTTTTCACACTTGGCTGAAAAATGTTTATGCATTTAGCTCCATTTTGTGAACACCCAGGCCTATAGGGTAATAAAACTTACAATACACACATCCACCATCATGCATCCTGCCCAGTGATGTAAATTATTAACCTTAACCTCTTTTTCATGCTTGGTTCAACAAAGTTTAGTCTGTGCATTTAGCTTCATTCTTTGAACACCACTAGCAGTTGTGACATAGCTGTTTGGCAAATTTCATGTTCTGTTTTACAGGTTGGGTTCCTGTATATAATTACAGATGATGCAATAATCTGTGATGATGATGATGATGATGATGAAAGAAGATTGATCTGAACTGAACTGCTGGTATTTACAATACTATTGTTAATGCTGAGCATGCTGGGTAGAAATTTCAGCACATGACATTTTGAAGATCTTTGTCTTAATTTCCCAGAAAATAGGATTTGACACTTAATGCAAATTTTCTCCTTAAGAGACAATGCTTATGAACTGTCAGATCCTATATTCTCTGGAAAATATCTGATTTATCATCAATTTTTTGTCTGTTGTATTCGTCCATAGCATGCTAAGTCTTAATATTGGCATAGTTTGTTCCATATTTACCCATAGTAAATTCAGCAGAGGACAAAATATACCCCACAAACTATGTTTGTATGGAGTATACTGTTTTCTAATTTGAATGTCCATATGTTATTATGCCCCCTCATTTTCAATGTGGGTACATATAGTATCACCCCTATCTGTATGTATGTCTGTCCCATCCTGACATAAATGTATACTTAAGTGTTTTAAAATTATGGACACTTCAGTGTATTTCAATGGGATTTATTCCATAGACATACAAGCCAACTGATTTTGGTGTGGAATATTACATACAGAGTACCTTTGTGTGTCTAATTCTGGACACACAAGGGTACTTTGTACGTAATTTTGACACACAAAGACACAGGAGACACAGAAGTACACATCCGTCAACTTGTCCATCTGTCCGTCCATCCCTCCCATCAGTATGTAACAAAAATGACTCCCCTTGGATATCTTTTGAAAAGATTAGTGTATTGGATTCAAATTTTGTACACAGGTATATAATCATAAAATGTAAAGGCAAGTCGATTTAGAGTAACATCCAACAATTATTATTGGAGTTATGCCCCTTTTTCAACTTTGAAAAATGGTTTCCGTTTGATATCTTTTGAAACTATAAGTGTTTTGGATTCATATTTTATATGTGGGTATACAATATCGATCAACTTCCATTTAGGGTAAAATTATTAATTATTTTTGGAGATGGCCTTTCATCAACATTGAAAAATAGTTTCTGGTTGATATATTTTGAATACATTAGTGTATTGGATTCATATTTAATACACAGGTATATAATCATGAAATAGAGGTCGTTTGATTTTGGTAAAATCCACCAATTATTATGGGTTATGGCCCTTTTTCAGCTTCGAAAAAAGTTTTCTTTTGATATTATTGAAAAGATTACTGTATTATGTCTCTGCCCCCTTTAAGATTGGGAGACATATTGTTTTTCCCCTGGGCATCTGTCTGTCTGTCTCTATCTCTTTGTCACACTCATGTCCACTCTCTAACTTGGAAACTGTTCAAGCTATCTTCACAAAACTTCATATAAATATCAATCAACATTAGACGATGTGCAGAGAGCATTAGCAACATAATTCTTGCATTTATACTTTTTGAGTTATTACCTTGGGCTCTGTAACAAAATCGTGTCCACTTTATAACTTGAAAACCATTCAAGCTATCTTCACTAAACTTCATAGAAATATCAATCAACATTAGATAATGTGCAGAGTGCAAGTACCATAACTCATGCATTTGTACTTTATGTGTTATTTTCTATGGACTCTGTCAAAAAATCTTGTCTGCTTTATAACTTATATACCGTTCAAGCTGTCTTCACAAAACTTCATATAAATATCAATCAACATTAGACAATGTGCAGAGGGCAAGAACATTAACTCTTGTGTTTATAGTTTGAGTTATTTTCCTTGGACTCTATCACAAAATTATGTCCACTCTATAATATAACTTGAAAAGCGTTCAAGCTATCATCACATCCATTGTCCGTCCGTCTGTCGTCAGTCGTTAACCTTTCATGTTTTTGACATCTCCTCCTGAATGGTAAGTCCGATTGAGGTGAAACTTAGTGGAAGGCTTTGTGGCAACATGGAGATTCAGAATTGCTAAAATTTCCATTCTAATATCCAAGCTGGCCGCCATGGCAGCCATCTTGAAATTCTTCAAACAACATCTGCTCCCAAACCGTAAGTCCGATTGAGCTGAAACTTGATGGGAGGCATCAGAGTGAGACAGAGATTCAGAATTGCTAAAATCGTTCCATTCTAATATCCAAGATGGCCGCCATGGCAGCCATCTTGAAATTCTTCAAATGACATCGCTTCCCAAACCGTAAGTCAGATTGAGCCAAAACTTGATGGGAGGCATCGAGGTGACATGGAGATTCAGAATTGCTGCATCATTCAGTTCCAGTATCCAAGATGGCGGCCATAATGGCAGTCTTGAAACTCTTCAAACAACATCAGATTCTGAATTGCTAAAGGCAATCAGATCAGATTGGCAAGATGGCCACCATGAAACAATGTAACATATCGTGATCAGCCTAATCCAGGTGAGCGATTTCTGGCCCACTTGGGCCTCTAGTATTCAAATGTACTGAAAATTTTACACAAAAAAAAATGGAAATTTTCAGATAAAAAGTTCTGATATTTTTCATATTTCTGCTCTAAACATACATTGTGGGTACTCATTACAACCATTTCTTCAAGGGGGTTCTAACGAGTACCCCCAATCTATGTTTTTAAACAGAAATATGAAAAATAATGTATTTAATAAATAAATTGAATTTTTTTGCAGCTCATTTGACTTGTGAACGCATCGGGTTACATGCAAAGTAAGTGAACCCCAAAGGGTTCCAAGAATGCCCCAAATTTGATGGTTTCCAGAAATTCGTCATCAGAAAAATCCCCTGTAGTAGCCATTTTTAGCAGACGATGATGCAACCTGACAGATGATAGCTTAAAATAGACACGGTTTTTCCAGTATGTCAAAGTCGTGCACGTTCAATAAATTAATATGCTGCGTGTAGGCGGGACATAAAAGCCATTGTGTTCATTGGCTGATGAACCTATTTGGAAATATATAAGTTCATCTAAAGTGCTCGCAGTGAAAATGTAGATATACTCCTGTAAATCCCAGATTTACTATATAAAAATTGGGGTTTAAGGGGGTCAAAAGTATATAGGCATGTTTTGGTGATGAATATCAGATTTTATTGATATATAAGTGCTTCAGTTGTACAGTAAAATTCTGCTATAAAGACCACTTTGGGTACTGCCTAAAAGTGGTCTTAAAAGTGGGGTGGTCTTATTTTTGAATGAAGAACATAGCTTCAGATAAGGTAGGTTTTTTTTTTTTTCAGCCAAAAAGAGTGCCTTCAGATCCACCAGCCAAGTTAGCTTCAATGACAACAGTGTAGATGCCAGTTATAAAGCCAAATCGAGTCCAGCAAAATGGGTTCCATATGAAAAATTTGTTATCTTGAGTTGACAGAATGGACTCACTATAGGTAGTACACGTGCAGTCTCAAAAATAGATATTGTTTTTTGTCAACATTACGAAAACACGCCTATTCAAATACGCTGAAAAATGGCAATTTTTCGGATAAAAAATTCTGATATTTTTCAGATTTCTGCTCAAAACATAGATTGTGGGTACTCGTTAGAACCGCCTCGCCGAGGCGGTTCTAACGAGTACCCACAATCTATGTTTTGAATAGAAATAAGAAAAATAATGTATACCCCTGTAAACCCCAGTTTTACTATATAAAAATGGGGTTTAAGGGGGTCAAAATTATATAGGCGTGTTTTCGTGATGATTAGAATTAATGGGAGAAGAGAAGCAATTAGAAAAGAAAATTAGATGGTACATAACTAATACCATTAATGGGCATACCTCATTCCTTGGATACACCCTCATAGCTTAGATTACATGTGTGGCTACATAATATTTTTCTTATTTCTACATAAAAACATATTATGTGCGCTCTTTAGAAGCACCTCACACACAATATAATAATGTTTTTTACCTCGCCACACAATAGTGGCGGGGTATTCTGGTTTCACGTTGGACGTCAGTGTGTCTGTCAGTCTGTCAGTTGTATGTCCGTCTGTTTTTCATTTCTGGATGATAACTTGAGTAAACATGAATGGATTTTCACCAAACTTGGTATGTGCATTGATATTGTGGATATCTGGTTTGGGGTTGCTAAAGGGAAAATTTCATCAAATTTTGAAGGCGTTATCTGCCCGAGACATGCCCATATTTTTGTTTCCAGATGATAACTTGAGTAGATAACAGGTGATTTTAACCAAACTTGCTATATGCATTGACATTAAGGAGATCTGGTTTGGGATTGCTAATGGGCAAATTTCGCCAAATTTTTTTATAGAGTTGTCTGCCCGAGACACACCCATATTTTCGTTTCCGGACAATAACATGAGTAAATAACAAGGGATTTTAACCAAACTTGCTATATATATTGACATTAAGGAGATCTGGTTTGGAATTGCTAATGGGCAAATTTTGTCAAATTTTTACGGCGTTATCTGCCTGAGATACGCCCATTTTTTTGTTTCCGGATGATAACTTGAGTAAACATTAATGGCTTTTCACCAAACTTGCTATATATATTGACATTAAGTAGATCTGTTTTGGAATTGCTAATGGGCAGTTTCGTCAAATTTTTACGGAGTTATCTGCCCAAGACACGCCCATATTTTCGTTTCGGGATGATAACTTGAGTAAACGTCCATTGATATTATCAAGATCTGGTTTAGGATTGTGTTATCTGTCCCTCCATCTTTTTCTTTTCAGACATATTCGCATCGATAACTTTAATACATAAACAAATAATTGCTGTGGTGGGGTATTATATTTGTGGTGCTTTCATTTTGTGGAGAAATCAGTTAAAGAAGGTGCCAGATCTAGGGGTAATTTTAGCCTACATGAGCACATTATGTTCAAGGTGAGCTATCAAATGGCCAGTTGTCCAGTATAGTTCACCTGTCTGCATCTCTCTGTTTACATTGAACATCTAGTCCTCAACCACTAGACACAGGGCTTCTTAGCACAGACGGTAGCATGTCTAACTGCAGATCCAGGAATTGCAATTTTAAATCCCAGTTCTTGTAATCATCATGAAATAATTTTTTGTCATTCTATCTCTTCCACTGATTCATGAAGGACAGTCGTCAGTTACTGGCAGAAGTATGTGCACAAAAAACTGGTTAACCATTTAACTGACTGGCTCGACATTGCCTTGTTGGTGTTGACTGGGCCATAAAACTCCTAATCAAACCAATCTTGAAATCAGAGTAAATAATTGGCTTGAAATAGTTAAGTTTTTTAAAAATACCTAGGATGCTAACCACAGGTTCTCATCTTGGTTACTGAAACATCTTAGGCTGTGGCAATACTGAAGACGTTATGGAAGGACAAGAATAACTGGATCATGTCAAAGATCAGGGCCCAGTTGTTCAAAACTAATGATGTCATTTGTTAAGGTATGGTTAGAACTTTTATCATTAAATATGGCATATACGTTAATATTTTTGCTGAAAAAATGTGAGTAGCTTTCGCAGATTTGCAAAAAATAGCTACTCGTATTTTTTTCAGCAAAAATACCTGTGAATTAGATAATTATTGTACTTAATAGAACAGTTAACATTTTGACAGCTTGTTAAGCTAACAATGCTTCAAACAGCTGGGCCCAGATTGATGTGCTGTCTGGTCCAGAGGTTACAAAACTTTATTTCATGCTCAACTGAGTTGACATTGTCATATTTATTAGTAGAGAAAATTTCATGCTCAACTGAGTTGACATTGTCATATTTATTAGCAGAGAAAATTTCATGCTCAAATGAGTTGAGCATGAAATTTTCTCTGCTAATAAATAATATGAAAATGCCAACTATATTTATTAAGAGAGAAAATTTCATGCTCATGCAGCTATATTAAGCAAGAAAGAATTTGCAATAGTCAGTAATTTCAGATTTATCAGTAGGAAAAATTTCGTGCTCAGCTGAGTTGAGCATGAAAAATAGTTTTATAATTTAGGGGCCTGTTTTTGACCCCTTGGAGAACACACCAATTGGAATGAGGTAAAGGGACCGGCTACACTTGTTACATTTTCAGCCATTTCTTCCAACAGAGACAAATTTTGTGACTTTGTTTGCTTTGAAGCATCTGGGTGGCCAGGTGGTTAGCACTCTTGGGTTTGAATCCCGAGATAGGCAGAGTTCAACTCATGACTGTACAGCACTTCATTGCACAAAGCCTTTCATATGAGCCCTTCACCATCTAGAAATGACTTAAACCAAATTATCTTAAGCAGCCTATTTACTTCACTGCTCATCAAGTCCCATCTGAAAAGGGGTCTGTATGGTGCTTCTTTGCTCAGAGCTTTTACTTACCATCTTACCGTCATCTCAATATGACAAATAATGTTGGAAGGGATGCAAAACACCAAATCACCATCCTACTCATGAAAGAAAGAATTTGCTTCTCAGATTTTAGGCTACCATAATAACCCTAAATATTGGGACAGAAAAGTCTGGGCAGACATTGTAGACCCAGATCAGACACTGCATGGCTGCCATCTCGAGAAATAGGCATATCCACTTGGCATTGTTCATGATAAGTTGTTTTTTTTTAAACCAAGCAGGACTGATTGTGTATTTTTTTTCATCCAACAGTACTGGTTCGTGAAATCAAATGTTGTGGTTACTGATTAGAAGACAAGCACTTCTGATGAGTACCCATATCATTTTTCTTGTTGAAAATAAGAAAATATTCAGTCAGTATACCATCTTATGTAGACTGTGACTAGACCAGCCAGGCAACTTTGCTGATTGCATCTCAGTGAGCTGATTTTCTAACTTGGCTCCTAAGACATGTAAATGGTACCTTTTCTGGGCACAGCTGTTGAAAACATCATTAGTTTATCCTTAACCCTTGTCCTGCTGAACCTGGATATGTCCTGCTTTTGCAAACAGTGTAGATCCAGATCAGTTAGCTTCTGAAGAAGCCAACTTTCTTCAGAAGCCAACTGATCTGGATCTGCACTGTTTGTCATTAAATATGTGAATTTATAGCAACAATCCGGATCAAGTAAATTGATTGGCTGAAAATTAGAAATGGGCATGGCATCTTAATTTATTCAGCAAGGGTTAACACTAAGCATGCTGGGTAAAATATTCAGCAGAGGACACTATTAGTTCGCAGGGACTATGTCCCTGGAGAGCTTATGTTTTCACCCTGTTGTTGGCATGGGCGTCAGTGTCCGTGTCCACGTCCGCGTTAGCACAATGCTTAAGTTTTCAAAGGTGTGCATGGTTTTTCAATTATCTAAGGTACTGCTTTCATATTTGGCCTACACCTAACTTAGGGTAAAATCTTTCAATAGCATACACCCCATCCCCCTCTGTTTAGGTCAAGGTCAGTTTACACTTAGTCATTATATGCCCGTTTGAAAAACGGGACGTATTATGTTACGGGGTATGGCATCCCTCCATCCGTCCATCCGTCCCTCTGTTCGTAAACTTTTTGGTTTCCGGCTAACTCCTCCTACAGTTTACATCTAATCAAGCTGAAACTTGGTATACAGTTAGACCATGATGTGGAGCAGCGCATATTGTTTCGGGGTTTCAGTCCACCAAATATTAGCAGAGTTATGCCCCTTTGAAAATTTCAGAAAACTTTTCGTTTTCAGTTAACTCCTCCTACACTTTACGTCTGATCAAGCTGAAACTTCATTTATATTTAGACCATGATGTGGAGCAGTGCATATTGTTTTGAGGTTACAGTCCACCAAATATTAGCAGAGTTATGTTATGAAAATTTCATTAAACTTTTCGTTTCTGGCTAACTCCTACAATTTACATCCAATCAAGCTAAAACTTCATTTATAGTTAGACCATGATGTGGAGCAGTGCCTGTTATTTTGGGATTACAATCCACCAAATATTAGCAGAGTTATGCCCCTTCGAAAATTTCAGAAAACTTTTTGTTTCCAATTAACTCCTCCTACATTTTACATCAGATCAAGCTGAAACTTCATTTATAGTGTTACGACCGAGCACTCCTACCTTCGATTATCTGCCTTGGCAGATTACGCATAGCTTCTAAGTATATATTCAATCTCTGACAACTGCGTCAGGGAGTCGACTCTTTGGCTCAGTGGTTAGAGCATTGGATTTTTAACAGGGAGGACCGGGTTCGATTCCCATGAAAGGCGGAATATTTTTTCAGCTATGCTTCATTCCTTTGTTACGGCTATCAAGTCGTAAGATGGGGGCTCGTCCGAGATTGGACTTTATACGCCGAAATGGCTTCACGTCATCATAAATGATGACTTCCTTGAAGAGGGGGAGTGTTACGACCGAGCACTCCTACCTTCGATTATCTGCCTTGGCAGATTACGCATAGCTTCTAAGTATATATTCAATCTCTGACAACTGCGTCAGGGAGTCGACTCTTTGGCTCAGTGGTTAGAGCATTGGATTTTTAACCGGGAGGACCGGGTTCGATTCCCATGAAAGGCGGAATATTTTTTCAGCTATGCTTCATTCCTTTGTTACGGCTATCATGTCGTAAGAATAGTTAGACCTTGATGTGGAGCAGCACATATTGTTTCGAGGTTACAGTCCACCAAATATTAGCAGAGTTATGCCCCTTTGAAAATTTCTTTAAACGTTTTGTTTCCGGCTAACTCCTCCTACAATTTACATCCAATCAAGCTAAAACTTCATTTATAGTTAGACCAAGATGTGGAGCAATGCATAGTGTTTCGAGGTTACAGTCCACCAAATATTAGCAGAGTTGTGCCCCTTTTAAAATTTCATTAAACTTTTCGTTTCTGGCTAACTCCTCCTACAATTTACATCCGATCAAGCTGAAACTTCATTTATAGTTAGACCAAGATGTGGAGCAGTGCATATTGTTTCAAGGTTACAGTCCACCAAATATTAGCAGAGTTATGCCCCTCTTCATAATTCTGTAAACATTTTGCAGCATATTGTTTAGAGGAAATACTGTGCAAATTTTATTTTATAATAGGTATATTTTTAGCTCACCTGAGCTCTGCTCAGGATGAGCTATTGTGATCACTTTCGTCTGTCCGTCCATCCGTCCGTCCGTTAACATTTTCAAACGACTTCTCCTCTGAAACCGCTGAGCCAATTTTGCTCAAATTTCATATGGAGCCTCCTTAGGGTGGGGGAACGAAAAATTGCTAAAATGGTTGCGGTCCATTGACCAAGATGGCCGCCATGCCCATATATGGTAAAAACCTTTAAAAAGCTTCTTCTCCAGAACCGAGAATGCCTTGGGGCTGAACCTTTGCAGGAATCATCGGGGACGGGAGGTCTACCAAAATTGCTAAAAGAATTGTTGTAAGTTGACGTTTGACCTTTTTACGGCAAGGTCAAATTTGCTTCCTTATGCATTTGTATGGGAAAAACCTTTAAAAATCTTCTTCTCCAAAACCGAGCATGCCTTATGGCTGAATCTTTGCATATATCTTTTGGGAACAGGAGAGCTACCAAAATTGCTAAAATAATGGTTGTACATTGACATTTGACCTTTTTACAGTAAGGTCAATTTTGCTTCCTTATGCATTTGTATGGGAAAAATGTTCAGAATTTCAAACAACTTCTCCTCTGGAGCCTCTAGGCCAATTTTGCTCAAATTTCATATGGAGCCACCTTAGGGTGGGGGAACAAAAAATTGCTAAAATGGTCGCAGTCCGTTGACCAAGATGGCCGCCACGCCCATATATGGTAAAAACCTTAAAAAATCTTCTCCTTCAGAACTGAGAATGCCTTTGGGCTGAACCTTTGCAGAAATCATCGGGGACAGGAGGTCTACCAACATTGCTAAAAGAATTGTCATACTTTGACGTTTGACCTTTATACGGCAAGGTCAAATTTGCTTCCCTGTGCATTTGTATGGGAAAAACCTTTAAAAATCTTCTTCTCCAAAACCGAGCATGCCTTATGGCTGAATCTTTGCATATATCTTTGGGAACAGGAGGGCTACCAAAATTGCTAAAATAATGGTCATACATTGACATTTGACCTTTTTACTTTAAGGTCATGCATTTGTATGGGAAAAATGTTCAGAATTTCAAACAACTTCTCCTCTGGAGCCTCTGGGCCAATTTTGCTCAAATTTCATATGGAGCCTCCTTAGGTAGGGGGAACAAAAGATTGCTAAAATGGTCACGGTTCGTTGACCAAGATGGGCTCCATGCCCATATATGGTAAAAACCTTTATAAATCGTCTTCTCTAGAACCGAGGATGCTTTGGGGCTGAATATTTGCATAAATCATCGGGGACAGGGGGTCTACCAAAGTTGCTAAAATAATGGTCATACATTGACATTTGACCTTTTTACGGCAAGGTCAAGTTGCTTCCTTACGCATTTGCATGGGAAAAAACATTTAAAAATCTTATTCTCCAAAACCCAGGATGGCTTGTGGCTGAATCTTTGCATATATCATCTGGAACGTTGCTAAAATAATTGTCATACATTGTCATTTAACCTTTTTACGGCGAGGTCGAGTTTGCTTGTGTATGCATTTGTATGGGCCCCATACATTTGTATGGAAAAAATGTTGATAATTTCAAATGGCTTTTCCTCTGAAGCCTCCGGGCCAGTGTTGCTCAAATTTCATGCGTAGCCTCCGTGGGCAGGAGAATGAAAGATTGCTAAAATAGGTATGGTCCATTGATCAAAATGGCTGCCATGCCCATATATGGTAAAAACCTTCAAAAATCTTCTTCTCCATAACCAAATAAGCCCTGGGTCCTGATCTTTGCACAAATTATGGGGGACAGGAGATCTACCAAAACTGCTCAAATGATGGTTCTATGTTGACATTTGACCTTTTTGCCTCCAAGGTCAAATTTGCTTCCCTATTTGTGTGCGCCATATACATTTATATTGAAAGTATCGAAGTGACTTGTAGATCAACAGTAGTTAAAATTGTTCTGATTGGAAATCTAAGATGGCCATCATCTGGTTTATATTTATAATATGTCCCTGCCACTGTGCTGTTTACATGCATAAAATCACGATTCTTCAGAAACCACTTAGCCAATTTCCACCAAATTTCACATTGATCCTTCTGTTGAAATGTGATTGACAGTTTATTCAAATGATCATGCTCCATTGACTGTCAGGCCCATATATTCTTCTTCAAAACTAAGAACTGCTCAAATGATGATATTTTCATTAGTTGCGATGATAGGATTGGAAAAATGTTGCATAACATCTGCATGTCTGCAGTGGCTATGTCACTCAGGTGAGCGAATCGTGGCCCGTGGGCCTCTTGTTTGTAAATAACTACAGTTATGGCAATATGGGCAAGTTATTTATGTTTTTTTTTTCATCTTCTTTTATTAGGTTTGCACAGAAATTTTGCCACTATTAAATCTTTATAAATAAGTTTATTAAATGATATAGAATTAAGAAGATTAACTAATATCAAAACTTATAAACATAATTCTTTTTGGATAGTTTTTTTGCCCCTGCATCAGATGATGCCGGAGGCATATAGTTTTTAGGTTTTCCGTACGTACATACATCATCCTGTTAGACTCAGGTTGAGGCATTTGTACCAGGTAGAATTTTGCAGCTTTATAGTCAGGTACCCAACAGCGGGGGCATCCATGTACTGTGGACACATTTCTAGTTTTTTGGTGTTTTTTATACCCTGCCACAAAATAGTGGTGGGGTATTATGGTTTCACGTTGGTCATTCATGAGTCCATCCATCTGTCCGTCCGTCGTACATCCATTCATCTGTTTTTCGTTTCCGGATGATAACTTGAGTAAACATCAATGGATTTTCACCAAATTTGGTATGTGCATTGATATTGTGGTTATCTGGTTTGGGATTGCTAATGGGCAAATTTTGTCAATTTTTGACGGAGTTATCTGCCTGAGACACGCCCGTATTTTCGTTTCCGAACTATAACTTGAGTAAATAACAAGGGATTTTCACTAAACTTGCTGTATGCATTGATATTAAGGAGATCTGGTTTGGGATTGCTAATGGGCAAATTTCCTCAAATTTGTACGGAGTTATCTGCCCGAGACACGCCCATATTTTCGGTTCCGGATGATAATTTGAGTAAACTTGCTATATGAATTGACATTAAGGAGATCTGGTTTGGGATAGCTAATGGACAAATTTCGTCAAATTTTTACGGAATTATCTGCCCAAGACACGCCCATATTTTTGTTTCTGGATGATAACTTTGGTTCTAGTAAATAACAAGGGATTTGAACCAAACTTGCTATATGTATGGACAATAAGGAGATCAGGTTTGGAATTGCTAATGGGCAAATTTCGTCAAATGTTTACTGAGTTATCTGCCTGAGACACGTCCGTATTTTCATTTCTGGATGATAACTTGAGTAAATAACAACGCCTTTTAACCAAACTTGCTGTATGCATTGATATTATCAAGATCTGCTTTAGGATTGTTATCTGTCCATTGATATTATCAAGATCTGCTTTAGGATTGTTATCTGTCCCTGTGTCATTTTCTTTCCAGACATTTTCGTAATGATAACTTTAATACATAAACAAATAATTGCTATGGGGAGGTATTATGCTTGCGGTGCTTTTATTTTAATACTCTATTGACTTGACTTCCTTGAAGTACAAAAATAAACTCAGTATAAAACAAGTTAAAGCTTTACAAAAAGTTTCCTTGCAGCACTTTTTTTTTTTTTTTTAGTTTTGTTTTTGTTTCGTCAGATATTGAAGTATAGGAACAACAAATCAGCCAAAGGCTCATATATTGAAGTATAGGAACAACAAATCAGCCAAAAGCTCATATGAGCTTAAAGTATGGCCATGCTTTTGTCGTCAGCACTGAATTATACAGGAGTCAGTTTATGTGCTACATCTTATTACTTGCCACTGGTGTATAATGCTCCGCTTGGCGGAGCTCTTGCTTACACCCATGTTTTAGCGTAATACTTAATACACCTTCTGACATGTTAATGTGAAAACAGGTAGACAAAGCGCAAACAGGTGAGCTATGCTGTCATGTGACAGCTCTTGTTCTTATTTTACCCAGAAAATATGGTTTGACATTTTTTGCAATTTCCCAGTAAATAGGGTTTAATAATTTCATGCTGCATGAATTGTCAAATCCTATTTTCTGGAAAAATTAAGCAAAATATCAATTTATCTTCTACTGAATTTGAACAGAGAGTGGTAACCTTTAAAGTTGAAAATTGATGATGTCATGTTATGTAGTTTGGTAACTATAAGATTGATCAGTAAAAAGCAGGGGTACTTTAAGAAATCTAATCTTTAAAAGCAATTTTAATATATAGATAAGTACTTTATCTCAAATGTAGATATCAAATTGAATTGGTCTTTTTGAGAATGGCCACTTGATGGCTGAAATGTCATGTTCCTTGACAAATAAAGAGATTTTAAAAAACAGTTAAAGTGCCATGCAGAATTGTAGCAGATGACATTTTTAAATATTTTTAGCTTGTCTGTTCAAAAGTACTGGTTGAGCTATAGCAGTCTGCATGGCATCAGTGTAGGTTAAAGATGTTGGTTAAACTTTTAAAAGGCTATAACTCCTGAACCTCTTGATGAAAGTAGTTTATACTTGCTCCGATGTTAGATACTGGTTTGAAGTGATATGCTGTACCAGCTAAACCCACTTAAGTGACCTTGAGGGCAATGTCACAGCATTAGAAAAATTGTGCTACAGTTTTTGGTTAAAGTTTTTAGAGGCAAATTGTGATTCAGGCAAGCTGTGGCAGCTCCAGTTTTGGAGATTGATCTTTTCTGCAGTCATTTTCTTCCTTCTGCTGATTCAAGAACAGCAGTTGTCAGTTTCTGGCAAAAGAATATGCACAAATACTGGTTAGCCACTTCAAAGACTAAGCTTGCCCAAGAAAAGTGTGGTTTAGTAAACTGACCAACTCAACATGACCTTTATAGTGTTCAGTGGGTTGTTATAATCAAAACCAACCAACCTAATTTCTAAGGATTAATATAGTATATAAAGTCTGCCAGGATAGGGTTCAACGCATTGTAGACTGAAAGAACTCCCCCATACTATACATTGGAAGATTCTAATTTCAGTTTTAGGAATGTCAGGATATGTGATTTAGATATTCCTAGAGACAAATGGTTGAACTATTTGCGAACAGTGGAGACCCTGATCAGACACTGCATTCTGTGGCATCTGATCTCAATCTGCAATATTTGCCAATTACCCTTTTAGGGGTCTCCAGACTACAATGGGTTGATTGAAGTTGTGTTTTCACTCCAATACAATTCTTAACCCTTGTCATGCTGAACCCGGATATACCCTGCATTTGCAAACAGTGTAGATCCTGATCAGTTGGCTTCTGAAGCCAACTGATCTGGATCTGCACTGTTTGCCATAAGGTATGTGAATTTATAGCAACTATCTGGATCAAGTAATCTGATTGGCAAAAAATTAGAAGTGGGCATGGCATCTTAATTTATTCAGCAGGACAAGGGTTAAAGGCCTCAGTGGCTCAGTCGGATGCGCATCCCATTGGCAATCATGGGGTCCCTGGTTCAATTTCCACTGGGTCCAGCAATAGTTCCTTCATGGAGATTGATCATGAAATATTTTCTACGGTCATTATCTCCCTTTCTATGATTCCAGAAGGGCAGTTGTTAGTATCTGCATGAAAGAATGTGCAGAAGTACTGGTTAACCAGTTGGAGGACTAAGCGTGCCCAGGATAAGTGTGGTTAGGTAAACTGACCAGCTCCACATGACCCAACTAGTTTTGACAGGGCTGTAAAACTCCAAACCAACCAATTGACATTTTACAAAAACAGGGGCTCGTTTGGTCAGTTCAATCAGTGGAGCATTTTAGAGTTGTGCTGATTAATCAAAATTACTGAAAACTAATTGGACAAGCCCACTATTGGCCTGAAATTTTATTTTTAAAAATGTGGGCAAAAGATCACATAATGAGACCTACAAATTAACCCTTGTCCTGCTGAACCCGGATATACCCTGCATTTGCAAACAGTGTAGATCCAGATCAGTTGGCTTCTAAAGAAGCCAACTGATCTGGATCTGCACTGTTTGCCTTTAAGTATGTGAATTTATAGCAACAATCCGGATCAAGTAATCTGATTGGCTGAAAATTAGAAGTGGGTGTGGCATCTTAATTTATTCAGCAGGACAAGGGTTAAGAGTATTATGAAAGACACATTGACTAAAACATGGCTACAATATCTACTTTGTCTTGAAACAATTACCCTAGTTGTGCTATTATATGCAGTTGCATTTTAAATACGTAATTTAGTATCGTATCGTAATATAGAAACATAAAAAGTGCATATATGCTATAATGATTTATTATTTGATGCCAGTTATGGGATATCCAATTGTGTAATCAATATTCAATCGGTTTTACTGTTGCGATAAATGATTATGATTTTCCTCTCCGATTCCCAACACTAGAGCATTCACTTTATGACAAGGAGGATGTTGGTTCCGTTTCTCGTCGTCATACCAAAGACTTTAAAAAACGGTACAAGCTGCTCTTCCATTTTGGACTTAGCATTAAGAAAGCAGAGCTAGAATTGGCTGAAGCAAAAGAAAACCAGTAGAAGGACTCAGGTCGGCCCAACCAGGGCCAGAGCATCAGGCAACAACAGACTTACTTAAAAGTCTTTTGGCTGGAGGCGTCATAGAGTCTGAGGCCTGACCCACTGGCATGCAACCAAAGAGGAAAGCAAAGTTATTAACCGTGATTGGGTTAACTACCATGCATGCAGTCTGTCGTATTACATTTGTAAAACTGAATAAAACAATTGATATTTTACGCAGATTGCCTCCTAACAATGAGATAACATTTCAAGTCCTAATTTCTGTTTAAAATGAAAAAAAAAAAAAAAAATCAAAATGTCAGAATGGTGAAATTTTTACCTAGAATGCAAAACTTTAATCTTTACCACTCTGTTGGCAGATTCAGCAGATGACAAACTGGTGATTGCTTACTTTTTTTTCCCAGAAAACAGGATCAGAAATTTCAGCCTTTGTATGAAGATTCAATCCTTTATGTCTGGGAAAAATCAATATGTTATCTGTTAACTCTTGTCCTGCTTAATAAATTAAGATGCCATGCCCACTTCTAATTTCCAGCCAATCAGATTACTTGATCCAGATTGTTGCTATAAAGTCACATACTTAATGGCAAACAGTGCAGATCCAGATCAGTTGGCAGAAGCCAACTGATCTTGATCTACACTGTTTGCAAAGGCAGGGTAGATCTGGGCATAGCAGGACAGGGTTAAAATTTTACCCAGCCATGTAAAGTGTAAACATAGCTTCAGATAAGGCACTTTTTTAACCCCAAAGTACTGATATTTTTCTTATTTCTCCACAAAAACATCATTACGAAAACACACCTATTCAAATATATTGAAATTTTCGCCACCGAAAACAAAGTTTTTGGATAAAAATTTTGATATTTTCATATTTCTGCTCAAAACATAGATTGTGGTTACTCATTAGAGCTATCTAATTGAGGCAGATCTAACGAGTACCCACAATCTATGTGTTTGAGCAGAAATAAGAAAAACAATGTATACCCCTGTAATCCCCAGTTTTACAATATAAAAGTAGGGTTTATGGGGGTCAAAATTATATAGGTATGTTTTTGTAATGATGTGTTATGGGTGCTCAATAGAAGCCCCTCACTGAGGCACTTTAATGAGTACCCACAACATATGTTGTCATGAAGAAATAAGAAAAATTTTATAAGAAATAAGAAAAATAATCTATACCCCTGTAATCTCAAGTTTTACAATATAAAAGTGGGGTTTAATGGGGTCAAAATTATATAGGTATGTTTTTGTAATGATGTCTTATGGGTACTCAATAGAAGCCTCTCACTGAGGCACTTCTAATGAGTACCCACAACATACGTTGTCATGAAGAAATAAGAAAAAAATTATGTGGATATGCCCTCCTGAAGCTTATCTGAAGCTATATATAAAACTAAAAATGCTTTGAACAGCTGGTCCCTATTGCAGAAGTAATCTTCCAAGCAGGTACACAACATTGAAACAGCGTTGATTGAACATTGAATGAACGTTGATTCTACGTCTGACATTAAATAATTTTCAACTTTGTGTGCCTGCTGGGTTAGTTTTATAGTTTTTTTTTTTTTTTTGACTGTACTGTATTATTTCAGGCCCAGTTCTACTACTTTCTACATGGTTTTGGATGGAGTTCAAAGAGATCAACCTCTTCACATAAATCCAGATCAGATTTGATACAAGATGAAAGTCATTGTTTATGGATGTTAATGCTTAGCACTCTGGGTAAAAAATTTCAGCAGACTGCATTTTAAAATCTTTTACTTTTTTCCAAAGAGATAGGATTTGACAGTTTATGCAAATGGTCTCCAATAGAGACAAATTGGTTGAAATGTCAAATTCTGTTTTCTTGGAAAAAATAATAGAAATCTCATCAATTTGTAGTCTGCTGAATTAGCCCAGAGAGTGGTGAAGGTTAACTTGTCTCTTGATATGAAAACTTTAAGTGATAAATCACGAAAACATGCCTATATAATGTTGACCCCCTTAAATCCCACTTTTATATAGTAAAACTGGGGTTTACAGGGTATACATTATTTTTCTCATTTCTGCTCAAAAACATAGATTGTGGGTGTTTGTTAGAACGGCCTCATCAAGGTAGTTCTAACAAGTACCCACAATCTATGTTTTGAGCAGAAATGTGAAAAATAACAGAATTTTTATTTGAAAATTTTCATTTTTTTGGTGGTAAAACTTTAAGTATATTAGAATAGGCACGTTTTAGTAATGCAGATAAAGAGTGTACCATAAGAACCTTAAGTTTTTGAATAGTCAGACCAAAACAAACAGAAAAGACCCAGATCAGACTCCATAGTGATGCATCAATAGCAGTAGGTAGTGTAAACATGTTGGGAAAATTTTCAGCAGATGATATTTTGAAATATTTGTCTTGTTTGTTTTGTTTTTTTTTTTTTTTGTTTTTTTTTTTTTATTTTTTGTCTTTTTTTTTTCAAAAGAATAAGGTTTGCGATTTCATGCAGATTTGCTTTGAATATCCAACTCCATATTTTCTGAGAAAAATAAGAAAAAATATCAATTTGTTGTCTGCTGAATTTGCCCAGAGAGTGTTAAAGGTTAATGATATCACTGTACATGTATATCTTATGGTATTTAACACTTAACATGCTGGATAAAAATTTTCAGCAGACCATATTTTGAAATATTTTTCTTATTTTTCACAAACACTAGGCTTTGACACTTAATGCAAACTGTCTCCTGAGACATTTATATGAAATGTCAAAGTCTATTTTCTGGGAAAAATAAGAAAATATAAATTTCATCTACTAACTTTGTTCAGAGAGTGGCAAAGGTTAAAAGTTTTTAAAATATGGTAAATGTTCTAAAACTTGAGATACTTAATCCCATATTTTTTTTCCTAAGTGTTTATGTATTTACTTTACAAAATACTTAGCAAACTGGCAAACAGTATTATCTAGATGCAGTCTGAACAGGGTCTGCACTGTTTACATGTGTCATTTTGTTAGAACAATTGCTCCTGTTCTCCCTTTCTCTTGGAGATGACAGAAAATGACCTACAAGGTTTGACTCCTCCTTTAACCCATTGTAGTCGAGAGACCCGTAAAAGGGTAATTGGCAAACAGTGTAGACCCAGATCAAACGCCGCAGAATGTGGCATCTCCACTGTTTGCAAATAGTTTAGCCATTTTTCTCTAGGAATATGTAAATCTCATAGCCGGACGCACCTAAAATTGAAATTGGACTCTTCCAATATATAGTAAGGGAGAGTCTATTCAGTATACAATGGGTTAGAGAAAACACTTTCATATAATATGGACCAGACAATTACATGCATACATACACAGCTCGAGATAAGAGTGGGTATCCAAATCCAAAATCTAGATAAGTTTTTCTATTTCTCCGAGAAAGCATGGGTACTGCATTAGAGCATCTTAGTGTTGTGCTCCTAATGATAACCATACTGTATGAATTTTTTTGTGGAGAAATAGGAAAACATCTACTTTTCAGTTAAAAAATGTTTCATCCTGTGCTTTGTACCTATGCATATACGGACAGACACACAACCACACACACACACAAGAACTGAATGATAAGACACATATACTTTCACAGATTGCCCAAAAACAGAATATTTGAAGTTACTAATTTAAATTCTTTTATCTGTACATACCGTTATTTAACATTGATCGTCTGTGGTTTCCGACAAAACAGACAATTTCAGCCATTGTACAGTCATTCTCTGCCACAATCACAAAGGCTCAGCATTCAAGTAGGTCAACGAGGACCTGATGGTCACATTAGGGGAGGATAACCCTTCATATAAAGCTTGGTGAAAAGGTGGGCTGCTGAGTTGAACTGTGGCAGGGAGACCCTGGAAGCTGTCTGGGAAGGACAGTCCCCATTACCATACAAGAGACCATTGCCAAGATAACTTTTGCAATGTAAAGGCTACTCGCATTTTTTTTTCAGCAAAAAAATATCAATGTATTTGCCATATTTCAAGATAGAAATTTTAAAGTCTTGTTAACTAATAAAACTTCGTAAAGTTTTTAACAACTGGGCCGAGATCAATACATGATGTTATTCAGCCTGGTCATGAACAGTGATGTAAAATACAACCCTGCTTATGCCCTCTTATAAAATGTAATGATCATTGTACATTTATTAATACGTGCCATTTCATAATTAAGATTCTTTTTTTTCTGATTCTACATGTATAATAATAAATTTGGCATGTTTGACACACCTGGATTTTCTGAGGATTTTCCTGTATATATTAAGGAAATGAGAAATCTCCATAGTGTGGACTAAGATCATTGATGATCTTGATGTCCATGCATGGTTTCATGTCTGATCATTGAGTCAATTGTTGCATGTTTGTAACTATCAACCTGAGTTGTTTTTTCCTCTTAAATGATTAATCCTTAAAATGCTGTAGCAGGCAACAGAGAAAGCTAGGCATGGCATTTCATGTGAATCATTTGCCATAAGATTCACATGAAATGTCAAACCTTATTTTCTCTGAAAAATCATGTTTTTGAAAGATCAAAATGTTGACTATTGGAGTTGTGACTGGGGCTTTAAAGTTAATCGTTGTGCATCAGTGCTTTCCAATAAAATGGACAGCTTGGACCATCATAAAGTCATCCACTACCTTGTTCACAAGGGGTCAACATTCAAGGAGATCTAGGAACACATGGTGGTCCCACCATGACATGGTGAAGAAATGTATTGTTGAGTTTAGCATGGGAGAATCTGGAAGACAACCCCAATCCAAGAGGACCAGTCACCATCACCACACTGGAGACCATTGCCATCATCACTGCAGACAGGTGAGTAACATAGTCACTTGAGTATTACATTGCCAGAGCCAGACATTCAATGCAATCACCTGCAAGGTACATGTCAGTTCACTGGGTCCGAAAGCTCCTTGGACCTGATCAGAAAGACTCAACACAACAAGGGAAAATGTTGACATTTCGGCAGATCCCAACAGTTTCTTCTGGAATTTTGTGAAATATATGAGATCAGGTCCAACTCTTCCCATCAGCATTGATGCACCAACCAAAGCCATGGAAACATCTAGGTTTTCTGCCTCCTAAGAAAGTTAAGACAGTAACGTCTGTAGGCAAGGTTCTGACCTATACTTTATAGGATGCAAAAGGAGTGCTGCTATTGGACTACCTAAAAGGGCCAAACTATCACCAGGACCTCCATTGACAAGATGGGTGCTTTTCAGCTAGAACAATGCTCTGGCGCACACATCCACAAGTGTCTAAGCTTGGCTACTAGGTGGAGTCTAGCTTGTTAAACAATACTCCTGATGAAGTTTTAAATGCTGTTGACAACCTCCTGAGGGCCAAAGATGGTGCCCTCTGCACAGATGTTTTGCTTCTGCCCTGTGACCTCTGAACTAAATATGTTAATGAAGGTGTGGGGGACTATGTTTTCCTGTGGAACATGATTGTTTGATTTCCTAAAACGGCTCCAACTGCTCTTGGAGTCTGCTCTCAGAAAAGTAAATCAGCTATTTAATACACCATTATAGTAACTAATTTTGGGACAGATTTTTAGTAGGTTTAATTAGAAAAAAAAATGGAAAAGAAATCCTAAAAATACTGTAATAACACTGTGTAATAGGACAGCATTACGAAAACACATCTATTCAAATATATAGAAAATTTCTCCTCCAAAAATTTAAAATTTTCAGATAAAAAACTGTGATATTTTTCATATTTCTGCTCAAAACATAGATTGTGGGTACTCGTTAGAACCGCCTCGGCAAGGCAGTTCTAACGAGTACCCACAATCTATGTTTTTGAGCCATTTTACTATATAAAAGTGGGGTTTAAGGGGGTCAAAATTATATAGGCATGTTTTCGTGATGGACAGGCTTTCTGCATGTTGTATCTGATCAGAGTCTGCACTTTCTTCCACTCATCCAGCAGTATTTAGACACATGAAGAGGTAATAAAATGGATTTGTTGAAATTTTAGGACAATTATAGAAAGAAAGTCAAATATTAATGGCCAATACAGTATTTTAACCTTGCAGAAGAAATTTTTCCACTAATAAAAAAAAATCAAATTTACCCTGGTTACTTGTTTTTCCGCTAATTGATTTTGAGTGAGTAACTTCTTTGACAAATCTAGGGTTCTTGAAAGTAAACATTACGCTTAATTTGCATCCTCATTTTTTTATTATACAGAATTTGTACAACAATATATCATGCATACCTGTCATTGATGGGAATAGGCATTGCTTTTTTTGTCCTCACCTTTTGTGCTGGAAAATACACATAGAACAAAAGAATCTTTATGATATTGTCATATTAATTTCCATGTAAAATAGGTTTGGTATAATAGATTGCCTACCATAATGATACTGGTGTGAATCTAGTTAAGTTTTATTTTAAGATTTTACTATGGATACAATAAGGTTGTTAACATATATTCTTGAAAAAAAATGTTTCATTCTTAAAACCTTTGCAAATGTTACAGAAATTCTCATTACTACTCATTTTTTGAAATTGCCAGTATGGCATCTGATTAACTTTTCACCCATTTAATAGAAATTTCTACAGTTAAATGAAAAGCTATGACTGATTGAATTAAAGATATCTCCATATTTAGTTAGAGGTATCCTTAATTCAATAGGGTATATTTAAATGTTCTGTAAGTTTAATAAAGATACCTTTAATTCATTAAAGGTATCTTTATTTAAGCATAAATAGATCTCTCTATTGTAAATAAAGGTCTACAATAGAGATGTCTGTAATTGGTTTTTCTTAATAATGATATAATTAATTGAATTAGGAATGTCTGCTTCAATTAAAGATATCTGTTTTCATTACACATATCTTTAACTGTATTAGAGGTAGCTCTGTTACTGTTTAATAAGGAAATCTTTAATTTGGTTAGAGATATTGAATTAAAGACATTTCTATAAAATGGGTAAAAACCAAACAGAATGCCACATGTTGCTCTTTAATCTCCTGAAATTGATAATTATGGTTTCATCCAGAATCTGCTTATTGCCTAATAATCACTATTAACAGCTTGATACCTAATCACACACAATAATTGATAATTCTCTAATATTAATGTATATACTTATCCACTCTTCTAGGCAGTTGCTGGATGAAAAGAGAGTAAAATTTAATATATAAATACTTCTTTGTCAGTTTACTTTAACTTGTCTATGTCCTACAGACATGAGGCTTGTATAGGGAGATACCAGTTTCTCATAAAATAGATCCCTCAAATTATCCCATAACTCAGAATTGGATTTTGCAATGTTCTGAAATAAACTGGGATATCTATTCCAAAAGTTGTGATTGATGCTTTGAGGGTTAATAAAGCAACGATTCTGTAACTGAAAACCCCAAACAAGCCTCAGAAATATCTACTCTTTGAATGCATACTTAGGCAAAGACCAGCTAGATTCACAGTGGGGTGGTTTGCAGTTCTATTTATACAAATTGCCTCTTTTATTTATTTATTTATTTATTAAGGGCATCAGTATGGCTAATATACAGCTGCTGTATCTTAAAACCATTACTTCATAGTAAACGGACAGTTAAGTCCAGGATAAATGCAAAATTGCACAATAAATAGAATATCACTCACTCAGTCTAAATTAAGTATTTCTTACTTCCTTACCAAACATAAGCATCTTTCCTGAATCAAATGGCTGTAATGGTGTACCAACTGATTTATTGTTTATTCTGAAAGCATACTGCATGAGCATTTTTCCAGTTCTGATAGTTTCCAAATTTTAGGACAAAACTACTTAAAATGCAGCGGGTTTACGATGGTTGATTGATAATTTTGCGGCCAAAAATAAGTCAGTTTAAAAAAATCAAACAGTTATTTTTCAGCATAGTCCCCTCCTAGATAAAAACACCTAGTTTATTTAGTCAGCAGTCATGGAGCAGATGGCTCCCTTCTGTGTAGAAGGTACCATCTTTGACCCTTAGGAAGTAGTCCACAGCATTCATAACATCATCATCTGAGCCAAAATGACAGCCGCCAAGCTACTTTTTGCATAATCAGGAAGAAAATGTAGTCAGAGGTGAATTGAGTGGGTGTTCAACAAGTTTGAATCCACATTTCTAGATAGCAGCCATGTGGATATATGTGCTGGAGCATTGTCCTAGTGGAAAAGCATTCTTCTTGTCTCTGGAGATGGGTTCCTTGTAGTTGGCTCTGGCTCTGGTGATAGTGTGACTCTTTTTAGGGTAGTTGAGCAAGCCATCACCTTACCTGCAGACATCATTGTCTTAGCTTTCTTAGGAGGCAGAAAATCTTGATGTTTCAATGGCTTTGATTGGTGCATCATTGCTGTTGGGAAGTGTTGGACCTGATCTCATATATGCTCACAAATCTCCAGAAGAAACTGTTGGGATCCGCTGAAATGACAATATTTTCCCTTGTTGTATTGAGTCTGTTTCTGATCAAGTCCAAGGAGCTTTGGGACCCAATGAACTGACATGTACCTTGTAGATGATTGCATGGAATGTCTGGCTCTGGCAATGTAATACTCAAGTGACTATGTTACTCACCTGTCTGCAGTGATGATGGCAATGGTCTCCAGTGTGGTGATGGTGACTGGTCCTCTTGGATGGGGGTTGTCTTCCAGATTCTCCCTGCTAAACTCAACAGTACACTTCTTCACCATGTCACAGTGGGACCACCATGTGTTCCTAGATCTCCTTGAATGTTGACATCTTGTGACCAAGGTAGTGGAAGACTTTATGATGGCCCATGTTGTCCATTTTATTGGAAACCACTGATGCACAATGATTAATCCTTAAAGCCCCAGTCACAACTGCAATAGTCAACATTTTGATCTTTTAAAAACGTGACTTTTTCAGAGAAAATAAGGCTTGACATTTCCAGTTAATCTTCTGGCAGATGATTCATATGAAATGTCATGCCTTACTTTCTCTGTTGTCTACTACAGCATTTTAAGGATTAATCATTTAAGAGGAAAACACAACTCAGGTTGGTAGTTACAAACATGCAACAATTGACTCAATGATCAGACATGAAATCATGTATGGATGGCATCAAGCTCATCAATGATCTTAGTCCACACTTTGGGGATTTCTCCCCGTTTCCTTAATACATACAGGAAAATCCACAGAAAAACCAGGTGTCTCAAACATGCCAAATTTATTATTATACATGTAGAATCAGAAAAATAGAATCTTAATTTGAAATTGCATGTATAAATAAGCTAGTGCACAATGTACATTACATTTTATTAGAGGGTATAAGCATTTTACATCACTGTTCACTGACAAGGCTGAATAAAATCAAGTCTGCTATTTTGGAGGTACGACATGTATCGATCTGGTCCCAGTTGTTCAAAACTAAACGAAGTTTTTAGCTAACATGACATCAAAATTTCTATCTTGAAATATGACCAATACATTGATATTTTTGCTGAAAATATGTGAGTAGTCTTTGCATTGCAAAAGCACCTCAAATTTTAGCAGCAAAAAGATCAGGGCCCAGTTGTTCAAAGCTAACGATGTCGTTAGTTAATGATTCGTTTCAAATTTACATCGAGTGATACGCGAATATGTTGAAATTTTTTGCTGAAAAAATGTGAGTAGCTTTTGCATTGCAAAAGCTACTCACATTTTTTCAGCAAATAGTATCAGAATATTGTATATTGAATCCGCAAAAACAGTTAAAGAAATGACCCTTAACTAGCTCATTAAGCTAAGGACGCTTTGAACAACTGGGCCCAGTGTATTTGAAAATGCCTTAGCTACAACAGTTAACAAGTTTGTCATCAACGAGCTTGTTAAGCTAACAATGCTTTGAACAACTGGACCCTGTTCAGGATCTAGCCAAATATCCAGATAAGAGGGGTATCCAGATGATATATTTCTTTTTTCTCCACAAAAACATATGTTGTGGGTACTCATTGCCTCAGTCAGGCACTTCTGATGGGTCCCCACAAAATGTGTTTTAGCGCAGAAATCGGAAAATATCAGTCCTTTTGCTTTAAAAAAGTGCCTTATCTGGAGCTATGAGCCAGCTTGCATAACATATTTCTACTGGTTATGTTTTTGGATCTCTGATATTGAATAAGTAAATAAAGTATTTAGTAATGTCCTAAAATATCAAACACTTTATTTCATACTTATTCGGCCGTTTATGCAGTTGTTTCTTAAAATACTTATTGGAATGATATACAGTGTAGACCCTGATCAGACTGCTCCTTCAGGAGCAGTCTTGATCTGGGTCTGAACTGTATGCATATGCCATTTTGTCAGACATGTTCATGTACAAAATTTTAAGACATTTACCTCCCTAGTCTGGCAAGTAAAAGAAAGGAAACATGGAGCAGTTTCTGTAATGAAATAGTGTTACACTTTCTGGGCAGGCAATTCTTGTCAAATCACTTTTGTCTCCTTTCTGGAAAAGAGTCTACTCGGAAAGGAGTAGACACCTTTTTTCAGTAAGGTTTGAAGTTACAAAAAAATGGTGGAATATCAACCATTTGTATAGCTTCTCCTTCATCATATATGAACAATATCTTGATCAGTGGTGTGCAGTCTCACCACTTTTTGTCATATGTTTTTGTGGTCTTAAATATTTCAAATATTTTTATCATTAAAGTGTTTATAAAAAAAAATGAAATAGATTGTTATCTGCTACAGTAATCTTTACCACTGTAAGGGTAAACTAAGTAGACAGTTATTAAATGGCACTGATATGTAGGCTGGTTTATGTTTTCACTGTTTGCTTATGGCTTTGCAGATTTTTATCGCACCTGCTTGTAGCAGGGTGCGATATAGGCGTCCAATTTTCTGTCCGTCCGTCCGTCAACATTTATGTCGACGTTCGACATTTATGTCAAAGTTAGTATTCTAATCAACTACAAGACTAAACAACCATCAAACCTTGCATGAAACATCTCCTTGAGCTCCTGACTTTACAACATAGGTGTCTGCTTTTCCGTATGTCTGTCCATTTGTCCGTCCGTCTGTCAACATTTATGTCGAAGTTCGACATTTATGTCAAAGTTAGTATTTTAATCAACTACAAGACTAACAACCATCAAACCTTGCATGAAACATCTTCCTGACCTCCCCACTTTGCGACATAGGTGCCCACTTTTCCATTCGTCTGTCTGTCCGTCTGTCCGTCTCTTAACAGTTCTGATATGTCGAAGTTCAACATTTATGTCAAAGTTAGTATTCTAATCAACTACAAGACTAAACAACCATCAAACCTTGTATGAAATATCTCCCTGACCTCCTGACTTTGCGACATAGGTGCCCGCTTTTCCATTCGTCTGTCCGTTTGTCCGTCCGTCTGTCTCTTAACAGTTCTGTTATGTCGAAGTTCGACATTTACGTCAAAGTTAGTATTCTAATCAACTACAATTCTACAACAACCATCATTCCTTGCATGACACATCTCCCTGACCTCCTGACTTGGCAGATATGTTGACCCAGTGACCTTGACTTATATTTTGCGCTCCATTGACTTTGACACAATTTACGTTGACGTTCCAGATCTTCTCAACTATAAGGCGTACAACTACCAAACCTTGCATAGTGCTTCTTCTAGATGTACAGACTTGGCAGGTACCTTGACCCGGTGACCTTGACCTATATTTTGTGCTCCAGTGACTTTGACATATTTTGCGTCGACGTTCGATATCTCCTCAACTATAAGGCCTACAACCATCAAACCTTGCAAATTGCTTCTCCTCAATGTACTGACTTAGCAGATACCTTGACCTGGTGACCTTGACCTATATTTTGGCTGCAGTGACTTTGACATAATTTACATCAACGTTCCAGATCTCCTCAAGTGTAAGCTCTCTAACCACAAAACCTTGCATAGTGCTTCTCCTATATGTACTGACTTGGCAGGTATCTTGACCCGGTGACCTTGACCTATATTTTGCGCTCCAGTGCCTTTTACACATTTTACGTCAACGTTCAATATCTCCTCAACTATAAGGCCTACAACCATCAAACCTTGCATAGTGCTTCTCCTCAATGTACGGACTCTGCAGGTACCTTGACTGGGTGACCTTGACCTATATTTCACACTCCATTGACTTTTACACCTTTTATGTCACCCTTCCATATATCCTCAACTGTAAGGCCTTCAACCACCAAACCTTATATAGCACTTCTTCTCGATGTACTGACTCGACAGGTACCTTGACCTGGTGACCTTGACCTATATTGTGCACTCTAGTGACTTTGACACATTTTATATTGATGTTCGGTATCTCCTCAAATATAAGACCTACAACCACTAAACCTTGCATAGTGCTTCACCTCATTGCCCTGGCTTGGCAGGTACCTTGATCCAGTGACCTTGACCTATATTTGACACATTTTACATTGATGTTTGATAACTCCTCAACTATAAGGCCTACAACCACCATACCTTACATTGTGCTTCTCCTTGATGTACTGAATTAGCAGGTACCTTGACCCGTGACCTTGACCTATATTTCATGCTCCAGTGACTTTTACACATTTTACGTCAACGTTCCATTATCATTGAGCTGTATGATACGAAAAGTCAGTGCTGAAGATATAGCCATTAGAGGGAATGGGACTGGCCTGGAATATATGTGCCCCACTAGGCACTTTGTCTACATTTTTTTCAACCCAGTTTTCCAAGTAAGCACTGCTAAGAATGAAATAAACTTATTTAATAACCACATTCTGATTGTGGCTCCTGTGACTTTTGCGTAAGCAGGTGCGATGACACCTTCCGCGGAATTCTTGTTCCATATCACAACTCAATACTTTCATGTTTAACCCTTAAAGCATCAGTCGCAACTACAGCAGATGATATTTTGATTATTTTTTCAGCTGAAATAAGACATTTCATGTGAATGATTATTTTTTCTGACAAAATAAGACATTTCATGTGAATTGTCTGCTAGGCAGACAATTCACATAAAATGTTTTCATATTTTCTCTGAAAAGTAACCAGAAAAGGTTCAAAATATTATCTGCTGTATCTGTGGCTGTGTGTTGGGGATTAAAATGTTTTACAGTTTTGGCAGTAAATGATTGTTAAAAAATGTATTTTTAAATGTTATTTTTTAATATATATTGTTTTGAATCTAATTTCAACCATGCTTTTGTTGTTCTTTTTATACCCGGCCACACAATAGTGGCGGGGTATTATGATTTCACATTGGACGTCCGTCCATTGTCCGTCTGTCCGTTTTTTGTTTCCGGATGATAACTTGAGTAAACATCAATGGATTTTCACCAAACTTGGTATGTGCATTGATATTGTGAATATCTGGTTTGGGATTGCTAATGGGCAAATTTCGTCAAATTTTTACGGAGTTATCTACCCGAGACATGCCCATATTTTCGTTTCCGGACGATAACTTGAGTAAATAACAAGGGATTTTAACCAAACTTGCTATATATATTGACATTAAGGAGATCTGTTTTGGAATTGCTAATGGACAAATTTTGTCAAATTTTTACGGAGTTATATGCCCGAGACATGCCCATATTTTCATTTCTGGATGATAACTTGAGTAAATAACAAGGCCTTTTAACCAAACTTGCTATATGTATTGATATTATCAAAATCTGGTTTAGGATTGTTATCTGTCCATTGATATTATCAAGATCTGATTTAGGATTGTTATCAGTCCCTCCGTCATTTTCTTGCCAGACATTTTCGCAACGATTAATACATAAACAAATAATTGCTGTGGAGGGGTATTATGCTTGCCATGCTTTTACTAATATGATATAGCCCATATTCGTATGCAAATTAAGAGGAGGTGCATGTAAAATTTATTTTTAAATGCTTATTTTGAATATAAATTGTTTTGAAATTAAGTTCACCTGCGATTTTGTTGTCCTTTTTATTAGCTCACCTGAGCAAGGCTCAGCATAAGCTATTGTGATCACTTGCATTCCGTCCATCCTCCATCTGTATTCTGTCCACACCTTTGAACATCTCTGTAACCACTGGGCTGATTTTCTTCAAACTTCATGCACCCCCTTCTGTTAAAGGGGGATTGAAAATTTATACAAATGGTCATTGTCTGACAAATCAAGATGGCTGCCATGCCCAATAATATTAAAAACACTTAAAAATCTTCTTCTCCAGAACCAAGAAAGCTTCAAGGCTGAATCTTGGTCTATAACTTTATGAACTCAGTATTTGAACTATTTGAACCCCCTGTTTGCAATAAAGGATATGTCCAAATTCGGAGATGGAAGTGTCTATTTCAGAAGCAGAAGGATGAAACGGTTAAACAAAATGCGATTCCTCTGTTGCAACTCTTTACATAGACTGGCCCCAGTCTCATGTTACAAAATATTTGTTCTTATAATCCAGTTTGATACATCCACTAAAATGAAATCGAAAGAATATTAAAACTGTAAAGGCTGGTCACTAGAGAGACCAGCCCTTATAGTGATGATATCAGTTTGGTTATATATAGTGGATTATCAATATGGTTATAAGAATAAATGTTCTGTACCTGGAGACTGGAGCTATTCTTTACACTCATACATTGGTTATTGTAATCTCTTTTTTTGGTACCTCGGAGGAAAGCTGTGCTTCTGAATGTGACTTCTATATTTTAAGCTTTCATATTTCACTTTGAGATAAGCGGTTATTCAAGATAAGCGAGTTCGAGATAACGAGAGTCGACTGTATATAAAAAAAAAAAAAAAAAAAAATGGTTTGCAATTTGACAATGTTTTACTGAGGAAATTATATTATCATAACTCCAGATAAGACTTTTGTTTTTCAACCGAAAAGTTTTTATATTTTTTTTTTTTTATTTCTCCATGAAAACATATGTTGTGGGTACTCATTAGAAGTGCCTTGCCAAGGCACTTCTAATGAGTACCCGCAACATATATTTTCAATGACAGATAAGAAATATTTAAGAAATAAAAAAAAAAAAATTTTTCTTGTTTCTCCATGAAAACATATGTTGTGGGTACTCTTAAGAAGTTCCTCATTGAGACACTTCTAATAATTACCTGCAACATATTTTTTCAATGACAGACAAGAAATGCCTAAGAAATAAAAAAAAGTATTTTTTTCTTATTTCTCCATGAAAACATAATTATGTTGTGGTACTCATTAGAAGTGCCTCACCAAGGCACTTCTAATGAGTATCCACAACATATATTTTCAATGACAGATAAGAAATGTCTAAGAAATAAAAAAAATAGTTTTTCTTATTTCTCCATGGAAACATATGTTGTGGGTACTCATAAGAAGTGACTCAATGAGACACTTCTAATGGGTACCCACAACATATATTTTCATGGAGAGATAAGAAAAATATGTCCTGATACCTCTTATCAGGAGCAAAGAATTATGCAGTCATGTATTATAGAAAAATCAGGGATAACTGTTTACTATTTTCTCCATACAAACATATGTTGTGAGTACTCATTAGAAGCAACTCACCAAGGCACTGCTAATGATACCCACAAATATATTTTTATTGAGAAATTGAAAAAATACCCTGAGTTACCTTCATATACTCCTCCCTAATAGGTACTCTGGAAATATTGATATTTTTCTTATTTCTCCTCTTTGAAAGTTACACAGACATGTAAATTGAAGTCATCTTTACTTGAAAGTGAAATATCCTTCAAATCTGCCCCTGAGTCTGATCAGGGTCTGCTTTTCCCATCATTTAGTCTGCCATTTTAAGACACATATAGTATGTCCTATAAATTTTGAATACTTTATTCCACAATTTTTACTTGAAGGTGAAATATCCTTCAAATCTGCCCCCAAGTCTGCTCAGGGTCTGCTTTTCCCATCATTTAGTCCGACATTTTAAGACACATATAGTACATAGCTGCTTTAAAGAGGCCAATCTTTAAAGTGCTTATTATAACTACAGCAGACAACACTCTGTAATATTTTTTAACATGAACTGTCAGATCTTATTTTCTGGAAAATGCAATGAATTTTAGAATACATGTATCTGCAACAAATTTGCTTTAAGGGTAGCTATTGCCCAAATGTTGATGATTCTTGCCCTTTAGATTATAAATACAAAGCAACAGAGTAATAAAATTAGTTTTAGATTGATCATACATTCATCACTCAGGACCACTGCCCCTGACATTTGAGGGTTCAGAACAACTGCCAAAATGTGAGTCAGGGAAAACCTGTAATTGATAAAAGGATTACCTTTTCTGTGAGTGAATCATTTCTCGCAACAATTAAAAAAGCGAAAGAAGTGAAACAATTATTTCTACTTATTCATTACCATATTTATCTCAAGTACCATCTTCGACCTGATTACCACACATGCCCCTTTTTTATAAGCGCACAGTCTAGCAATTCTGTAATCTTCAGATTAATGCCAGTGTACTTTTTGTCTACTTTATAAAGCATATGTTATGGGTATCCATTTGAATTGCATCAACTTGTCGATGCAATTCAAATTAGTACCCACAACATATATGCTTCTATAAAGAAAATCAGAGGGAAAAACACACAAAAACCTCGCATAAGCATCATTTGGTAAGTCCTTTGTTTATCTTGTTTTTAAGTATTTGCAAACAGTGCAGATCCAGATCAGTTGGCTTCTAAAGAAGCCAACTGATCTGGATCTGTACTGTTTGCCATTAAGTATGTGAATTTATATCAACAATCTGGATCAAGTAATCTGATTGGCTGAAAATTAGAAATGGGCACGACATCTTAATTTATTCAACAGGACAAGGGTTAATATAGGGGGATACCTATTTTACTACTTTTTCCAGTAATTTTGATAAACCTAAGTGCATGGTGCAGTAATTAGGTCCAATATGGTATTTGGACAGAGGCTTAAACAAAGAGTGTAGACCCAGATCAGATGCCACAGAATAACAGAATATGGCATCTGATTAGGATCTGCACTGTATGTTACAGTACTCAGTCACCCAACATTTTAGACACAACAATTGGTCCAAATTTTATGATAATTACGGTAAGGAGTCAAGGTGTCCAAATATTTTGGATAATTATTATACTATCCTCAGAGGATAAGTTGAAAGTGACGTCACTGGTTGTTTATATTGTTAGACCAAGTCCATTTTAATAAAAAGGTAAACGCCACCTGAATAGCTACCTTTAATAAATATTATAAGCAGCGGTACCCGTAAATCCACAGTAGCTCAGTGGTAGTTATCCAAAACTACAAATCTGGACATTGTAGGTTCAAATCCTAGTGTATCATTATTTTTTTTTTTATTTTATACTTGTTAAGATTTAAATATAAAAGAAAAATACATTAGGAAAGAAAATGTATTTTGCTTTATAAAAATAAGAAAAACTCAAAATGTCATCTGCTGCAGACGATTCACCTGAAATGTCAAGACTTAAAATCACCGAAAAAAAAAAATAAATACAAGTTAAGTTTGTTTTTTGTTGCTGCAGTTGTGATTTTTTTTTTTTTTTTTTTTGCTGCCATTGTGATTGGCGCTATTTGGATTAATTAAAACTGTAAACCCATAAAGCGCCAAGCAAAATGTTTTTGTTGTTTATTATTATTTATTTTTCAGAGAAAATAAGTCTTGAAATTTCATGTGAAGCATCTGCTTAGGAGATGATTCACCTGAAATGTCAAGACTTTATTCTCTGAAAAAAATAAAATAAATAAATAAATAGAAATAAATTATTTTTTTTTTCTTGCTGCAGTTGTGAATGGCGGTTTAAGGGTAAAATCTGTGTCAACACGGTTTCTCCAGCTGACTGCAGGTGCTATTTTAAGCATGTTAGTTCTTACCATGCTGTGGGCAAATTTAGCAAACGACAAACTGATGACAGTTTTCTATTTTTGTCCTAGAAAATAGCAGCCGACTGTTCTTGCAAATAGTCTCCTAGGGAGACTAATTGCTTGAAATGTCAAATTGTGTACACTGAAAAATAAATATAAGAAAAGTGTTATCAGTTCGTTGTCTGCTGAATCGGTAAAGGTTAACAAGGTCAACAAGTATGTTTCACAGAGATTACCCGTGAGCAAAAATCTGGTGTCCGCAAAAGAAAAAGGGATCTCACAAGAATTATTCGCAACCCGATCGGCTGCGCAGGCTTTTCAAAATAATAAAACTGCTAACATCTTGCGTAAAGAATACCTGTCCTTGTAAGTATGCACTATAAATAAACTAGACCCTTATCGGACCGCGTCGACTTGTCTGGATTAGCAATTTTCGCATTTGCAATAAGGTGCGCTTTTTACTAGTCAGAACACTGGGATTTTCCGGTAGACTCGTGAAACGCAAAATGGTTACTTCTAAGGCAAGAAACGATGGCCTAAATCAGGCTGCGCATAAAAACATTTCTAAGTCCTGTTAACGCTGTCAAGCAAACTGTTGGCCCTAATCGGGATAAGCGGATGCGACAACTGCTGCCCTATCATAGTTTTTTTTTTTTTTTTTTTTGTTTGTTTTGTTTTAGTTGGTAAGGTATCTTTTTTCAATGACCGCTTTCCGTTATGCAAGCGATTAGTTTGATGTTTTTATAGACGGTTTTTGATGATCGCCTTAGACAACTGTCGTGTGTCACGTCCGCACCAAAGTCTAAGGAATGTTGAAATGCATAGTATACGGATGACTTATTACAAATAAAGACAATTATCCGCATCAAAATGATAATGTTACTCTATAATTGAAGAAAGTTTAGAGTGACGTCAGTTGTTTATGATTATGACCAGGCTACTGTTTTCTGAGGATAAGAAGAAAGTGACATAGAATGTTTTTAAAAATGGTCTGTTGTTAGGGAATTCGCACAACCATGAGCAATTATCGGTAAATACCGCGAGTTACGTTCTAGTTCAATCAACAGTGGGAAAATAGCTCAAATCGTCGACACATCACACAGGGACTGATGGTTAGTTATTGATTTTTTTTATCATGCTCGTTCAGTTTTTATCGGAGATTTTCCGCAATTTAAAATAGTTCGAACAGTGTTTTTTTTTCTGAAACTGATTTTCGTATAATTCGAACACCCGGATCAATATTTATTTTTTACCTGTTCGAACTAAAGGGAAATCTACCGTATTTATATTTGTTTCAAATATAAAACATTTTCAGTGTAGCCTTTTAAAGTTAAATAAAGACAAGAAGAAAACCGGTAAGTCTAGTTAACTTTTAGTTTGAATGATTACCACGTGCTGATAGTACTTGTAAATACATGTAGAGACGAGAAAGTTGGACGCATGTCATTTGTGTAAAAATGTCAACAACGCCACAATAATGTCTAAAATATCTGTTCAAAATAATACAATATGTACATGTAACGTACAAAAAAAGAACCATAAGGGAAGAAAGTAATTTAGAAAAAAAAAAATGTCGAGGTGCTGCTAGGATCTCGTGTACTAAACAATCATCCAGTAGTTCATCTAGAGCGCTTCGCTCTACCAACTGCACTATTTCAACATACTAAACAAAAACATACATACAGCTATAAGGTTGTGTTCGACATAAAATTAATAGTAACGTTTTCCCGATAATTCATGCAAAACCTGCTTTACCTAAGTAGAATGGTAGGTACGGTGATGTCATTGTCAAATTATCCTCCGAGCGCTGTACTTAAGGTATTATGACTATCACACAATGTATCAGTGACTAGAGTCTAGACCATTCAGAAGTCCAAAGACAAGAAGTATTTTGAAGACAATTCTTGAACCAAAACAACTTGTTCAAATTTCAGGAAACGTGGTCTTAGGTTACATTTTTTTACAGATGTATTTGGACAGACAGGCCTGAGCAAATAGTGTAGACCCAGATGAGCTGCTGCAGAATGCAGCATCTCATCAGGGTCTACACTGTTTGCCACTCATTTATTTAGACAAAATATCGGGTAGTAAATTGTACTTGTTCAAATTTTAGAACAAGTATAGGAAGGAGTTGTTGATACAAATAGTGTGGATACAGATCAGTTGGCTTCAAGCCAGCTGATCTGGATCTACACTGTTTGCAAAGGCAGTTTATATCCAGGTTCAGTAGGACCAGGGTTAATACATTGTCATTTTCTGTTTCAAAAAATGTATCTGTAGGCATCGGTCCACAATTTCTTGCATGTATATACTTTAATATATTATCACACAGTGGCCTAAATTCCAAACATTTAGCATGAAATATCTGGCGATGTAGATGCATGAAAATGTGATAAATCAGTTATACCATGGTTCTGCACATGTCATCACAAAAACATGCCTATATAATTTTGACCCCCTTAAACCCCACTTTTATATAGTAAAACTGGGGTTTACAGGGGTATACATTATTTTTTTCATTTCTGCTCAAAAACATAGATTGTGGGTACTCGTTAGAACCACCTCACCGAGGCGGTTCTAACGAGTACCCACAATCTATGTTTTGAGCAGAAATATTAAAAATATCAGAGTTTTTTTATCTGAAAATTTTAACGAGTACCCACAATCTATGTTTTGAGCAGAAATATTAAAAATATCAGAGTTTTTTATCTGAAAATTTTCAGTTTTTGGAGGTGAAATTGTCTATATATTTGAATAGGCATGTTTTCGTAATGTACGTGCGATAATGCACTTGCTCACGCTCGTGCATTATTGCATCGTACATGCGCACGAACCATGGTATAACTAAGACATCACATAGTAGCCTGAATTTCCAACATTCAGCATGAAATATCTCGCGATGTAGATGATCTTCATGCATGAAAATGTGATAAATCAGTTATACCATGGTTCTGCGCATGTATGTGCGATATGCGATAATGAACTCGCTCACGCTCGTGCATTATCGCATCGTACATGCGCACGAACCTTGGTATAACTAAGACTTAAGGAACAAATATTTCAAATATATCCTCAGTTGTAGATTTACCTGCTGGTTTTACTTGATCAGTTTTATAATCTTAACCCTTGTCCTGCTGAACCTGGATATACCCTGCCTTCGCAAACAGTGTAGATCCAGATAAGTTGGTTTCTGAAGAAGCCAACTAATCTGGATCTGCACTGTTTGCCATTAAGTATGTGAATTTATAGTAACAATCCCGATCAAGTAATCTGATTGGCTGAAAATTAGAAGTAGGCTTGGCATCTTAATTTATTCAGCAGGACAAGGGTTAAGATACTAGTCTTAACCCAGGTCCTGCTGACCCCGGATATACCTTGCCTTTGCAAACAGTGGAGAGCCAGATCAGTTGGCTTCTGAAGAAGCCAGCTGATCTGGATCTGCACTGTTTGTCATTAAATATGTGAATTTATATCAACAACCTGGATTAAGTAATCTGATTGGCTGAAAATTAGAAATGGGCACGACATCTTAATTTATTCAGCATAACAAGAGTTAAGATACTTGTCTTAATTTTCTTGCTATTTCATAGTATTTCATTTTTTTTTTTTGGGGGGGGGGGGGGTTCAGTATATAAAGGGTGCCCTAAGCCTAGATAAGAGTGGGTATCAGGTTAATAGTTTTCTTATTTCTTGTTTTCTCAACAAAAACATATGTTGTGGATACTCATTAGAAGTGCCTTGGTGAGGCGCTTTTAATGAGTACCCACAACATATGTTTTTGTCGAGAAATAAGAAAAATAGAGGTACTTTTTGGTTGAAAAAAATGCCTTATCAACAGCTATGGACTCTTGTTTTGTATTTGTATGAAATGGATAAAGCTAATATGAAATTAGAAATTGAAATACCACAAAAAGCATTACAAACAAGAAATACCGTATTTATCCTAAGTATTGTGACACGTTAATTCCTTACCATATCCTAAAATTTGAAGAAAGTCTGTTCCACTACCTGTGATATCTTTAAATATTGCTTGACATGTGGTAAACATTGTAGACCCTAATCAGATGCTGCATTCTGCTTTGTTTGTTCAGGCCTGTTTGCCCCAGTACTTAGAATTATTATGGTGCCACAAAAAGCATTACAAACAAGAAAATTAAAAGTCGTGCACAACAGCTGACAATACAAAATGTCTTGGCCTTAACCTTTAATATTTTACACTTAGGTAAAATTATTTTACCTAAGTAAAACCTTAACCTTTAATATTTTACACTTAGGTAAAATTAACCTTTAATATTTTACACTTAGGTAAAATTATTTTACACTTAGGTAATATTTTACACTTAGGTCTTAACCTTTAATATTTTACACTTAGGTAAAATTGTCAGATAACAACACTTTGAAATATTTTCCTTTTTTAACTCCTTACCATGCTGTGGGCAAACTCAGCAGACAACAAACTGATATTTTTTTTATTTTTTCCTTGAAAATAGGATCTGACACTTCATGCAAATTGTCTCCTATTTTTGAGGAAAAATAAGAAAATATTTCAAAATGTTGTCTGCTGAAATTTTTACCCAGAATGCAAAGCCATAAGGGAGGGACTTTGCTGGAATTCATTGCCTCAAATAAGAGGGAGTATAAGGTAAGGAAAACATTTTTCTTAATTCTCCATGAAAACATATGTTGCAGTACCCATTTGTTCTGATGAGTACCCACAACACAAAGTTTTCGTGGAGAAATAAGAAAAATATCAGGGCCCAGTTGTTCAAAACTAACGACATCGTTAGTTAACGATTCGTTAAAGTTTACATTGAGTGATACGCAAATATGCTGAAATTTTTTGCTGAAAAAATGTGAGAAGCTTTTGCAGTGCAAAAGCTACTCACATTTTTTCAGCAAAAAATATCAGAATATTGTGTATTGAATCCGCTAAAACAGTTAACGAAATGACCCTTAACGAGCTCATTAAGCTAACGACGCTTTGAACAACCGGGCCCAGATATTTTTATTGAAAAATAAAGCATCTTATCTGGAGATATGGAATGTCTAGCCCTATTTTCTTTTGTGAAAATAAGAAAAATGTCACTCATTTGTCATCATCTAAATTCAACTCCAGCATGCAAAGACAATATGACCGGATAAGTCTCCTTTTTATTTTCAGAAAATAGGGCTTGATTCTGATTCTGGAAAATAGGACTTGATTCCATAGTACCCTATTCTGACACCTTAATTCCTTACCACAGTTGTCTTAACCTAGACTGGCTCCAGTCTCCAGTGACTAAATATCTATTCTTATAATCCTGACAAAACCAAAGTAATATCTTGACTGGTCACTAGTGATCTGCCTTTATAGTCATGATATTATTTTGGTTTTATTTTAGTGGTATCAAACAGGATTATAAGAGTAGACTGGAGACTGGAGCCAGTCCAGTCTTAACCCTTAACCCATTGTATTCGGGAGACCCGTAAAAGGGTAATTGTCAAACAGTGCAGACCCAGATAAGACGCCACAAGAGCTAAAAATAGAAAAAGGGCATAGACTGTCATGCGTCTGTCAACAATTTACTTAAAAGACATCTCCTCCTAAACCAGTCAATGGATTTTGAAGTAATTTTACAGGAATGTTTCTTGATCGACCCTCTACCAAAATTGCTAAAATGGTGCCATACCACTAAACAAAATGACATCCAGAGCAAAAAAAATAAAAGAAAATCTTTAAACAACATCTCCTCCTAGGCCAAGGGCCCGATGTCAAAATAATTTCACAGAAATGTTCCTCTAATACCCCTTTACCAAAATTGCTAAAATGGTTCTGCTTTGCTGAAGAAAACGGCCACCAGAGCTAAAAATAGAAAAACCTTTAAACATCTCCTCCTAGGCCTATGGCCTGATTTCAAAATAAGTTCACAGAAATGTTCCTCTGATTAAGTCATATTCTCCTTGAGTGCTGTGATACTCAGGTGAGCGATATAGGGCCATCATGGCTCTCATTTTTTTTTTTTTTTTTTTTTTTTTTTTTTTTCAGAGACCATAATGCTTGATATTTCATGTGAATTTTCTGCTGATGCAGATGATTTGCATGAAATGCCAAGCATTATTTTTTTCTGAAAATAATTATGAAAAAAAAAAATATAAATAAATAAATAAATAAAATGTATTCTGCTACATTTTTGCTTAGCATTACAAAAACATGCCTATTCAAATATATAGAAAATTTCACCTCCAAAAACTGAAAATTTTCAGATAAAAATCTCTGCTATTTTTCATATTTCTGCTCAAAACATAGATTGTGGGTACTCGTTAGAACCGCCTCGGCGCTAAACAATGCCAAGCATTATTTTTTCTGAAAATAATTATGAAAAAAAAAAATTAATAAATAAATAAATAAATAAAATCTATTCTGCTACATTTTTGCTTAGCATTACGAATCATGCCTATTCAAATATATAGAAAATTTCACCTCCAAAAACTGAAAATTTTCAGATAAAAATCTCTGCTATTTTTCATATTTCTGCTCAAAACATAGATTGTGGGTAACTGCCTCGGCGAGGTGGTTCTAACGAGTACCCACAATATATGTTTTTTTAGCAAAATAAGAAAAATAATGTATACCCCTGTAAACCCCAGTTTTACTATATAAAAGTGGGGTTTAAGGGGGTCAAAATAATATAGGCATGTTTTCGTGATGGTATATTGATGAGTCTAAAAATTGCTAGATGGGCGACACTTTTTACTTTTCTTTGAATTATTGATGCCCCACAACACACAGAAAATTTCAGAAAAAAAATAATCAAGCGAGACTTGTTTAAAATCTACCTCCCAATTACCTACCCTGTAAATTTCTGTATAATTTGCTTTCAATTTTACTGTGGGGACGAGGTTAAAATATATATATATTTTTTTTTTAAACCAATGACTAGAATTAAATTTATTGTGTTTGGGCAGTTACAGCATGAAACCGTGACAAAAGCTTACAAATTTACTTCTGTGTAAAGCGCCAAGCCAAAAACTTCCCCCCGAAAGACGTCAAAGCACAGTACAAACAAAGTCATTCCCAAACAGGCCCAAAGTAAACTAATATTTGACAAATAAACATAAATTTGACAGCTGCTCTTAGTCTAAGAAAGCTTTTTAAAATCTGGATATCATTTTCTATTTAATTAGAATATGACCCAGAAAATATACGTAGGAGCTTAATCTTGCAGTAAGAAGGTTGTACATGCCAAAAAATCATTATGTATGGCAAGCCGTTTTACTATTTATTCTATAAATCAGATATCTGATTTAATATATCAGATACCTTGTATAATATGTAAGATATCTGATATATTATATTAGATATCTTATATAAATAAGATATCTTATATGTCAATTTAGATATCTTATATGCTATATAAGATATCTGATATGCTATATAAGATATCTTAATTGGCATATAAGATATCTTATATGCTTTATAAGATATCTGATATGCTGTATAAGATATCTTATATAGCATATAAGATATCTTATTTACTAAAGAAGATATCTCATTTGTTCAATTAAATAAGATATCTTATTTAGTATATCAGATATCTTATTTAGTATATCAGATATCTATATTAATATATTAGATATCTTATTTAACAAATAAGACATCTTATATGGTAAATAAGATATCTCATATATGGAATTAAATAAGATATCTAATATGGTATATCAGATATCTTATATCGGATATAAGATATCTTATATAGGATATAAGATATCTGATATACTAATTCAGATATCTTATATCCTATATTAGATATCTTATATCCTATATAAGATATCTGATATACTGTATAATAAATAGTAAAATGGCTTGCCAGAAAGCGGTTTTACTATTTATTCTATAAATCAGATATCTGATTTAATATATCAGATATCTTACATTTAACAAATAAGACATCTTATATGGTAAATAAGATATCTTATATGTGGAATTAAACAAGATATCTAATATGGTATATCAGATATCTTATATCGGATATAAGATATCTTATATAGGATATAAGATATCTGATATACTAATTCAGATATCTTATATCCTATATTAGATATATATTTTATATCCTAAATAAGATATCTGATATACTGTATAATAAATAGTAAAATGGCTTGCCAGAAAGCGGTTTTACTATTTATTCTATAAATCAGATATCTGATTTAATATATCAGATATCTTATATAATATATCAGATGTCTGATATATTATATTAGATATCTTATATAAAATAGATATCTTATATGTCAATTAAGATATCTAATATGCTATATAAGATATCTGAATTGACATATAAGATATCTAATATGCTATATAAGATATCTGATATGCTATATAAGATATCTCATATAGGATATAAGATATCTTATTTAGTATATCAGATATCTTATATCCTTTATAAGATATCTTATATCCGATATAAGATATCTGATATACCATATTAGATATCTTATTTAATTCCACATATAAGATATCTTATTAACCATATAAGATATCTTATTTGTTAAATAAGATATCAAATATATTAATATAGATATCTGATATACTAAATAAGATATCTTATTTAATTGAAACAATGAGATATCTTCTTTAGTAAATAAGATATCTTATATCCTATATAAGATATCTTATATGCCAATTAAGATATATAGCATATCAGATATCTTATATAGCATATAAGATATCTAAATTGACATATAAGATATCTTATTTATATAAGATATCTAATTTAATATATCAGATATCTTATATATTATATAAGATATCTGATATATTAAATCAGATATCTGATTTATAGAATAAATAATAAAACGGCTTGCCATAGAACTAGCCAAATCAGTGGTGAACTGCAGTAATTGCAAGGGCAGATAACAAAACGAATGTCAAATTCTTTAGTGTTGTATTTCAAGAAAGGAGTGTACTCTGTATCAGCAAAAAACAATCAAGTTTTGTTCTGTCAGTTAGTTGGAAATCGTTATGAAGCATAGCCTTACCCGGAACTAGCCAAATAACTGTAGGCCTACACACAACAAGACACTGCTAAAAAGGGTTGCTTAAGGTAAACAAATATTGGGGAAATGGTTTGGGGAGATGGTAGCGAAACGACTAGGGACAGGGGTTGTCGGGCGAAACGTGTTACTCAAATACATATATATTTGCAATTTGTGCCCTGTGTTACCTGCGGTTACCCTGTTAGCCAAACACAGTCCAATAAATTTGCAATTTAAGTGGATGTATTTGTATCTCTGTGTTACCTGCGGTAACCCGTGTTACCCTGTTACCCAAACACAGTCCAGTAAATTTGCAATTTAAATTGAGGTATTTGTGTCCCTGTGTTACCTGCGGTTACCCATGTTACCCTGTTATCCAAACATAGTCCAGTAAATTTGTAAATTAAGTGATTGTAATTGTATCCCTGTGTTACCTGTGTTACCCTGTTACCTAAATACACTCCAGTGAATTTGCAATTTTAGTTGAGGTATTTATGTCCCTGTGTTACCTGCGGTTACCCGTGTTACCCTGTTACCCAAACACAGTCCAGTAAATTTGCAATTTACATGAAAGTATTTGTGTCCCTGTGTTACCTGCAGTTACCCGTGTTACCCTGTTACCCAAACACAGTCCAGTAAATTTGCAATTTATGTGAAAGAATTTGTGTCCCTGTGTTACCTGCGGTTACCCATGTTACCTGTTACCCAAACACAGTCCAGTATATTTGCAATTTGAGGTATTTGTGTCCCTGTGTTGCCCGCGGTTACCCGTGTTACTCAAATACATATATATTTGCAATTTAAGTTGAGGTATTTGTGTCCCTGTGTTACCTGTGGTTACCCATGTTACCCAAACGCAGTCCAGTTAATTTGCATTTAAATTGGATGTATTTGTATCCCTGTGTTACCTGCGGTTACCCGTGTTACCCTGTTACCCAAACACAGTGCAGTATATTTGCAATTTAAGTTGAGGTATTTGTGTCCCTGTGTTACCTGCGGTTACCCCTGTTACCCAAACACAGTCCAGTAAATATGCATTTAAATAGAGGTATTTGTACCCCTCTGTTACCTGCGGTTACCCGTGTTACCCTGTTACCCAAACATAGCTCAGTAAATTTGCAATTAAAGTTGAAGTACTTGTGTCCCTATGTTACCTGTGGTTACCCTGTTACCCAAACACGGTCAAGTAAATTAACAATTTAAGTTGGGTTATAAGTGCCCCTGTGTTACCAGCGGTTACCCATGTTACCCACACAATATCAACATTCTATAGTTTTTTTTTTATATATATGTATATATAAATATATATTTGGAATGACGGCAAAGATCTATAGAGGATGAATCCTGAGCCATTAAGAGGCGTTACCCTGTTACCTGGTGTTACTTTAGGTAACAAACACAGACTGCTGGGAAAAGAGTAGTATTTTCAGGACATATCTAATCCATGGAACGACGCACCGCCGAGTTTGGCTGTCTCAAAGCGGATCGAATAGTAACCCTTAGCATTCGGACGGGCAGGAAATAAGTTTCTTAATTGTTAATGTCCACTTCTGAAGGGGGTCAACTCTAAAAGGAAACGTTTAGCGCTCCAGGGAGCAAATTCTTTCCTTTTATAAGGAGCTTGATGTGCAGGAACTAACAGGAAGTCACACAATTTGTCTCCCTTGTGAAAAATGGCGGAAATTCTACCAAGTGTTGACACTCCCCTTAACCACTACTGCTTCTAGTACTACTACTACTACTAATAATAATTCTACCACTACTACTACTACTATTATTATTACTATTACTACTACTACTACTACTAAAGTTGAGGTTTTGCAGTCTAAGATCTGTTTAAATCTTATTATTGATGTTTTTATTTTTGTTAATGTTATTGTTTCACGGTTCCTCTTGTGTTCATAGAATTTCTTTATCCAGGCCGTCAACATATATTCTGTAACATTTATAACATGTACCTTTATCAATTATGCTAAATGCTTCTACGGATTTATTTTTTTTAACAAACGGATCGTTACCTTTTTATTCAGATCATCAACATATGTTCTGATAGTATATGATATGATTTTTCAAAATTTTAAGTTACTCCTTCCCAATAAATCCAGAATTTGAAACTGGTTTATGCTTTGCACTAAAGGTGGACTTCTCAAAATCAGCTAGTCGCGTTTTTATGTTTCGTTAAACCGCGTTAAACAGACGTTAGGGAAATATCCAGCTATTCTTGCAGATCTAAGGGGAATAATCCAGCTATTCTTGCAGACTTTAAGGGAAATAATCTTGCTATTCTCAAAACTTGGTGTTCGTTAAACCACTTTAAACAGATCTAAGGGAAATAATCCAATTATTCTTGCAGACTTTAAGGGAAATAATCTAGCTAGTCTCAAAATTTTGTGTTCGTTAAACCACTTTAACAAGATCTAAGGGAATTAATGCAATAAGTCTTGCAGAACTTGGGGAAATAATCCAGCTAGGCATAAAATTTGGTGTTTGATAAACCACATTCATGAAAATAGTGTAGCCCCTGACCAGACGCCGCGTTCTCCGGTGTCTGATCTAGGTCTACACTGCGTTTGCCAATGTCCCTTTTATGGGATGCAAATACAAATGGGTTAACTTGACTATTTCTCAGGATGCCCGGGGCAACTGATATGGCATGGAATTCGTGCTTTGGCGTTCTTGGTGGGGGCGCGGGAGGGGGGTGGGTTGCGGGGCGGGGATGGCTGGAAAGTTTTACGTTTTACAGAAGGTGATTGCTAAAGTGTAGCAACAACTACTAATCCGGAGCATAGCAATTCCTACAATTAAGGTGTGTGTCCGGAGAAATCTTCGCTTACCGCATGAAGATACACTGTGTGTAGCTTTCCATGGAGCGCACAATGAAGACAGATCATAGTGCGCGGATGGTTTTCCGCTTTTAAAGGTAAGCGGTTTAGTAAAACGCGAACCAGTCCAATTAATGCTCCATCGCAACGTTTCATAAGTGGTTTATCTTTTCTTTTTTTTTTTTTTTTTTTTTTTTGTTTGTTTGTTTGTTTTTTTTTAAAACTTGAGTAATTAAAACGGTTGCGGTGTGTCGGACATCATGATAGAACCTTTGACGAGTCAAAGCACGAGTTTCAGGCTGCATCAGTTCCCTTACCATCAAGTAAAGTATTGACTTGGGCGAGTGGTGGCATGGAGTTACCACTGCAGTATTTTAAATTGAGTTATTTCCCTTAGGTCTCATTAACGTGGTTTAACGAACACCGAATTTCGAGAACAGCTAGATTATTCCCCTTAAATCTGCAAGAATTGCTGGATTATTTCCCATTAGATCTGATCAACCATTTTACATGGGTTACGAAACATCAAACGAGAATAGCTGATTATGAGTCCGCCATCAATAGATAGCACGAAACAAAGTTTATAATTTCAGACTTATGGGGAAGCAGTAACTTAAAATTTTGAAAAATCCTTAAACTATATATCAAAATATAAGTTATAAAATAGTCTAAAACGGCATTCATCTTTACCACTCTTTGAGCGAATAATTCAGCAGATGACAAGTTGGTAATATTTTTCTTATTCCCTCCAAGACAAATATTTCAACAGGTTGTCTGCTGGAAATATTACCTAGAGTGTTAAGCATTAAAGGCGCCGTTAAAGGCCCCGACGCATTCGCATTGCCATTGAATACACAGAGCCTTGTAGATCATCAAATATATTGCACTGGAAAGCAAGTCCAGTAGACCCATGGAATGACCCACCGCCGAGTCTGGATGTCCCAAAGCATCTCTAGTAAATCCATGCTGTGTTTGGATATTCCAAAGGAAGTCTAGTAGATTCATGGGATGACACACCGCTGTGTTTAGACGTTCCGAAGCAAGTCTAGTAGATTCATGGGATGACCCACCGCTGTGTTTGGACGTCACGAAGCAAGTCTAGTAGATTCATGGGATGACCCATCGCCAAAATTGGATACTCTATAGCAAATCTGGTAGATTCATGGGATGACCCATCGCTGAGTTTGGATGTCCGAAAGCAAGTCTAGTAAATCCATGGAATGACGCACCGCCGAGTTTGGCTGTCTCAAAGCGGATCAAATAGTTACCCTTAGCATTCGGACGGGCAGGAAATAAGTTTCTTAATTGTTAATGTCCACTTCTGAAGGGGGGTCAACTCTAAAAGGAAACGTTTAGCGTTCCAGGGAGCAAATTCTTTCCTTTTAGAAGGAGCTTGATGTGCAGGAACCAACAGGAAGTCACATAAATTTTCTCCCTTGTGAAAAATGGCGGAAATTCTACCAAGTGTTGACAGTCCCCTAAACCACTACTGCTTCTAGTACTACTACTACTACTACTACTACTAATAATAATAATAATAATGCTACTACTACTACTACTATTATTATTATTACTACTACTACTACTACTACTACTACTAAAGTTGAGTTTTTGCGGTCTAAAATCTGTTTAAATCTTATTGTTGATGTTTTTATTTTTGTTAATGTTATTGTTTCACGGTTCCTCTTGTGTTCATAGAATTTCTTTATCCAGGCCGTCAACATATATTCTGTAACATTTATAACATGTACCTTTATCAATTATGCTAAATTCTTCTACGGATTTATTTATTTAAACAAACGGATCTTTACCTATTTGTCCAGATCATCAACATATGTTCTGATAGTATATGATATCATTTTTCAAAATTTTAAGTTACTCCTTCTCCATAAATCCAAAATTTGAAACTTTGTTTTATGCTTTTGCACTAAAGGTGGACTACTCAAAATCAGCTAGTCGCGTTCTTATGTTTCGTTAAACCGCGTTAAACAGACGTTAGGGAAATATTCAGCTGCTCTGAGAGATCTAAGGGGAATAATCCAGCTATTCTTGCAGACTTTAAGGGAAATAATCTTGCTATTCTCAAAACTTGGTGTTTGTTAAACCACTTTAACAGATCTAAGGGAAATAATCCAATTATTCTTGCAGACTTTAAGGGAAATAATCTAGCTAGTCTCAAAATTTTGTGTTCGTTAAACCACTTTAACGAGATCTAAGGGAATTAATGCAATTAGTCTTGCAGAACTAAGGGAAATAATACAGCTAGCCCTAAAATTTGGTGTTTGATAAACCGCATTAATGAAAATAGTGTAGCCCCTGATCAAACGCCGCGTTCTCCGGTATCTGATCTGGGTCTACACTGTGTTTGCCAATGTCCCTTTTATGGGATGCATATATAAATGGGTTAACTTGACTATTACTCAGGATGACCGGGGGAACTGATATGGCATGGAATTCGTGCTTTGGCGTTCTTGGTGGTGGGCGCGGGAGGGGGGGGTGGTGCGGGGCGGGGATGGCTGGAAAGTTTTACATTTTACTGAAGGTGATTGCTAAACTGTAGCAACAACTTCTAAGCCGGAGCATAGCAATTTCTACGATTTATGTGTGTGTCCAGAGAAATCTTTTCGCTTACCGCATGAAGATACTTTGTGTTCGTAGCTGTCCATGGAGCGCACAATGAAGACAGATCAGAGTGCGCGGATGGTTTTCCGCTTTTAAAGGTAAGCGGTTTAGTAAAACGCGAACCAGTCCAATTAATGCTCCATCGCAACGTTCCATAGGTTTTTTTTGTTTTTTTTTTTCTTTTTTAACACTTGAGTAATTAAAACGGTTGCGGTGTGTCGGACATAGAACCGTTGACGAGTCAAAGCGCGAATTTCAGGCTACATCAGTTCCCTAACCATAAAGTAAAGTTTTGACTTGGGCGAGTGGTGGCATGGAGTTACCACTGCAGTATTTTAAATTGAGTTATTTCCCTTAGGTCTCATTAAAGTGGTTTAACGAACACCGAATTTCGAGAACAGCTAGATTATCCCCCTTAAATCTGCAAGTATTGCTGGATTATTTCCCTTAGATCTGATTACCCATTTTACTTGGATTACGAAACATCAAACGAGAATAGCTGATTATGAGTCCACCATCTATGCATAGCACGAAACAAAGTTTATAATTTTAGACTTATGGGGAAGTAGTAACTTAAAATTTTGAAAATACTTAAAATATATATCAAAATATACCTTATAAAATAGTCTAAAACGGCATTAATCTTTACCACTCTATGAGCAAATAATTCAGCAGATGACAAGTTGGTAATATTTTTCTTATTCCCTCCAAGACAAATATTTCAACAGGTTGTCTGCTGGAAATATTACCTAGAGTGTTAAGCATTAAAGGCGCCGTTAAAGGCCCCGACGCATTTGCATTGCCATTGAATACACAGAGCCTTGTATATCATCAAATATATTGCATTGGAAAGCAAGTCTAGTCGATCCATGGAATGACCCACCGCCGAGTCTTGATGTCCCAAAGCATCTCTAGTAAAGCCATGTTGTGTTTGAATGTTCCAAAGCGAGTCTAGTAGATCCATGGGATCTTTGGACGTCCCGAAGTAATCTAGTAGATCCATGGAATGACCCACCCCCGAAATTTGATACCGTAAAGCAAATCTGGTGGATTCATCGGATGACCGATCGCTGTTTGGATGTCCGAAAGCAAGTCTAGTAGATCCATAGAACGACGCACCGCCGAGTTTGGCTGTCTCAAAGCGGATCGAATAGTTACCCTTAGCATTCGGACGGGCAGGAAATAAGTTTCTTCTGAAGGGGGTCAACTCTAAAAGGAAACGTTTTGCGCCACAGGGAGCAAATTCTTACCCTTTTTTTATGTGCAGGAACCAACAGGAAGTCACACAAATTGTCTCCCTTGTGAAAAATGGCGGAAATTCTACAAAGTGTCGACAGTCCCCATAACCACTACTACTTCTACTACTACTATTACTACTACTACTACTTCTACTAATAATAATAATAATAATAATGATAATAATGCTACTACTACTACTACTACTACTATTACTCCTCCTCCTCCTCCTACTACTACTACTAAAGTTGAGGTTTTGTAGTCTAAAATCTGTTTAAATCTTATTGTTGATTATTATTATTATTATTTTTTTTTTTTTTGTTAATGTTATTGTTTCACGGTTCCTCTTGTGTTCATAGAATTTCTTTCATGGGATCTTTGGACGTCCCGAAGTAAGTCTAGTAGATCCAATTACTCGGATTCATCGGATGACCGATCGCTGAGTTTGGATGTCCGAAAGCAATTCTAGTAGATCCATAGAACGACGCACCTCCGAGTTTGGCTGTCTCAAAGCGGATCGAATAGTTACCCTTAGCATTCGGACGGGCAGGAAATAAGTTTCTTAATTGTTAATGATATGGCATGAAATTCGTGCTTTTGCGTTCTTGGTTGGGGGGTGCGGGGGAGGGGGGCGGGCGTGGTGCGGAGCGGGGATGGCTGCAAAGTTTTTCATTTTACAGAAGGGATTGCTAAACTGTAGTAACAACTTCTAAGCCAGAGCATAGCAATTTCTACAGTTTATGTGTGTGTCTCTTCGCTTACCGCATGAAGATACTTTGTGTTCGTAGCTGTCCATGGAGCGCACAGTGAAGACAGATCAGAGTGCGCGGATGGTTTTCTGCTTTTAAAGGTAAGCGGTTTAGTAAAACGCGAACCAGTCCAATTAATGCTCCTTTAATGCTCTATGGCAACGTTCCATAGGAGTTTTTTTTTTTTTTTTTTTTATACACTTTAGTAATTAAAACGGCTGCGGTGTGTCGGACATAGAACCTTTGACGAGTCAAAGCACGAATTCCAGGCTACATCAGTTCCCTTCCCATCAAGTAAAGTATTGACTTGGGCGAGCGGTGGCATGGAGTTACATCTGCAGTATTTTAAATTGAGTTATTTCCCTTAGGTCTCATTAACGTGGTTTTACGAACACCGAATTTCGAGAACAGCTAGATTATTCCCCTTAAATCTGCAAGAATTGCTGGATTACTTCCCTTAGATCTGATTAACCATTTTACTTGAGTTACGAAACATCAAACGAGAATAGCTGATTATGAGTCCACCATCAATGCATAGCACGAAACAAAGTTTATAATTTTAGACTTATGGGGAAGCAGTAACTTAAAATTTTGAAAATACTTAAAATATATATCAAAATATACGTAATAAAATAAAATAGTCTAAAACGGCATTCATCTTTACCACTCTATGAGCAAATAATTCAGCAGATGACAAGTTGGTAATATTTTTCTTATTCCCTCCAAGACAAATATTTCAACAGGTTGTCTGCTGGAAATATTACCTAGAGTGTTGAGCATTAAAGGCGCCGTTAAAGGCCCCGACGCATTTTCATTGCCATTGAATACACAGAGCCTTGTAGATCATCAAATATATTGCACTGGAAAGCAAGTCCAGTAGACCCATGGAATGACCCACCGCCGAGTCTTGATGTCCCAAAGCATCTCTAGTAAAGCCATGTTGTGTTTGAATGTTCCAAAGCGAGTCTAGTAGATCCATGGGATCTTTGGACGTCCCGAAGTAATCTAGTAGATCCATGGAATGACCCACCCCCGAAATTTGATACCGTAAAGCAAATCTGGTGGATTCATCGGATGACCGATCGCTGTTTGGATGTCCGAAAGCAAGTCTAGTAGATCCATAGAACGACGCACCGCCGAGTTTGGCTGTCTCAAAGCGGATCGAATAGTTACCCTTAGCATTCGGACGGGCAGGAAATAAGTTTCTTCTGAAGGGGGTCAACTCTAAAAGGAAACGTTTTGCGCCACAGGGAGCAAATTCTTACCCTTTTTTTATGTGCAGGAACCAACAGGAAGTCACACAAATTGTCTCCCTTGTGAAAAATGGCGGAAATTCTACAAAGTGTCGACAGTCCCCATAACCACTACTACTTCTACTACTACTATTACTACTACTACTACTACTACTACTAATAATAATAATAATAATGATAATAATGCTACTACTACTACTACTACTACTATTACTCCTCCTCCTCCTCCTACTACTACTACTAAAGTTGAGGTTTTGTAGTCTAAAATCTGTTTAAATCTTATTGTTGATTATTATTATTTTTTTTTTTTTTTTTTTTGTTAATGTTATTGTTTCACGGTTCCTCTTGTGTTCATAGAATTTCTTTCATGGGATCTTTGGACGTCCCGAAGTAAGTCTAGTAGATCCAATTACTCGGATTCATCGGATGACCGATCGCTGAGTTTGGATGTCCGAAAGCAATTCTAGTAGATCCATAGAACGACGCACCTCCGAGTTTGGCTGTCTCAAAGCGGATCGAATAGTTACCCTTAGCATTCGGACGGGCAGGAAATAAGTTTCTTAATTGTTAATGATATGGCATGAAATTCGTGCTTTGGCGTTCTTGGTTGGGGGGTGCGGGGGAGGGGGGCGGGCGTGGTGCGGAGCGGGGATGGCTGCAAAGTTTTTCATTTTACAGAAGGGATTGCTAAACTGTAGTAACAACTTCTAAGCCAGAGCATAGCAATTTCTACAGTTTATGTGTGTGTCTCTTCGCTTACCGCATGAAGATACTTTGTGTTCGTAGCTGTCCATGGAGCGCACAGTGAAGACAGATCAGAGTGCGCGGATGGTTTTCTGCTTTTAAAGGTAAGCGGTTTAGTAAAACGCGAACCAGTCCAATTAATGCTCCTTTAATGCTCTATGGCAACGTTCCATAGGAGTTTTTTTTTTTTTTTTTTTTTTTTTATACACTTTAGTAATTAAAACGGCTGCGGTGTGTCGGACATAGAACCTTTGACGAGTCAAAGCACGAATTCCAGGCTACATCAGTTCCCTTCCCATCAAGTAAAGTATTGACTTGGGCGAGCGGTGGCATGGAGTTACATCTGCAGTATTTTAAATTGAGTTATTTCCCTTAGGTCTCATTAACGTGGTTTTACGAACACCGAATTTCGAGAACAGCTAGATTATTCCCCTTAAATCTGCAAGAATTGCTGGATTACTTCCCTTAGATCTGATTAACCATTTTACTTGAGTTACGAAACATCAAACGAGAATAGCTGATTATGAGTCCACCATCAATGCATAGCACGAAACAAAGTTTATAATTTTAGACTTATGGGGAAGCAGTAACTTAAAATTTTGAAAATACTTAAAATATATATCAAAATATACGTAATAAAATAAAATAGTCTAAAACGGCATTCATCTTTACCACTCTATGAGCAAATAATTCAGCAGATGACAAGTTGGTAATATTTTTCTTATTCCCTCCAAGACAAATATTTCAACAGGTTGTCTGCTGGAAATATTACCTAGAGTGTTGAGCATTAAAGGCGCCGTTAAAGGCCCCGACGCATTTTCATTGCCATTGAATACACAGAGCCTTGTAGATCATCAAATATATTGCACTGGAAAGCAAGTCCAGTAGACCCATGGAATGACCCACCGCCGAGTCTTGATGTCCCAAAGCATCTCTAGTAAAGCCATGTTGTGTTTGAATGTTCCAAAGCGAGTCTAGTAGATCCATGGGATCTTTGGACGTCCCGAAGTAATCTAGTAGATCCATGGAATGACCCACCCCCGAAATTTGATACCGTAAAGCAAATCTGGTGGATTCATCGGATGACCGATCGCTGTTTGGATGTCCGAAAGCAAGTCTAGTAGATCCATAGAACGACGCACCGCCGAGTTTGGCTGTCTCAAATCGGATCGAATAGTTACCCTTAGCATTCGGACGGGCAGGAAATAAGTTTCTTCTGATGGGGGTCAACTCTAAAAGGAAACGTTTTGCGCCCCAGGGAGCAAATTCTTACCTTTTTTTTGATGTGCAGGAACCAACAGGAAGTCACACAAATTGTCTCCCTTGTGAAAAATGGCGGAAATTCTACAAAGTGTCGACAGTCCCCTTAACCACTACTACTTCTACTACTACTACTACTACTACTAATAATAATAATAATGATGGTGATGATAATGCTACTTCTACTACTACTACTACTACTACTATTACTCCTCCTCCTACTACTACTACTACTACTACTACTAAAGTTGAGGTTTTGCAGTCTAAAATCTGTTTAAATCTTATTGTTGATTATTATTATTATTATTATTATTATTATTTTTGTTAATGTTATTGTTTCACGGTTCCTCTTGTGTTCATAGAATTTCTTTAGCCAGGCCGTCAACATATATTCTGTAACATTTATAAATGTACCTTTATCAATTATGCTAAATGATTCTACGGATTTACTTTTTTTAAACAAACGGATCTTTACTTATTTATCCAGATCATCAACATATGTTCTGATAGTATATGATATTATTTTTCAAAATTTTAAGTTACTACTTCCCCATAAATCCAAAATTTGAAACTTTGTTTTATGCTTTGCACTAAAGGTGGACTTCTCTAAATCAGCTAGTCGCGTTTTTATGTTTCTTTAAACCTCGTTAAACAGACGTTAGGGAAATAATCCAGCTCCCCTTGCAGATCTAAGGGGAATAATCCAGCTATTCTTGCAGACTTTAAGGGAAATAATCTTGCTATTCTCAAAACTTGGTGTTCGTTAAACCACTTTAAGCAGATCTAAGGGAAATAATCCAATTATTCTTGCAGACTTTAAGGGAAATAATCTAGCTAGTCTCAAAATTTTGTGTTCGTTAAACTACTTTAACAAGATCTAAGGGAATTAATGCAATTATTCTTGCAGAGCTAGTCCTAAAATTTGGTGTTTGATAAACCACATTAATGAAAACAGTGTAGCCCCTGGTCAGACGTCGCGTTCTCCGGTGTCTGATCTGGGTATACACTGCGTTTGCTAATGTCCCTTTTATGGGATGCAAATATAAATGGGTTAACTTGACTATTTCTTAGGATGATCGGGGGAACTGATATGACATGAAATTCGTGCTTTGGTGTTCTTGGTGGGGAGGGGTGGGGGGCGTGGGAGGGGGTGCGGGGCGGGGATGGCTGGAAAGTTTTACATTTTACAGAAGGGATTGCTAAACTGTAGCAACAACTACTAAGCTGGAGCATAGCAATTTCTACAATTTATGTGTGTGTCCAGAGAAGTCTCTTCGCTTACCGCATGAAGATACTTTGTGTTAGTAGCTGTCCATGGAGCGCACAATGAAGACAGATCAGAGTGCGCGGATGGTTTTCTGCTTTTAAAGGTAAGCGGTTTAGAAAAACGCGAACCAGTCCAATTAATGCTCCATTAATGCTCTATGGCAACGTTTCATAGGTGTTTATTTTTTTTTTTTTTTTTTTTTTTTTTTTTTACACTTGAGTAATTAAAACGGTTGCTGTGTGACGGGTCAAAGCATGAATTTCAGGCTACATCAAGTAAAGTATATTGACTTGGACGAGTGGTGGCATGGAGATACCGCTGCAGTATATTAAATTGAGTTATTTCCCTTAGGCCTCATTAACGTGGTTTAACGAACACCGAATTTCGAGAACAGCTAGATTATTCCCCTTAAATCTGCAAGTATTGCTGGATTATTTCCCTTAGATCTGATTACCCATTTTACTTGGATAACGAAACATCAAAAGAGAATAGCTGATTATGAGTCCGCCATCAATGCATAGCACGAAACAAAGTTTAATCTTTACCACTCTATGAGCGAATAATTAAGCAGATGACAAGTTGGTAATATTTTTCTTATTCCCTCCAAGACAAATATTTCAACAGGTTGTCTGCTAGAAATATTACCTAGAGTGATAAGCGTTAAAGGCGCTATTAAAGGCCCCGACGCATTTGCATTGCCATTGAATACACAGAGCCTTGTAGGTCTTCAAATATATTCCACTGGAAAGCAAGTCGGTAGTCCCATGGAATGACCCACCGCCGAGTCTTGATGTCCCAAAGCATCTCTAGTAAATCCATGCTGTGTTTGGATGTTCCAAAGCAAGTCTAGTAGATCCATGGGATGACACACCGCTGTGTTTGGACGTCCTGAAGCAAGTCCAGTAGATTCATGGGATGACCCACCGCCGAAAGATACCCTATAGCAAATCTGGTAGATTCATGGGATGACCCACCGCTGTGTTTGGACATCCCGAAACAAGTCTAGTAGATTCATGGGATGACCCACCGCCGAAATTGGATTCCCTATAGCAAATCTGGTAGATTCATGGGATGACCCATCGCTGAGTTTGGATGTCCGAAAGCAAGTCTAGTAGATCCATGGAATGACGCACCGCCGACTTTGGCGGTCTCAAAGCGGAGCGACTTGTTACCCTTAGCATTCGGACGGGCAGGGAAATAACTTCCTTAATTGTTAATGTTCACTTCTGAAGAGGGTCAACTATAAAAGGAAACATTTATGGCTCTAGGGAGCAAATTCTTTACTTTTAGAAGGTGCTTGATATTCAGAAACAAGCAGGAAGTCGCACAGATTGTCTCCCTTGTGAAAAACGGCGGAAATTCTACCAAGTGTTGACAATCCCCTTAACCACTTCTACTACTAATAATAATAGTAATAGTAATAATAATAATTTTCCCAGCAGGCACACAACGATGAAAAAAAACGTCCATTCAACGTTGTAACATTGAATCAAAGTTGACTCGACATTGTTTCAACGTTGTGTGCCCGCTGGGTTAATAGTTTTAATCGTATTAATGATGATAAGGCTGTTGTGTTGCACTCTAAACTCGGTTTAAATCTTACTAAGTACCGACCTTGTTATTGTTGCTGTTTTTTTTTTTTTTTTTTTTTTTTTTTTTTTCGTTGTTGTTTCGCTGATCCTCTTGTGTTCAAAGAATCAACGCATTAACCCTTAACCTAGCTGGAACACAACGTTGACACAACGTCAAGTCAACGTTGATACCTCAAGAATCAACGTTGAATCGATATTGTTTCAACGTTGTATTCCCGCTGGGAAGCCACTAACCCTTAATAAACATGTGAACATGAATTTAACAAAGTAAGTGAAACATGCAAAGTAGGTCACGGCCACACGCTGCTCTCCCTTAAATGTAACTTTGGTCCATGTCTTTATAGGTGTTGTTAAAGTGACCTAATAAACAAGGTTAACATAACAATTTATCCGAGTCATTGAATCATGAAAAGTAGGTTTAAGTCACATACTGTTGGCGGATCAGATTATTTGTCGGAATAGTTAACCCTTGTCCTGCTGAATAAATTACGTTGCCACGCCCACTTCTAATTTTCAGCTAATCAGATTACTTGATCCGAATTATTTTTATAAATTCAAATACTTAATGGCAAACAGTGCAGATCCAGATCAGTTGGTTTCTTCAGAAGCCAACTGATCTGGATCTACACTGTTTGCAAAGGCAGGGTATATCCGGTTCAGCGGGACAAGGGTTAAGGGGATTAATAAATACACATGGGTTGTAATTTCCTTTTTTTTATCGCGGTTAACTGGACATTGAACTGACATATAAATGGGTCACGTCAAGCAAAAAAGTGCCTTCCATCATGCGCAAAATGCGCATTCAGATCATATTGCGCATGCGCAAAGTATTATACTGGCCTGTGCTCTGCATTCAAACATTTAATGGTATCCAGTGATACTAGTAGCGTTCAGTTAAGGCCCTGGTCAGACTGCGCAGATACACAGGCTGATCTGGGCATTCGCTGTCCGCATATGCCCGAAGACACGTTTTAGCATGGCGCGGTCCGTATACAAAGCTCTTAGACTGGCTTAAACAAAGGAATAACAATAAAACAGAGGAACAAACCAAATATAAATGTATTTCTTTATTTCAAACTGTCAGCAAACAGAGAACTTGTTCACATTCAAACAGCATAGAAATAAGCAAGTCTACATCTGTGAAGTGTTCATTTGTTTTAAGGCTATGGCCAGACTGCAGAGTAACTTTTTGTTGAGTCTGTTATTCAAGGTAGTCTATCTTTTATAGTTTGCTTTAAGCCCAACAATCTCATTCTTCGCTGTTTCTTCAGCACTGCCATGGTCCAAAGTCTGTCAGATTGCCATTTGGAGTTGGATCCTGAACCCACTGTAAAGCCTGGTATGCTGTCACAACCCATGTATCCTAGTAGAAGGTTAGAAAAGAGTAACAAAGAAAAATGTGAAAATGCACGATCTATGTAAAATATATACTATTCACACAAAATAGGGTTTGTTTAATTTTATAGTGTCAGAAAATTACAAAATGAGAATATATTTAAGATAGTTTTGTTTTGTTAACGGGAATGGATAAACATTCAGGGGACATAAATCTGCCAAAATTGTCTGCATCCCTTCTGAAAAGGGGTCTACTGTAAAGGAAAGAATTTGCTCCCACTGGGAGCAAGTTCTTTTCTTTTAGAGTAGACCCTTTTCAGAAGGAGTTTGTGTGCAGGAAAGCAAACATGAATGCATACAAGTTATCTCCCTTGTAAATATTGACAAAAGATTTACCAAATGTATCATGTTCCCTTAAGTAGCGCCATAATTTGGGCTTCCATGTCACCAATTACAATGAAAGTGTGGCCTCACTACGGTTTAGAATAACCATGCGAAAGCAACTGGGGACCAGGCCCACTCTTCACACAATATGTTCGATTTGAAAAACAAGTTAATGCGTAACCATTCTGCAGTTGAGACAAATACGATAGTTACTGAATATGAAGTTACACGTTAGTTTTGTTTTGGTGCCCATGACAAGGATTCAAATAACAAACGAATCCCCTTTGCATGTTTTAGGGAAACTCCTGGCCAGTTTTAGCAAGGTAAAAGGATGCAAGGATGTATTTATCTTACAGATCGTGATCCGATTACTCTATCAACCGATGCCAAACATTCGTTGACTCAAGTTTATATCGTTATTTTGAGTAATAAGGAAATATGGCTGTCACCTAGACAGGTAGCAAGCTTTTCTCAAATATGAATAATCGCGAATAATACACGGTGCTGGAGTATGGATAGCGAAGTAATAAAATTAATGATGGCGAAGCCGGAGTGAATTGATATTCGCATCTGCCCAACAACACCGTTAGTCGTGATAATTCACAGTAGTGAAAATTATTACTATTCTAACATGATACGGAAAGGAAAATCGACGTTGCAATGTTTTCCAAGAAGTCTTTTGCAGCCGACGCCGCAAAAGTTAAATGTTTACATGCGACGTCATCAAACACGCCCCTTTTGCAAGCACTACGTTGACGAAGTGGATTATTGTAGCATTTGATTACCGTGACATTTTCGTAAGGCTCAATGGGAAAACGTTAATGTCATGTTAGAATTAAGAAATAATTTTTCTCTACTGTGAATTATCGTGGAAAAACACATGGTTGCGAAGTGTTAATTCACGACGGTGAAGCTGGAGTGTATTAATATTTGCATCTGCCCGACAACACCATGCATTATTCAACGATAATTCACAGCAGAGAATTATTTCGTTTCTAACATGATACATAAAAGCAAATCGACATCGTTGCAGTGTTTTCTTTTGCAGCTGACGTCAACAGGAATAAATGTTTACATGCGACGTCATCAAACGCGCCCCGTTTGCACGCACTACGTTGACGACATGAATTATTTAAGAAATAAATTATTCCGAACCGTGCTCAAATGCCTAAGATAAAGCACAGTTGAGTTTGGGTTGTACCCATTTGAGCACGAGCGAGCGCAGCGAGCGAGTGCTCAAATGGATACAACCCAAACTCAACTGTGCTTTATCTGGGGCATTTGAGCACGGTTCGGAATAATTTATTTCTTTTCTAACACCCCTCATTGAGCGAATTTTGCATAAATTAATTTTTTTTATTGATTTTCATTATTATTCTTATAACCTGATTTCCCCTTTGGTAGTTGACAATACCTCTTAAGCATTACGTCACGCGGTTACGTAGTTACAAGGTTCGATGACGAATATTCCAAATGGCGGATAACATGCGAATCAGCTGACGATGTAAAATATAAATAAACGATTTATTAATATAAAGACTTGAATCTTGTGTTCATGAAAGAATTGAAAAACGTATGAAGTTTGGGTGCCGCGATGGACTTAAGAAGGACAGATATAAAACAGCAAATAAGAATGTTAACCGACTTACTTTTGTTTTCGAACATGTCAATAAATATACGATGGAAACAAGAAATAAAACGAATGTGTTTGAAAGGTATAACCTGTAGAGAAACTCCTCAGTTAAAAAAAAAGTCAAAGAACTGCAATGCTCATAGATCATTTTCTGTCTTAATAAATAGGCCTAATATAATTTATTATATATATGAATGTTTCGGCCAATAATGTAAGCTAGCGTCCATAGTTACCAGGGGACGAAACTTTCGCAAATATGATTGGTTTCCCGTCCATAGCGCGACGAAATTCCTGTGCTCAAATACCTTAGATAAAGCATGGCTAGAAATGTAAAGACAAATAAGGAACAACACGTGCAGGGGTGTTAGAATGTAGTTTAATCACGGTAAGGCGCTATGGGAAAACGTAACTGTCATATTAGAATTGAGAATTTTTTCTCTACTGTGAACTATCGTCGATTCCAATACTCCTCGCTTATCTAGCCAATGGTTAAATGCAGTGATTTATTCTGCAAAAAAAAAAAATAATAAAAAAGAAAAAAAGAAAAAAAAAAAAAAAAAAGAAAAGAAAAGAAATGCGCGACGCTACCTGGTGCCGTTCCGACGTCATTTTGACACTCTGCTTACGTCAGTCTTCGTTTCCACGACATTAGACGGTGTAACGTTGTTTTTCTCGCGTCAACAACGTAAGAAATGCATGTAAACATCACCGTTACAGTCAAAACTGTTAGCGGGATTTCTTCATTTGATGGCGTAAAGCTGGGAGAAACTGAAGGATACAATGACTTTATCGTCGTTTCTTTTGTGTTAGAATCGAATAGATCAGCTCTTGTGCGTGATTTGTTTAGTAATAAATCACAGTTTGTCTGTCAGTTGTAAGAAGATAAATCACTCGCGCTCCGCGCTTGTGATTTGATCTACTTTACAACTAACCTCCAAACAATGATTTATTACTCAACAAATCACTGCTATAGCTTATCTATTTCTTAAATAACGCATGGTATTGGAGGGCAGATTGCGAAGTATTAATTCACGACGGCGAAGCCGGAGTGAATTAATATTCGCATCTACATGACAACACCATGCCTTATTCAACGATAATTCACAGCAGAGAAATTTATTTCGATTCAAAGAAAATGACATCGTCGCAACGTTAACGTCATGTTAGAATTGTCAATTTTCTCATTCAGCCGCCGCATTAAAGATTCAGTTGTTTTAAGCAAACTAAAAGCAAGCTAAAAAGCGGCACTGGCTCAATCAGCTTCAAGGTACAATATTTATCCTAAATATCCGGATATCTAAGCCCATATACCGTTTCCATCCTCTCATTTGAACAAATTCATTTGACCATATGTTAATGTGTCCAAAAACTTCTTAATGAGTGGAAAACTGTGTAAATCCAGATCAGATGCCACATTCCGCGGCGTCTGATGTGGATCTACACTGTTTGCACAAATCTGTTCAAATGCTTAGAGAAAATACGGCGGTTTGGAGACGCATGGGCAAGTCACATGACTGGATCTTACCTCGAAAGCCGCTCTGACATACTCTATGAATTCTATAGCTCCGTCCAGGAGATCTGGCTTCGTCGTCCAGATTGGGTTAATTATGACAACAAATGGCGCTCTTTTGCCTTCATAATGCTTGATAAACCTAAAGAAAAAAAAAACACACACACACAAACAAACAATAATGATAACAAACTTCCAAGTAAGCATTCTTTATAAATGTAAAGCGGGCCGTTATCGGCCCGTCAGCTATCCTGACAGGCCGATAACGGCCCGCTACAGATTTATAAAATATGCTAGCTGGGATGACTTTATCGTATTTACCCTAAGTATAGTCTAACATCTTAACTCCTTACCATACTTGTTCTAAAAACTGAACAAGGTCATTTGAGCGCCTATTGATGTACCTGAAACTGCTGGATGAGTGACAAAGAGTAGAGATCCTGATAAGGCGCAATCATCTGGAGCTACACTGTTTGCTGTGGCCTGTTTGTACGAATTCTTAGGTAAATACGGTATATATATTCTTTTCCTTTATTCGGTTTCTCTGAAAAGAAAGTTTTAGAAGCCCTAAACCTAAAGAGAAAGGATGTATATTTTTTATCATTACGTAAATACGCCTAGTAGATATTAAAATTTTCATCACCAAAAACTGAAAGATTTCGGATAAAAGTTCTGATATTTTCATATAACGCTCAAAACATAGATTGTGGGTACTTGTTAGAACCGCCTCGCCGAGGCGGTTCTAACGTGTACCCACAATCTATGTTTTTGAGCAGAAATAAGTAAAACAATGTATATCCCTGTAAATCCCGGTTTAACTAAATAAAAATGGGGTCTAAGGGGGTCAAAATTATATAGGTATGTTTTCGTGATATTTACCTTGATGAAGCATCCATTCATAAACGGATGTTTGTTTGTATTATTATTATTATCATTATTATTATTATCACTTGTTTCATAGGTGCGACCGTCACCTCCGTCAAACTCGTTTATGCAGCCCTTCTAAAAAAGGGTCTACTCTAAAAGGAAAGATTTTTCCCCTTTTTTCATGGGCAGCAGAATGGTTTTGCCTCCTTTTTGAAAAGAGGTCTACTGTAAAAGGAAATACCCAAACCTAAACTTGCTACCTAAAGTCTTTCCCGTTTTTGTAGCAGACCTCTTTTCAAAAAGAGTTTGATGTGCCGGAAAATAAACGGAAGTTACAATAGTTGCCTCCCTTACAAAAATGGCTTAAATATGCCAGTTGTATCCAGCCGAATTAAAACTTTGAAATCCTAAATTTTGATAAGGTACTAGGGGCGGTCAGACGATATCCGGACTTTTTATGCTCCTGTCTCTCAACGTACAACCACCTACACACATTATGCAATCAGCGAAAACTACATTTTATCGCCAATGAAAGTAGCGTCTCAGACTTGCCCCGAAAAAAAAGTTCTTCTTTTGCACAATGTCCCCTTTCATACTGCCTCAATTACAGTAGAACTTAACTCCTTCAAGTGGCAATTCTCACTCTCCGTACAGCCCACAACTTGTCCCTGAGACTTTTATTTGTTTCCAGAACTGAAAACAATGGCTCCCTGGAAACAAATGTGAGACCAAGGCGGCTTTGATTTCAGCAGTAAATCGGTACCTCAGCAGTAGGTGTACTTCGTGGTTTGCAGAGGTTATAAAAAAGCTCCCCAGAAGATTGCAAACGTGTCTAGACGTAGGTAGGGAAATCTTTGAAAAAGAATAAAAATAATTTTTGAAAAAAATGTTTAACGGTTGTTGAGAACGAGCAAAAAGTCCGGATATTTTCCGACCGCCCCTCGTAGTTGGAGAGTTCGATGACTCGACGATGTTGTTGTTGTTGTTAATGATGACGGTGATGATGATGAAACCTCATTGCTTTAAATACTTAACCTAGGATGATAAAAAATATTTACGAGTCGAAAAACAAATCAAAAGCATCTCTTTTTGTGGTCACATTACAGGCGGCCGGCGTGGCACAGGGAATACCGTCCCACTCCAAGTCAGCCAGCATCAGTTCCCATTTACCTGCAATACAGAAAAGAAAAGAAATATTGCATGTATTGTTAATGCGTGAATTCCGCCAAGTATCCATACGCAGCTTCAAAGACACCTTTATGAGATGACGAACTTGTTTATTTTTATTATATTATTATAAAATGTTTATTGAGAATTTCACAAATAATAATTTTTCGTGAACATTCGCATAAAACAGTGTATTTTTTATCTGTTTGTTCGTCTGTTTTCCACAATATAGATTCTAAAAGGAATGACCAGCGAGAGCAATGAACACACACACACATGCATGCACGCACACACACACACACACACACACACACTAGCTAGCTAGATTCACCCAATTACGACCCATAAAAAATCCCGAAATGGGTTCAAGGGTCACAGAGGACCATATAATATTCTAAATATTTGCTCATAATATTTAACACTCTGGCAGACGACATAGTGAGTATTTTTTCTTAATTTTCCAAGAAAACAGGTTTTGACATTCATGCAAATAGTCTCCACTGGAGACAATTTGCATGAAATGTTAAATCCTATATTCTAGGAAAAATAAGAAAAAATATCATCAATTTGTCTCTGCTGAATGAGCCCAGAGAGTGGCAAAAGTTAATGCGAATTAATACAGAGAACAATAACAGACGCCTTACCTGGGACAGGTACAGATGGTGCTCTTTTCTAGGGAAAATAAGAAAAGAAGAAAAAAAATATCATCAATTTGTCGTCTGCTGAATTAGCCCAGAGAGTGGCAAAAGTTAAGGCGAATGAATACGTAAAGGCGAATGAATACAGAGAACAATAACAGACACTTACCTGGGAAAGGTATAGATGGGGCTCTTTTCTAGGAAAAATAAGAAAAAAAATCTCATCAATTTGTCGTCTGCTGAATTAGCCCAGAGAGTGGCAAAAGTTAAGTCGAATGAACACAGAGAACAATAAGTAGTTGCGGTCATGGTACCTAAGCCATAATCCAAACTCATAAGTCCGTGAACGAATCACGAATCAGCATGTTCAGACCAACAGACATGGACCCCAGAATAAAGGGTGAAATCAGGCGTCCGCGGATAGTAAGCATTACTTGGTAAGCAAGCTTCGCCCACCATGCTCATAGGCCTGAACGAAGGAAATATCGGTAGAAGCGTATGTCCGGGATTTGGGAAGTCTACTTATGGCGCGTCACTGGCAAAAACATCAGAAACAGTTCTGGAAACTGCCACATTGTAGGGATTGACCAGATCATGATGTCTCCCATAGAACTTCCTAAGTGTTGCTACAGCAGTTTTGTTTTTTGATACCCCTGGCTCAACACTTAACAGACACTTACCTGGGAAAGGTAAAGATGGGGCTCTTTTCTAGGAAAAATAAGAAGAAATATCATCATTTTTTGTAGTCTGCTGAATTAGCCCAGAGATAGGCAAAAATTAAGGCGAATGAACACCGAAAACAGTATCAGGCACTTACCTAGGAAAAGTTTAGATTGGGCTATTTTCTAGGAAAATAAGAAAAAAAATCTCCAGTTTATCGTCTGCTGAATTAGCCAAGAGAATGGCAAAAAATAAGGCGAATGAATGTAGAGAACAATAACAGACACTCATCTGGGAAAGGTTAAGATGGTGTAACAGTTTATCTTGCCCCCCTGGGCAGCTTGCCCCCCACCCCAGAAAACCTGGCAAACTCAATTCAAAATGATATTTATTTTTTTATATATAACAAATTTATATCACACAATAATCAGAACAGTAGTAATGTATGTTTTTCATTATTTTACTTTTTATGGGAGGAGGTTGGGGCTAAGATACTGTAGCCTAAGCATTTTCCTCCCAAACTCAGAAGTCCTTATAGACACAGTTCAGAAAGATATTTTATCACTTTTAATAGAATTTCCCATTGAACAGGTCATTAGAGAATTTCCAGTATCTGATATTACCTATCTTTCTTCTAACAGGAAGGACAGGGGTTAAGATACCCTGGCCTGGGCAGCTTGCACCCCACGAGGGTGAAGATACCCTGGCCTGGGCAGCTTACCCCACACCCTGGTAACTTGGCAAATTCCAATCTGAAAAGCTATTTAATCATTTTAAACTTAAAATTCTAATGCACAGACATTAGAATGGTAGTAGTACCTGCTTTTACCAATTTTTTTACTTTACGGGAAGGGATTGGGGCCAAAATACTGTGGTCAATAAGTTTCCTCCCAAGCTTAGAAAATCTTGTAAACAAAATTAAAGTTCAGAATGTTATTTTTATCTTTTTAAAACATTTTCCCATTTAATAGGTCATTTGAATATTTCTATTACTTATTATTATCTATCTTTCTTCAGATAGGCTGTAGTGGGCAGCTTGCCCCCCGGGGGTGAAGATACCCTGGCCTGGGCAGCTTGCCCCCTACCCCTGGAAACTTGGCAAACTCCCATCTGAAAAGCTATTTAATCATTTTTAACTTAAAATTCTAATGTACAGATATTAGAATGGTAGTAGTACCTGCTTTTACCTACTTTTTCACTTTACGGAAAGGGATTGGGGCCAAAATCCCAAGGTCAGAAATCTTGTAAACCAAATTAAAGTTCAGAATGTTATTTTTATGTTTTTAAAACAATTTCCAATTTAACAGGTCATCTGAATATTTCTATTGCTTTTTATTTTCTATCTTTCTTCAGATAGGCTGGGTTGGGGGGTAAGATACCCTGGCCTGGGCAGCTTGCCCCTTGGGGGTGAAGATACCCTGGCTTGGGCAGCTTGCCCCCCACCCCTGGAAACTTGACAAACTCGCATCTGAAAAGCTATTTAATCATTTTAAACTTAAAATTCTAATGCATAGACATTAGAATGGTGATAGTACCTACATTTACCTACTTTTTCAATTTACGGAAAGGGATTGGGGCCAAAATACTGTGGCTAAGAAGTTTGCTCCCAAGCTCAGAAAATCTTGTAAACAAAATCAAAGTTCAGAATGTTATTTTTATCTTTTTAAAACAATTTCCCATTTCACAGGTCATTTGAATATTTCTGTTGCTTTTTTATCTATCTTTCTTCAGATAGGCTATGGTGGGGGGTAAGATACCCTGGCCTGGGCAGCTTGTCCCACGGGGGTGAAGATACCCTGGCCTGGGCAGCTTGCCCCCCACCCCTGGAAACTTGGCAAACTCTGATCTGAAAAGCTATTTAATCATTTTAAACTTAAAATTCTAATGCATAGACATTAGAATGGTGATAGTACCTACATTTACCTACTTTTTCAATTTACGGAAAGGGGTTGGGGCCAAAATACTGTGGCTAAGAAGTTTGCTCCCAAGCTCAGAAAATCTTGTAAACAAAATCAAAGTTCAGAATGTTATTTTTATCTTTTTAAAACAATTTCCCATTTCACAGGTCATTTGAATATTTCTGTTGCTTTTTTATCTATCTTTCTTCAGATAGGCTGGGGTGGGGGGTAAGATACCCTGGCCTGGGCAGCCTGCCCCCCGGGGGTGAAGATACCCTGGCCTGGGCAGCTTGCCCCCCACCCCTGGAAACTTGGCAAACTCGCATCTGAAAAGCTATTTAATCATTTTTAATTTAAAATTCTAATGCACAGATATTAGAATGGTAGTAGTACCTGCTTTTACCTACTTTTTCACTTTAGGGAAAGGGATTGGGGCCAAAATACTGTGGCTCAATAAGTTTCCTCCCAAGCTTAGAAAATCTTGTAAACAAAATTAAAGTTCAGAATGTTATTTTCATCTTTTTAAAACATTTTCCCATTTAACAGGTCATCTGAATATTTCTATTGCTTTTTATTTTCTATCTTTCTTTAGATAGGCTGGGGCGGGGGCTAAGATACCCTGGCCTGGGCAGCTTGCCCCCCGGGGTGAAGATACCCTGGCCTGGGCAGCTTGCCCCCCACCCCTGGAAACTTGGCAAAATGTGATCTGAAAAGCTATTTAATCATTTAAAACTTAAAATTCTAATGCGCAGACATTAGAATGGTAATAGTATCGACATTTACCTACTTTTTTAATTTATGGAAAGGGATTGGGGCCAAAATACTGTGGCTAAGAAGTTTCCTCCCAAGCTCAGAAAATCTTGTAAACAAAATTAAAGTTCAGAATGTTATTTTTATCTTTTTAAAACAATTTCCCATTTAACAGGTCATTTGAATATTTCTGTTGCTTTTTAGTATCTATCTTTCTTCAGATAGGTTGGGGTGCGGGGGTAAGATACCCTGGCCTGGGCAGCTTGCCCTCCGGGGGTGAAGATACCCTGGCCTGGGCAGCTTGCCCCCCACCCCTGGAAACTTGGCAAACTCTGATCTGAAAAGCTATTTAATCATTTTAAACTTAAAAGTCTAATGCACAGACATTAGAATGGTAAAAGTACCTGCTTTTACCTATTTTTCCCTTTACGGGAAGGGATTGAGGCCAAATTACTGTGGCCCAAGAAGTTTGCTCCCAAGCTCAGAAATCTTGTAAACAAATTAAAGTTCAGAATGTTATTTTCATCTTTTTAAAACAATTTCTCATTTAACAGGTCATTTGAATATTGTCATTTGAATATTTCTGTTACTTTTTAGTATCTATCTTTCTTCAGATAGGCTGGGGTGGGGAATAAGATACCCTGGCCTAGGCAGCTTGGCCCTTGGGGGTGAAAATACCCTGGCCTGGGCAGCTTGCCCCCCACCCCTAGAAACTTGGCAAACTCAGATCAGACAAGCTATTTAATCATTTAAAACTTAAAATTCTAATGCACAGACATTAGAATGGTAGTAGTACCTGCTTTTACTTATTTTTACTGTATCTCTTTTTTTCGGTATCGCATGCCCTTCTCCTCTATTGGGATAAAAATAGCATAGGTGCAAGCTTCTAAGGCTCTCAATTTCTACCTATCCAGTAAAAGATGCGTATGTACATAAATATCAGTTTTGCTTTGTGTTTTCGCTTTGATGCATTGACTGAGTTGGGAGCCTTTATGCGAACCGATTTTTTATGTGTTTCTGTATTAAGAGTAGCATCGGGGCCCAGGGTGAAGTTGGCTAGCTGTAAAAGTGCTTTAAACCCCCCGGTGGTTTACTCTACTGACCGTTCTAAGGCGGTGGTCCCGGTGTTAGTATTACTCTTTGTTGCTTTGTGGTTTAATCTACGAGGCGATTTGTTGTATGTCTTTCCATGTGTAATTTTGTTCTTGTGTTTTTTTAGTCCTTTTAGTATTGCGATTACCTCGCTTGGGGAAGAAAGAGCTAATCTTAGTGCTTTTCGTACGTTTGTTCGATTTGTGCTTGTTTGTATTTGTCGGTTTCCTCTTCCTCTTGGGGTCTGGGAAGGGCTGCGGTTTGTGATTGTGGCACTCCCTGGACTTTTCTCTTACCTTTTTTTTGCCATGTTTCTGTTATAAGGATTTTATTTAAAAGAAGAAATATCTTACTGAATTAAGTGTGTAAGATTTTCTTGAGGCGGGGGTCAAGCTGCCCAAGCAAGGATATCTTCACCCCAAGGGGGCAAGCTGCCCAGGTCATGGTATCTTAGCCCCCACCCTTTCCTGTTTAGAGAAAAATGGTTAATGGTCAATATTATGAATATTCATATGACTATTCAATAGGAAAGTCTATTAAGTGATAAATTATCTTTTTGAATGGAGTCTGTCAGGTTTTCTGGCATAGGTGCAAGCTTCTAAGGCTCTCAATTTGCTCCTATCCAGTAAAAGATGCATATGTACATAAAAAATCAGTTTTGCCATGTTACTGTTATAAGGATTTTTATTTAAAAGAAGAAAAGAACTTACTGAATTCAGTTGTGTAAGATTTTCTTGAGGCGGGGGGCAAGCTGCCCAAGCCAGGGTATCTTCATCCCCAAGGGGCAAGCTACCCAGGCCATGGAATCTTACCCCGCAACCCTTCCTGTTTAGAGAAAAATGGTTAATGGTCAATATTATGAATTTTCAAATGACTGTTCAATAGGAAAGTCTATTAAGTGATAAACTATCTTTCTGAATGGAGGAAGGGAGTGGGGGGAAGGGGTGGGTGGCAAGCTGCCCAGACCAGGGTATCTTCACCCCCATGGGGCAAGCTGCCCAGGCCATGGTATCTTACCCCCCACCGCTTTCTGTTTAGAGAAGAATGGTTAATGGTCCATTTTATGACTATTCAAATGACTGTTCAAAAGGAAAGTCTATTCAGTGATAAACTATCTCTTGGAATGGAGTCTGCCAAGTTTTCTGGCATAGTTGCTAGCTTCTAAGGCAACTATATTCTGGACCTCAATTTCCTCCTATCAGGTGAAAGATGCATATGCACATAAAAATTAGTTTTTCCATGTATCTACCATAAAGATTTTTATTTAAAATGAATAAAATCTTTCTGAATAAAGGTCTGTCAGGTTTTCTAGGGGTGGCCAGGCCACAGTATCTTACCCCCCGCCTCACCTCCAGCCATAGAAAAATAGTTGATGGTCAATATTATGAATATTCAAATGACTGTTTAATAGGAAAGTCTATTAAGTGATAAATTGTCTTTTCGAATGGAGTCTGCCAGCTTTTCTGGCATAGGTGCAAACTTCTAAGGCCACTATATTCTGGCCCTCAATTCCCTCCTATCAGGAAAAAGATGCATATGCACACACATGTAAAAATCAGTTTTCCCATGTTTCTATTATAAGGATTTTTATTTTAAAAAAATAAAATCTTTCTGCATTAAGTTCTGTCAGGTTTTCTTGGGGTGTGGGGCAAGCTGCCCAGGCCAGGGTATCTTCACCCCGGGGGGCAAGCAACCCAGAGGCAGCTTCATCCCCGGGGGGCAAACTGCCCAGGGTGGGGGCAAGATACCCCAGGGTATCTTCACCCCCGGGGGCAAGCTGCCCAGGGTGCAAGATAAACCGGTACACCGGGACTCTTTTCTAAGAAAATAAGAAAAAAAAAAACAAATATGTCTTCAATTTGTCATCTATTGAATAAGCCCAGTGAGTGGCAAAAGATAAAGCGAATGAACGCAGGGAACAATAACAGGCACTTACCTTGGAAAGGTATAGATCGGACTCTTTTTTAGCAAAATAAGAAAAAAAAATATCATCAATTTGTCGTCTGCTAAATAAGCCCAGAGAGTGGCAAATGTTAAGGCGAATGAGTACAGAGAACAAAAACAGGCACTACCTAGGAAAGGTATAGATGGGACTCTTTTCTGGGAAAAATAAGAAAAAAAATCATCAATTTGTCGTCTGCTGAATTAGCCCAGAGAGTGGCAAAAGCTAAGGCGAATGAACACAGAGAACAATAACAGACACGTACTGGGGAAAGGTTTAGATGGCGCTATTTTCTAGGAAAATAAGAAAAAAATATCATCAATTTGTCGGCTGCTGAATTAGCCTAGAAAGTGGCAAAAGATAAGGCGAATGAACAGAGAGAACAATAACAGACACTTACCTGGCAAAGGTTTAGATGGGGCTATTTTCTGGGAAAATAAGAAAAAAATATCACCAATATGTCGTCTGCTGAATTAGCCCAAAGAGTGGCAAAAGATAAGGCGAATAAACACACAGAACAATAACAGACACGTACCTGGGAGAAGTTTAAATGGGTCTCTTTTCTAGGAAAAGGAAAAATAAGAAAAAATATCATCAATTTGTCGTCTGCTGAATTAGCCCAGAGAGTGGCAAAAGTTAAGACGAATGAGCACAGAGAACAATAACAGACACGTACCTGGGAAAGGCTTAGATGGGGCTCTTCCGATGTCACACTCTGGTACTGGCATTACGTCCAGGGTGAATGGCCACAGGTAAGTTTCTTTGGTAGAATACTGTAGATTCACGCATGATGTGTCATAGAGTAACTTATTGTCACCCATACCTACAATGACACCAAATCATTAGCTGCATTCGGCAAAACCCGCACATGCTTAGAGCAGACTTCGCACATGCTCGTCCGTATTCAAACATTAAGGGGACTTTATACGTTTTGCCAGGGAAACTATGAGGTGCAGTTTTACTAAAAATCCCCTATTTTGTGACATCACTAAATCGATTTTATGATATCACTAATTATTTTATGATATCACTTATTATTTTGTGATATCACTAATTTGATTTTGTGATATTACAATTTCGATTTTGTGATTACAAATCGGCATGATTTTGTGATTTCACTAGTTCTATTCATTGATATCACTAATTCTTTTTTTGGGATATCACTAAATCGATTCTGTGATATCGCTAATTCAATTTAGTGATATCACAAATTTGTCTCTATTTAAACAACTTCCGCGACTTCTTGATTGTTTTCCTGGACACTCAATAACTTCTGAGAGAATGGGTCTACTCTGAACGGAAAGGGGAGAAAACCTATTCTTTTAGAGTAGACACCTTTTCTGAAGGGAAGCAAACATATTTTGACAGGGTTACCTCCCCTGAAAGAGTATCCATTTCAGTGATTGTCAAAACGAAGTGTACATGTTCGTTTCAAACTGCATGTCTGCCTATACGCTGTTATTGGAATTTTGGCCTCTTGATATAGTTGATCTCAAATTTATGAACAAACAATTGAATCGCGTTAAACGCGATTCAATTGTTTGTTCATAAATTTGAGATCAACTATATCAATAAGCCAACCAGAGGTGGTCATTCCTGAGGAAAAAAAAGTCTCGGTGTCTCAATCAGATGTGTATCTGATCGGTCAACGGTCACTGCGGGTTCGAGCACCCAGGGGTCCGGCAACATTATTTCGTGGACTTTGATCATGAAATATTTTCTACGATCATTCTCTACCTTCTGCTGATGCAAGAAGAGCAGTTATCAATTTTTGGCGAAAGAATGTGCACAGGTACTGGTTAACCGCACAGAGGACTAAGTATACCCAGGAAAGACAATGATTCTTATAGTGTTGATTGGGCTGTTCAACTCCAGCCCAACCAAAAATCCTGAGAAAACTAGGCAAAGTGCCCAGTGGGGCACATATGCCCCCGACCTGTGCTACCGCCACTTTGTAAAAAGCACAAAGTGTGTAGCGTTGACTCTGGAGATGGCAGTTGTATGCTATATGTTATAACACTGAAATGATTTAATCACACGTTATGTGAAGCCCTTGACCTTGACCTCAAAGGTCACAGGTGCAGGGTTCCAGCAAAATAAAACATTAGCCCTGTTTTCAAAGAGACATAACTCTGCTAATATCAGGTGGACTGTAACCTCGAAACAACAGGCACCGCTCCACATCATGATCTAATTATAAATCAAGTTTCAGCTTGATCGGATGTAAACTGTAGGTAAGGTTGGCCAGAAACGAAAAAAAAAAACAAAAAAAAAAACACACGGACTGACGGACGGACATGCAAACGAATGGGTAATTAATGAAAAAGAACTACAACAGAAGAAAAGTCTTGGAAAGGTCTGGAAACAAAGCAAAGACGTGTTTATGTTTTGAATTAAAATACGGCAAGGAGTTAACGTATCCCAGTGTTAAGAGTAAATATGGTGTGCACAAAAAGTATGTACTGGTCATGCGCGGTTCGGTACGTACATATCCAATAAATTAATCTGATGTAATGGAAATACACTGTTTTGCTTTACCAATGAATTGATCATCGCCTCCTACGGATAACTCCGGCACCCGAGTTCCACGGATTTCTTTTGAGTCGATCCCTGCACTGTTAAGTTTGCTCAGTACATCTGCAAATGAAAAATAACAATTACACAGTCAGTCTGATGATAATGAACAAATTAAAAAAATAACAATTTCAGAGCCAACTAATGACAATGAAACAAGACACAAATAACAATTACATTTGCAATATATCAGCTGATGCTAATAAACAAATCATAAATAAAATTATATTTGTATAGCGACAACTGATGCTAATGAAACAAATCACAAATGACAATCACATTTGTATGGAGCGAACAGATGCTAATGAAACAAATCACAAATGACAATCACACTTGTATGGAGCGAACAGATGCTAATGAAACAAATCACAAATAAAAATTATATTTGTATAGAGCCAACATGATGCTAATGAAGCAAATCACAAAATATCAATCATATTTGTATAGAGCCAACATGATGCACACATGAAACAAATAACAAATATAAATCATATTTGTATACAGCCAACATCGCACTTATGAAAATAAATCACAAATGACAACTAGAACAGGTGTTTATGAAACACTATGCCCCAAGTTCTTGACCCTGACACTGCTTGCCCCTAACACTCTTTTGGATACCATGCTTACAAGGTTAAAATCTCAAAATTTACAATGGGCCGTAACTCAAGACATAAAAACTGATCTTTTTTTAAGAATTTAATGATGTCACGTACTCATCATTCCCTATTAGCCTGTCAAGTTTCAAGGCTACATCTTGAACAGTTTTTTTTTTTAAATATCTTGCTTACAAGGCTAAAATGCCGAAATTTGCAAAGGCCCATCACACATGATAAAATTTTCGGAATTCTTTCAAACGTTAATCAGGTCATCTACGCATTATCTCCTATCAGCATATTAAATTTCAATGAACTAATAGTTTTTTAAATATTTTGCTTTCAAGAGTTCATTGCCTTTTTTTTCAAAAGGAAAAACTCAAAAAAGGGCATAACCCTGATAAAGAAAAAAATATAGGCCAACTAGTTTTTCAGGAATCCATATAAGAAATTAAAAAAAAAACTATCAGAAGTTACGCCCTGCGCAAAACAGCGTGACTAACAGACGGACGGACGAACGGACAAGCATAAGGCAATATCCAATATCAACTTCTTTGAAGCTGGGGGCATAAAAATGTCGGCGAATACTTTTTCTATATTTCATGCCATTTGATTTGATATGCTATATGACAATGTTCGAAAAGTGCAAAGCTGACCCTCACCCCCACATATCCCTACCCTTGGCCCAGCCCCACTCTCCCCAGGGTAGAAACTTTTACTGAATACTTGTTTTACTCTTCGTGCCATTTGATTTCATATGCTACAAGATCATGTTTGGAAAAAGTGTGATTTTGACCGTCCCACCTCTCGAGCCCTGCAGCAGGGGCCAAATCTAGATACATGTATCAGTATGCCCACGCACATCCTACACACATGTCCAAGTTTCAAATTTGTAAACCGAACGGTCTAGGAAGATATAGAGTCAGTTATAAACATGAGAAAGATATGTGTATTTGTAAAACACTATGCCCCAATCATATGCTTGCCCCTATAGTGTGTTAAGCATCCCCTTATTAAGCAAATCTTATCATATTGCGTGGAAATTCCAACTCCTTAATCATATGTTCATTTCTTTTCATAACATAACACCTACCCCAGCAGGCACACAACATCAAAATGACGTCGTACCAACGTCGATGCGACGTGATCACGTCGCATCGACGTTGATACGACGTCATTTTAACGTTGTGTGCCCACTGGCACGGTTCAGCTTACGTCAGAAGCTACACACTGAGTCAGAAATACTCCCAAACAATAATACAGTGCTGTTTGTTTGTTTGTGTTGAGGTTTTACGGCCCTATACAGTGCTGACTTATATGCCACTATGTGGGCATGTTGTGGGCATTGTGAGTCAGGCCCTAGGGAGATACCAACTCAGCCAAACCTAGAACGCTCCGTGGTGACGAAAGGGCACTTCCTACTGCGGATTTGCACGCCATCCTATTACAGCATTATTTTTTCTAACATGTTAGTCTAAACATACATAATTTCTTATTTGGCCTCAGAGTGCGGATGTCCAGTTTGGACTTTGCACATAATGCACATAAAATTTTACCAAGTCTGTTTAATTTTCCTTAAATGTTTCTAAAAGTACTGATAGAATGGCAAACAGTGTAGACTCTGATCAAACTGCTCCTTTAAGTTGGTCTAATGGCATATCCATACCCTATGCAAACCTCCTTTGTATCATGATAAAATACATAAAGTCCCCTTACCCATGCAATTGTTCAAAAGGTTGTTTAAAACACTGTGTGTTGGGGTTTAATGGCTCATCAATCCTTGTGGATCATTTTGTGTCGTCTCCGAGAGAAAGGGGAAAGAAAGACGAGACAGCAGAGAAAATGAAAGAGAGGGACTGGGGAGAAAGAGGAAAATTAATGAAAGTGAAGAAACAGAAGAAATAAAAACATCCCCCCTCTAACCTTACCTGCTACAAGGATAGAAGGCCTGCCCAGCTGTAAGCCAATATCAGTTGGACGCCCCGGTGACGCAATATACAAAACACCTTTGCCTAACCCAACCATCCCGTTTATAACACTAATGTCTAAGTCCAAAAGGGACATAAATTCCGTCAGACTGAAACGGTTCTCTACACATTTTAATCAGAAAGTTGTAAAATAACAAACTTTATGTCCAGTTCTATTCCATTGCTAGTCCAACTCAATCTAAAAATTTTAGACCATATTTAAAATTGAATTAGGTTATTTACTCCCCTACCCGCATACTAGATTTCAAGACCCCGGCTTCAAAACTTTTTGAGATATCTTGCTGACAGGGTCAAAATGCCTAGAACTTCAAAGGGCAATAATTATGTCCATTTAATATGGAATTATGTCAAAATTTAATCAGGTAATTTACACAACATCTCTAATCAGTATATTGAAATTCAAGATCCTAGATGAAATATGTTTTGAGATATCTTGCAAAGGCCAAAATGCACAGAATCGCAAAGGACTATAACTACATCGTTTTTTTTTTTTTTCAATGAATTCCCTCAAATTAATCAGGTAATCTATACATCATCTCCAAACTGCATATTGATTTTCAAGACTCTAGCTTAAATACTCTTAGACATATCCTGCTGACAAGATCAAAATGCCCAGAACTACAAAGGGCAATAATTCTGTCAATTTTTCACAAAATTACCTCAAAATCTAACCAAATAATCTACACATCATACCCAATCAGCATATAAAAATAAAAATCAAAGACCTTAGCTTAAATACTTTTTGAGACACGCTCGTATCTTGCTGACAAGGTCAAAATTTCCAGAACTACAAAAAACATTTTTAACAGAATTCCCTCAAAATCTAAACGGATAATCTACTAGCTATTCCCAATCAGCGTATTATTTTTCAAGACCCTAGCTAAAATTCTTTTTGAGATATCATGAGATAAGGTCAAAATGCACAGAACAGCAAAGGGCCATAACTACATCAATTTTCTTGGGATTTCTCTCAAAATCTAATCAGCTAATTTACAGTTAATCCCCAATTAGCAAATAAAATTTCAAGACTCTAGTATAAATCCTGTTAGAGATATTATAAAGGGCAATAATTGTGTCAATACTCCACAGATTTACCTCAAAATCTAATAAGGTAATCTACACATCATCCCCAATCAACATATAAAATTTCAAAACCTTAGCTTGAATATTTTTTTGATATCTTGCTGACAAGGTCAAAATGCCAAAAAGTATATCGGGCAATAACTATGTCAGTTTTCATGAAATTACCTCAAAATCTAATCACGTGTTCTACTAACCATGACAAATAAGCATATAATATTTCAAGACCTAAGCTTAACACTTTTTAGATATCTTATTGACAATGTAAAAATGTTCAGAACTACAAAGGATCATAATTACGTCATTTTCTCACGAAATTCCCTCAAAATCTAATCAGGTAATCTTGATATCATCCTCAATCACCGTATACAATTTCAAGACCTTAGCTTGAATGTTTTTTTTTTGGGTTTTTTTTTTTTAGATATCTTGCTGGCAAGGTCAAAATGCCAAGAACTACAAAGGGCCATGACTACGTCATTTTTTTTACAGAATTCCCTAATTCCCCCAAACTCTAAACAAGTAATCTACATGCCTTTCCCAATCAGCACATACAATTTAAAGCCTTAGCTTAAATGATTTTTGAGATATCTTGCTGACAAGGTCAAAATGCCCAGAACTATACAGGACCGTAACTATGTCATCTTTTTTTCAAGGAATGCCCTCAAAATCTAATCAGGTAATCTACACATCATTCCCAACCACTATAACGCATTTCAAGACCCTAGCTTAAATATTTTTTAGATATTTTGCTGACAAGAATTAATTCCAATTATTTCGAAGAAGCATAACCCTGAAAGTACAAATATGCCGCACAAGAAAAAGAACGGGCAAGCTATTTTTCATGGGGAACCCATATATAAAATATCGTAACCCCAGCATACAGGGTTTTTAAGATATGGCATGTAAAAAAAAGTCGAAGAATGGACGGACGCGCAAAGGCAAACCAATAATATGTGCCACCAACCTTCGAAAAGGGGGCATAATAAAGTTTGTATAGGGCCAACATGGTGCTATTGAAACAAATAACAGTGACGCTTGTAGGGAGCCAGTTGATGCTAATGGAACAAATCACAAATAACAGTTATATCACAAAAACGTTTACATTTGTATACAGACAACTGATGCTTATGAAACAAATCACAAATAAAAATACATTTGTATACAGACAACTGATGCTAATGAAACAAATTACAAATAACAATGACACTTGCACAAAGACAACTGTTGCTAATGAAACAAATCACAAATATCAAGGACATTTGTATAGAGACAACTGATGCTTATGAAACAAATTACAAATAACAATGACATTTGTATAGAGACAACTGATGCTAATGAAACAAATTACAAATATCAAGGACATTTGTATAGAGATAACTGAGCTAATGAAACAAACCACAAATAACAATGACATTTGTATAGAGACAACTGAGCTAATGAAACAAACCACAAATAACAATGACATTTGTATAGAGACAACTGATGCTAATGAAACAAATTACAAATAACAGTGACATTTGTATAGAGTCAATATGATCTTCGTGCAGATAACCATGATATTTGTATAGAGCCAACTGATGCTAATGACAAATGACAATGACATTTGTATAGATTCAACTGATGCTAAATAAATAGGAAGCAAATAAAACTTACATTTGTATAGAGCCAAATGATGTCAATGAAACAAAAGGCTAATAACAATTACATTTTGTATAAAGCTAACTGCTGCTAATGAAACAAATGACAATTAACAATAACATTTGTATAGAGCCAACTGATGGTAATGAAAAAATGACAAAAAAAAACTGTGACATTTTAAATAGAACCAACTGATAGTAATGAAACAATTAAAGGACAAATAACATTTCCATTTGTATAGAGGCAACTGAGGCTGAAACAATTTACTGAAAAAAAAATTTTATTGAGCGAAATGATGATAAGGAAACGTTTGCAAAATAACAATTACAGGACCGATGGTAATAACTCTATAGAGGTTAATACACTTTGAGTTTAAAATACAGTTACTATTTCCAGAGAGAGTTGCAAATCCGAAAGAAACGACAAGTTTTTTTTTCCTATGCACAGCCACAATGGCAGACTAATGTGTAACTGAGATTATTGTTAATACTAACTTTTATACATATCTACCCATGCGGCGTTGTCTTTTGGCAATGTTCCGTCTAGGGAATGTATTCCAATTTCATGTCCTTCATCAAATAGATTCTTCAAAACTTCATAATTACTTCCGTCATCTTCAATATAGAACGAACCACGGGTGGGGCAACCATTGGGGTTATTAACATTATTGAACAAACTCCTGTAAAGTTCTACGTTGTCAGGGCGAATGTTGTTCTCAAAACTTACCACAATCATTTGTGGCGTTTCGGAAGCCTAAACATGATACAAAAAAAAAAAAAATTAAAAAATAAAGATTAGCATTTAGGGCATTAAATTCAGACACATTGTTGTGAAATCTTTTTCTTATTTTCCACAGAAAAAGCTTGGCATTTCATGGCAAATTGTCTCCTTAGAGACGATTAACATGAAATGTCAAAGTCTTTTTTTCTGGGCAGGGCGGATACAGGACTATTATACACGGAGTTCAAAATTTCTGAGAGGGTCGATCTGATCAAAGTGTCGTACTTAGTCGATGCGATCGGAGAGACACGCCTCAGCAAATTGTGTAGACCTAGAGCAGATGCCGCAGAATAGATAAGTTTGGCAAGATACGGCTAGTGCAGCTGGATTTATAATTATATACATGTACTGACCGTTCTGAGGTGGTGGCCCTGGTGTTGACGGATCTTTGTGGGACATTCTGGCTGTTCACTGCCATCACGAAAACATACCTATATAATTTTGACCCCCTTAAACCCCACTTTTATGTAGTAAAACTGGGGTTTACAGGGGTATACATTATTTTTCTTATTTCTGCTTAAAACATAGATTGTGGTACTCGTAAAAACCTCCTCGGCAAGGCGGTTCTAACAAGTGCCAACATTCTATGTTTTGAGCAGAAATATGAAAAATATCAGGGCCCAGTTGTTCAAAGCGTCGTTAGCTTAACGAGCTCGTTAAGGGTCATTTCGTTAACTGTTTTAGCAGATTCAATTTACAATATTCTGATATTTTTTGCTGAAAAAATGTGAGTAGCTTTTGCACTACTCACATTTTTTCAGCAAAAAATTTCAGCATATTTGGGTATCACTCGATATAAATTTTAACGAATCGTTAACTAACGACATGCCGAGTAGACTCTTCTACCTTAGTTCTTTGGACGAGTCCATTTCCATTACAAGGGTTGTCATCACCTTGTTATATGCATATATTCCTGTACCTAATGCAAACAGTGTAGACCCAGATCAGACGCCGCAGAACGCGGCGTCAGATCCGGGTCTACACTGTTTGCCAATGTCCTATTTATGGGACGCTAGTCTTAAATGGGACAAATATCCATACTTTTTTAACTATTGCCTTCTCCACATAATTGTACGCACAACGTTGTCACGACTTGATTTGAAGTATGTTTTAGGTAACATAAGTCATGTTTATATATTTTCACAAAACCTGTTGTTTGCCATTGTGTATATTATATTATATCCTCTTGGGCTCTAAAACCTACTGGAAAATGAAAGAGTAGCCGTTATTCTCGTTGACATTTTTGGATCTTATGTCGAATAAATTATATCATTAATTTCCATTTTTTTTTTCATTTTTTTTATTTTTTTGAATGAATAATATCTAATATCAACGCGGTAACATTTTCATATTTTTTGTAGCAAACTAGCATACATAGACTTTATTCGTATAGACCACAAACAAGCATACATAAAGTTTATTCTCATAGACCGCATTTTTCTTTCTTTTTCTTTTTTTCCTTTTTTTTTTTTTTTTTTTTTTTGCACCAAAAGACAACCCAAGATATAATGCGTAGACACTCGTTTCGTCCGCCCAAAACGGTGTCAAAATATACACGGAAAGTTCGCAAGTATTCGCGAATTTCCGCGAATGCATTGCTTTTCCAGCTAGCATTCTACGTAAATCTACATCGGGCCGTTATCGGTCCGTCAGCTACCCTGACGGGCCGATGACGGCCCGATATAGATTTACGTAGAATGCTGACTGGGTTTCTAAATGTAGACCATGACATATATGTAATAGCAAGTTTATGCGCCCCCACGTATTGCATTTTACTAAGAAATAAGATACTTACCGCCAATTTGCCGGGAATATCTGGGTCCTGATAGCATCTGCAGTTTGGCAGTTCACACTTGGTTGGGTCACAGACCTCCTGTAACGTTGATCTCGCCAGAACCAACAGTAAAAACAGGAAACGCATCTTGAAAGCTGCTAAGTTAGATCAGTGGGTTACTGTCAGAAAAATATATCAAAATAAGTTAAACAGTGAAAGTTAATCCTTAAGGCGCTAAGCAACAAGAGGCCCACGGACCACGGCTCGCTCACCTGAGTGAAACAGCCATTGCAGATATGCAGGTGTTATGCAACATTTTTCCAATCATGTTATTAATGAAAGGATCATCATTTGAACAGCTCTTGATTTTGAAGAAGAAGAATATTCTTTTTTATTTTTTTTTTTTTTTACCGTATGGTATATGATAAGTCTATGGGAGTTTTCTGTTGCCATGACAAACAAACCCAGAGGCAGATTGGCAAACTTTTAGTCATTTTGAATTACTCTTATCTAAGCAACATTTGTACCAAATTAGAGTCCTACTGCTTCAGTGGTTTTGGAGTTGTTCTTCAAAAACTTTTTAAAAAAACAAAAAAAAAAAACAACTTACTAATGCCATGAAAACTAAACAAAATGGTCACTTATTATAAAATACATAAACTAGACAATCATCAAATGATTATAACTGCCAAATATGGTTCACACCACTTCACTGGTTATGGAGAAAATGCATTTAACCATTTTCCCATTTTAAGTCAATGAAGCTTTCTTTTGTCATGGCAACCAAACAAGGAGGCAGATAACCATAATTTTAGCTTCTTTTTTTTTTTTTTTTTTTTTTTAATCCCCCTCTTTCTTAATTAAGGACAAATCACTTCAATGGCTTTGGAGGAGTTGTCGTTTGAAAGTGTTATCGGACAGACGGACGGACCGACGACGGACAAAAAGTGATCACTATAGCTCATCCTGAGCATAGCTTAAGTGAGCTAAAAATTGCAGCAGGCGACATTCTATTTATTATTATCGTTTTTCAGAGCAAATAAGGCTTGGCATTTCATTCGAATCGTCTGCTGCAGATGAATCACATGAAATTTCAACCTTATATTCTCTTGAAAATGCAAAAAATAAAAAGTCTCGTCTGCTTCAAGTGTGATTAGCGCCTAAAGTGTTAAACAGATCATATCAACACGCCTGTAATGGAGGACGCACAAGCTATAGCACGGACGGACAAGGCAACTGTTTTTGGGCGCATAGGCCACCGCTCAAATTGGTGGAATTGGACATATTCGCGATATATTTCTTGATTTCTCGGAGGAATCCGATCTTTCACAAATTTACCAGCGGCGTCTGAGCAAGGTTTACACTGTTTGCCACTCATCCAACAGGTTCTAGACACATCAGCAGGCAGAAAAAAAAGATGTATTCAAATTTTAGGACAAGGGCGGTAAATTAAGCAGTCCCTACATTTAGAGTAAATACGATATCTTTCCTATATTAACAAGTTTTCATGAAACCAGTTTCTTTCCAATTATTTATGCTCTTATGGGAATAATAAAATAAATAGTAAACTGGACTGTACATAAAATAGGCTGTATATATACCATATATCTGTGCATTAACTCTTCATACTTTATATATTAAAAATAAAATAAAAACGAAAGCATTCAACAAACAAGCAAAACATAAGCAAGCAGAGAGGAAATGGCTCAGCTGGCACTCAACGTTAAAACAGCGTCGTTTCAACGTTGATTCAATGTCAAGGACATTGAATCAACGTTGAAATGACGCTATTTTAACGTTGTGGGGCCTGCTGCAAAATCAGATCGGAATGCAATTTTCTATTAAAACATTGAAATTGAGAAGAAGGTGAAAGTGACCTACCTGATGGTACGAGCCAGAATGTTCATATGTTCTCTATATCTTGGTTTAATTGATAAATCCCTGATATGGTACGCATGCACTTGTTGATCTTGGTTATGCTATGTTTGTAAAGCTATGCCTTGTCAAGTGAAAATGTACTCTGTTGTACATATACTGTGTCTTTGGTTAACCCATTGTAGACTGAATAGACTCTCTATATATTGGAAGAGTCCAATTTCAATTTTAGGTACGCCCGGCTAGGAGATTTACATATTCCTAGAGAAAAATGGCTAAACTATTTGCAAATAGTGGAGACCCTGATCAGACGCCGCGTTCTGCGGCGTCTGATCTGTGTCTGCACTGTTTGCCAGTTACCCTTTTACGGGTCTCCCGACTACAATAAGTTAAGAAAGTCAGAAGACAATTAAGCTGATTGTTGTAGAAAATAAGCGTCTTCCAATACATAATGTGGATACACGAATACTTGAATTACATGCGAAGAGTTACAAGTTGACCCCCTCCTCCACCCCTTCTTAGAATCAAGCTGCTGAATGCATATTAAGGGAACAAACTTTCAGGGTGGCAACTCAGCCAAATTTATCCCCCCCCACCCCCACCCCCTTCTAAATATTGGGCTTTTCAAACAGTAAATAATTTGCTACCCTCGCGGTTGTAAAGGCTCTAGATGGTCTGATGGTTTTCGCTGTTGCATACTTAGTAGAGTTTGTTCTGAAGTATTTTGTCCCCCTTTTGAAAGTTCTACTGATCATGGTCGTCACAGAATATGCCTGATCACTCAGGACAAATGTATACAAATATGTCAATCCTATATATCTGAACAGTGTACATAGTAAATAAAGAATGTAAATGTTGCCCGTGGAAACAAAGAACACATAAAATGAATATCCTAATGCATACATGGATGGTCTGAAAAACTCTTTTTCCCCAGGACAATTGCAACTTGGAATGACCTTACAACCGAAGCTGTCTCTGCTGAGACAGTTGATGGGTTTAAGGCCAAAATATAATATCCTAGGGTTGGGCAGGGGATATGTATGAATTCCTTCCCCTAACGACTTCATGTAAATAGTTTTAATCAGCTAGTGGCTGTGTCACAATACTTTTTTTGTTTTTTTTGTTTTGTTTTGAAACTTATGTGCCACACTCCAAACCTGTTATCATGGTCAGAATTGACCCGAACACAGTATCGGAAGAAAGAAAGAAAGAAAGAAAGAAAGAAAGAAAGAAAGAAAAGAATAAAAATCAGTGCCTGGGTTCCACCGAGATTCTTCATATGGCAGCAATAAAGTTAGTCTTAAAGTTTGATGAGATGAGAAGTTGTATTCATAATGGTATCTTTTAGTACATAATATGAATAAATGTACCCTTCCTCTCAATCATTATATTTCTCTTCAGCTAATTAATGTTTGAGCATAAAAATAAAATCTGCCATGGTATGGCGGCATAAGATAAAATGTGGCATGGGTTTAGCATGGCATCATGGGCAAAACTAACATCTACGACTGATACCAGTCTACAATCTCAGCTAGCATTCTTTATAAATCTATAGCGGGCCGTTATCGGCCGTCAGCTACCCTGACGGGCCGATAATGGCCCGCTATAGATTTATGTAGAATGCTTACTGGGAATATAGTTTGCAGGGTCGTATACGCCTCCTAACACCGGCTTAACCGGAATGAAAATGGAGCCAACTGACGCTAATGAAAATAAAGATACCAGAATGAGCTCAATAATTGCAAGGAAAATAAAAATGAAAACTGCACAATGGTCAAGTACGGGGAGACATTTTACGGCCGCCAGATGGCACTTAATCGATTGATAATGCAGCCAAATCTGTGTTAGTTTACTATATAATGTTATGAAGAAGCTAGATAAACGCAAACTAGGCATTACAGAAAGATGAAAAAATGCAATTGCTTTGTATGATTGTTTGAAACTGGCATAATATAGACTATATGACTATCATGACTATACATGACTTTTTATTTCCATTTTAAGTGAACGTCATGATCTACGTATGGCGCCATGTGATATCATGTTCAAGATGTGACGTTGTCAATATCAAAATGGCTTCTTCCTCGATGTGTAATTTCATATTTCATATAGGTTATTCCATGTATCGTTCGGTGTATCTAGTATTATTTTAGCGATTTTTTTTTTTTGCATGTTGCCAGATATGTAAGAACAAAAACTGTCGGTAGAATTTATTTGTTTACTTGTTTTTTCATTCACCTAAGTATGTATCTTTATAGAATAAATTTCAGTTTCGTGATTTTTTTTATAGATGTGTAAATATCAGCGAACCATACAAACTGAATAAGCTTTATGTTAAGTTTGTGCGTGATTCTCCGGAGTTTACACATCGATAAAATTCATTCAAAAAGTCAAATTCATTTCTTATCATTCCAATGTTTGTTAAATTAATTGAAAATGCAAATTTAACAGCTTATATTATATTAGAAATCTATGCAAAGCAAAAATCCCAGTAAACACACAACGTCACAACAACGTCGCTGCAGCGACGTTGTAACGACGTTGTAGCGACATTGTGTGTTTGCTGGGGTAGTTCCTGCTCAGTGGATCAATCAAAAAAAAAAAAAAAAAACGACTTGAATTTGCTCTCAACCAATTAAATTACACTAAATTTTGCGGGTGAGCTGGAATTCTTGAGAAACGCATTATTTAATGTACTGCAGGAATCAGTGAAACAGTGAATTAAACTATAATCTGAGTGGTCCTTTTTATCGTAGCGCGTCCCCTGTACAACGGGGCACTCATTCTGTGTCTGTTTGCTGATGCTGATAACGCGCATGTGACATTGTGTACCTTTTCCCTTTATCTAATCAAATACAATCATGATTGATAATTGAGACCACAGGATGAAAGCTACTGATACATGAATGTTATACGCGCAACAGAAAAACCCCATCCGCGTACCCAGTTAGGATTCTGTTATATAAAATCGATATCTGATTTAATTAACCTGGGCCTAGTTGTTCAAAACTAACCATATCGTTAGTTTAACGTATCGTTAAAACTTTGATCATTAAATATGGCATATACGCTAATATTTTTGCTAAAAAATGTGAGTAGCTTTTGCATTTGAAAAATTTACTCACATTTTTTTTTTCAGCAAACATACCTCAGTTAACATCTTGACCACTAACGAGCTCGTTAAGCTAACGAAGCTTTGAACAACTGGGCCCTGAATGCTAACTGGGTGGGACTTTGCTGCGATTTTTTTTTCTGTAGAAAGCCAAACCGTTGCGTGTGAGTCTAGCGAGTCCTGCGGGCGCTCTCTGTCTAGAATGGGTCCAATGATGATATTAATCTAATGATTTGCGACTGAGGTATTTTTTTTCTCTGACTCTCGAAAACACATGACCTGAAATCACGTTTCAAACGATGGACCAGGAAGAGCAACACAGAAAATTTCTATTCATTGATAAATAAACTACCGTATTTATTCTAAGTATTCTAATTTTATTCTGATTTATTCAAACCAGTCTAAGTATTCCGGCAGACAGGGCTGTGAAAGCAGTGTAGATCCAGACCAGACGCCGCAGAACGCGACGTGATCTACGGGTCCACACTGTTTGCCACTCTTCCACTAATTTCTGACACATAAACAGATAATGAAAATGAACTTGTTCAAATTTTACAAGTAAGCTGATCTGTTATGGTTTCCAAATATGTGGAATAAATACAATAAGCAAATATGGGATGCAACATGAAGAAAAGTACTGCTCGACGAAGTTTGATCAGCCTGTGCCTTCTGCACATTCTGATCAGGGTTTTCTCTAGTCATCAGTATATTTTTTTTCTTTCTTAAATCAGTAGGATTTAAATAAACACTATCTGATAATATCTCACAAACTTTCTCTCTGAATTCCTTGCCCGAGAAGTAGCATGGCGAATTGACTGGCCATAACATACAACTCTCTTTATACCGACACTCGATACAACGACAAAGTTCGTTATAATGACAATTTGACTGTCACGAAACCTTCGCTTAAGAGGTAACAATTAATCACAAATTATGCAAGCATATTGTATTTAATACTTTAAAGAGACGTATGTTTTGGATATTTGTTGGAATCGCCTTAGTGAGGCGATTCTAACAAATATCCAAAACATATGTTCTATGAGGAAATAGAACAAAACAAGACCTTTCTTACATATCAATCTGTTCATTAAGTATTTTTTACAACAACAAAATTTTAATGGCAACGCCTTCGAGAACAAATGCTGTCGTTGTAACGAGGGTTCATTGTATTGACACCCTATAACTAATATTTTGTTTGTGATTTCTATATTGTATGCTAGTATTATAAATCATTTAATTATTGTTCTAATATGTGCCAAACAGCCTGCACCATACCAATGCAATGTTTGGCATGATTTCTATACGGTTTTATACGAAGGCTGATACTCAAAATTACAAGGATTTAGGGGATAAAAACCGAAGGGTCCAGGAGAGCCAATATTTTACGGTATTAACTGGGCCAATATTTTATGATATAAACCAGTCGATGAGACTTTAAACACTGTGATACTTCTTCTGTTTGATGCTTAGAGTACATCAAGATACCTGCAGATGTTGGAGCTATATTTGAAGACAGCAGTTCTGATTATCCATTCAAACAAAGCATTTTATTTTCTAAGTCAGTAATTAACTGCATGGTGGAGCAAGCAAGAAGAACAAAACTACTCAAAAAGAGGTTTTATTGACTTTCAACACTTTAAACGTTGAAAACAAACAGTTGATTAATAAAAATGTCTTGAAATAGATGTTTTCACATTGGCCCTGTTACAGGTCCTCGACCCGTCGTATTGGCCTCTGGATGACAGTATTGGTCCTCGGCTTCGCCTCAGGCCAATTCAGCAATCTTTAGGCCAATACGACTGCCCTCAGACCTGTAACAGGGCAAATATGAAAAATCCATTTAATAACATTATATTACTTGTGTTGGAAAACAGAAGCTACTCATGAAATTGCCATCAGATTTATATATGGGCCGCGCTATGCGAAAAAGTGTCTTCGGGCATATGCGGACAGTGAAGGCCCAGATCAGCCTGCGCATCCGCGCTGTCTGATGAGGGCCTTCACTGTCCGCTAACAGTATCATTTGATACTAAAGTATGTATGAATGGAAAGCAAACACCCGGATTATACTTTGCACATGCGCAGATGATCTGAATATGCGCATTTCGCGCATGTTTAAAGGCACTTTTTCGCTTGACGCGGTCCAATTATGGTGTTATCGAACACATACAGGTTACATCGAGTTTTCCTACTTACATCTAGGTTACTTACAAAGTGAATTCTCGTCTTCAATATCCCTTCTACCAGCTCTAAATAGACTCATCCATCTAGCGACAGTTTTGTAAGTTAGAGTTCTCTCCCCATAACCTTTATCCAAGTCCTCTTTGATTTCAATGGTTCCATATCATGTTTTCCGCTGAATCTGCTGTACATCCTTTGTTCATTTTGAACATTTTCATTCATTATTTGTAGCCATTTTGTCCAGTTAGTCTGAGTGTCATATATAGTTATTGTGCATGTGCAACACGTGCAATATTTAAATTATTCAACAGAAGATTAAATTTCGATGTCGTGTATGACACATGTAATTACAGGTTTATTGTTGCGAAAAATAGACCATTCATTATCACTACGCGTATGATAAGCTCATCTATGGTCCATTTATGTTTTTTTTTTTTTTTTTTTTTTTTATCACTTTTTAGTCGGGAACCCCCACCCCGAAAGGATATTTGGCAAACAGTGCAGACCCAGATCAGATGCAGCAGAACGCGGTGTCTGATCAAGGTCTACTCTGTTTGCATTAAATACAGGAATTCAGTCTGTAAAACATGGATTGAATAAAAACTAACCAGGCAGCCTGCTATTGGAAATAGACAGGTCCAAAAAGTTGTAGTAGAAGCGTCAACTCGACGAAAATGGGTTATGGAAGAATCTCGAAATACGAGTAGCTTCCGTACATGTGTCCATCTAATGACGAAATCGCCTTACATATAGGACAGTGTGGTTTCGGAATGGCCTTTGTAAATGGGCCATTAATGGGCCGTGTCAAGCGAAAAAGTGTCTTCACACATGACAAAAAAATCCGATCATCCTGCGCATGCGCAAAGTATTATCCGGCCTTTGTCTCCATTCATTATGTAGTATTCTTTGATTCTGTTAACCGACAGGGAAGGCCCTGATCAGACTGCCCGAGGACATGTTTTCTCATGGCGCGGCCCATGTTAAAACGGTAATGAACACAATTTCTGCTGGAAACCTGCTTTCTTACGGAATATATATTTGAATCTGTAATATTGTATATGTCATACTTTGGATAATTATTACACGTGTATGTTTGTTTTAACCTGTACCACACTGGGCTAAATCTTATTCAGTTTCCCAACAGGATTTGACATTTCATGCAAATTGTCCCCAATGGAGACAATTTGCATGCAATGTCAAAACCTGTTTTCTGGGAAAAGTAAGAAAAAATATTTCAAAATGTCTACTGATTTTTTTTTTTTTTTTTTTTTTTACCCAGGGTGCTATGCGTTAAAACTGCATCTGTCGTAAGATCTGTTTATAGACCCGCTCTTGAAAGCGTTATCAGAGGAGATATTTTAATACCTGAAAACTGGAGACAGCAAAAAACAAATGAAGAAATAAAGGAACAAATAAGCAGCGGCATCATGATTTCGGTACACACGATAAATCCACCCACTGTCCATGTGTGTACCAAGTTTAAAATCTCCAGACTTCAGTTACTGAGAAAAGTGATGAAAATTTTCATCTGAAGTGGTTCTGTGGTTACGGAATGATAGAATCAAGGAAGGATGAAACGACGGAAGGACAGGGCAAATTCAGTACACCCCATCCCTTTTTAAAAGCGGGGCTGTCATGATATGCACGATGTATGATGATCCACGGACATCTGCATGTTTGTGCTACCCTTGATATATTGGGTAAAGGACGTGCTCTTATCACCTTTGTGTTGGCTTTACTTTCTGACTGATAAAAATCCTCCAAGAGATTGTTGGATCGATTGTTTGCAAACGAGCCATAGTATACGAACGCCAAAATTTCCTTATTATATAAATGAAGTTGTCCACGTGCTTAACATTGACCAATGTAATCAAAAAGCGCGTTAAAGACGAATCGATCAGTCAGATTTGAACGTAGCCGGGCAATAGAATCACATATGGGTTGCGCCTATTTATAGTTATAGTCGAAATCCGGGTAACGGTTATATATAGCCGCGCTATTCTTGTCGCTGTGACGTCAAAGTGCTGTTGGTAAAAGCTGTACTCTGCGACAGGACATTGGCCACAGAACGCGGCGTCTAATCAGGCTGTGCATTGTTAGCTTAAATTACAGGAAATTAAGTATTAAATGAAACGTTCAGGATTATTTTCCCAGCCTACACTTAGAGACAATCGACTCACCAGTACTGTCAGTGCTTTGATTATATGATAGTGCAAGGAAGACCGTCAACATCCCTCCCCCTCCCCCTCCCCCCCATCCACCCACCAGATAAACTGTGTATCCAAATTTGGCCATCCTAAACGTTACAAATGTAGGAGATATCCCAGACAAGTGAACAGTAAAAGAATTTATATTCTTTCCCTTTAGAGTAGACCTCATTTCAAAAGGGAGGTAATATCAAAGTCCCTTGAAAATGTACCCATCCCCCGTAAGCAATTTTTCTTAAATGATCCTTTAACTGATCAAGAAATTTACCTTAAATGACCCTCTTTTACTGATCCAGAAGTTTACCTTAAATTGACCTCTTCTACTGATCCAGAGGATCTTCTCATGAATTTTTGGTTGGATTTTAATGGCCCGTTCAACACTATTAATGAGCTGGTCAGTTTACCAGACCACTCTTTTCCTGGGCAAGTTTAATCCTCTAAACGGTTGACCATTACTCGTGGACATTCTTTTGCCCAAAACTGAGAGCTGCCCTTCTTGAATCAGCAGAAGGGAGGAAATGCCCGAAGAAAATATTTCATGATCAATCTCTACGAAAGAATGTTGCCAGACCACATGGGAATCAAACCCACGGCCTCCTGATCACCAGTTGGAAAAGTATCCAACTGAACTACCGAAGCCAACTGAATTTTTGATACAAACTGTAGATTCATGTGAGATGATGAGAATGTTTGGCTGGCATGTTGATGCCAAAACCCAAGAACTCACTCTCAAAGAAGGAATTTTCATACAAAAGAAACACAGAAAGAAATTGTGACATATTTATTATAAACTATATGTCTTTTCACGACTTTGACAAAGTCAAAACAGATATATCTATTAACAATAACAAATTGCAAGAAATTTTCATTGCACTAAGTATTAAATTTGGGTCATGTCAAGTGAAAAGGTGTCTCGACGCGTATTGGAACAGTCAAGACCAATATCAGCCTGCTCATCCACTTAACCCTTGTCATGCTGAATAAATTAAGATGCCTTGCCCACTTCTAATTTTCAACCAATCAGATTACTTGATCCAGATAGTTGATGTAACTTCACATATCTAATGACAAACAGTGCAGATCCAGATCAGTTGACTTCTTCAGAAGCCAACTGATCTGGATCTACACTGTTTGTAAAGGCAGGTTTATATCCTGGTTCAGCAGAACAAAGGTTAAGCAATGTTTTCCATAAAACTGCAAGTAGAAGGAAATAAGCCAAAACAGCGGGCCTTTTTCACAATACATGTATTCATAGACAGCCCAGTCAAAATGTATTGCTTAGCACTCTAGATAAAAATTTCAGCTGACGATATTTTGAATTTTTTTTTTTTTTTTTTTTCAGAAAATAGGCTTTGACACTTAATGCAAATTGTCTCCTGAGGAGACAGTTTGTATGAAATGTCAAAGCCTATTTTCTGGGAAAAATAAGAAAAAATATCATCAATTTGTCGACTGCTGAATTTGCCCAAAGAGTGGTAAAGGTTAAAGCCAAGTAACCAGTGCTTCATTACTGAGTAGCCAGTGAAATCGCCAGTCGCTAGCACTTGTGGAAGAGACTGCTTAGAGAACCACTAATCACAACAGAATACATCGACAGACAGCAAAGACCCTGGTGAGACTGTGTAGATGTGCAGGATAAAACTGAATCTGGGCATATGATGCATGGTCTGAGACAACTTTTCAACTGACGCAACCCATTTATCTATCACAATAAAGAAAAACATACAAACATGACAAGTGGAGAAAATCTTCATACAAACTACAGTGTTATCGGTCTTAAAGACTTACTGTATTAAAGGCTCCATATAAAAATAGACATTTTTTTTTTTTTTATCCAAGAAAGGTTTAATGAACTGATATCTGGTATCAATACAATCATAAAATTTGGTACCTGACTGCCTGTAAAATTTCAGTCTTGCGTTTATCAACTGGATCAAAAATGATTTTTTTTATCGTATCTCTGAATTAATGTTGGCAACATTAATTCAGAGATATGATAAAAATCATTTCATTTTTTATCCAGTTCAAGAACGAGAGACTCACTGAAATTTTACAGGCGGTCAGGTGCCAAATTTTATGATCATATTAATATCATATTCATGTATCAATTCATTAAACCTTTCTTTGATAATAAAATATCTATTTTTGAGGAATATGGAGCCTTTAAGCAATCACCTCTATAAAGAGGCCATATTTTTGGATCCCTTAAAAGTTAAATAAGCGATAATTTACTTGTATTAAGCAAGCACCTGTCTTAAGCAACCACTTAAGCAAGCACTTAGGTGCTTGCTTTACACAGGTTAGACTGTACTGTATTTATCCTAAATATTCTGTCAAAGGTCTGAGCAAACAGTGTAGACCCTGATCAAACTGCTCCTACAGGAGCAGTTTGATCAGGGCTTACATTGTTTGCCATTCTGTCAGTAATTTCTGGACACATCACTAGACACTGAAATGGACTTGTTCAAATTTTAGGATAAGTAGGGTAAGGAGTTCTGAGCCCAGTTGTTTTAAGTATCATCGGCTTAACAAGCTCGTTAGTGGTCAAAATGTTAACTGTTCTAGTAAGCACAATATCTAATTCACAGGTATTTTTGCTGAAAAAATGTGAGTAGCTTTTGCAAATGCAAAAGCTACTCACATTTTTTCAGCAAAAATATTAGTGTATATGCCATATTTAATGATCGAAGTTTTCACGATACATTAACTAACGACATTGTTAGTTTTGAACAACTGGGCCCTGATGTCTTGATATTTAGGGTAATTATGGTATTTCATCCCCAGGCTTCAGCAGCTGCTGTCTACCTGAAGAATGCAGGAATATTTAGAACATGCTGGTGAAAAATTTCTCTCTGTCAGTACAGTCAACTCTCGTTATCTCAAAGTCCAAGGAACTGTCTGAAATGCTTCCAAATATCTGCAGCTTGACATATAAGATTTGCAGAAAAAATAAATCAAACAATAAGATTTAACAAATGCATATGTAATTTGACTCCTGAAATTAGAGATATATTGAAAATATTGTGGAAAAGAGGAGAAATTGCTCAGAGCAATTTCTCCTCTTTTTAACAATATTTTGCTACCTGTTGTTAGATTTCCATGTTAAAACTTTGAGATAAGCGATTATTTGAGATAAGGGAAGTCGAGATAACAAGAGTCAACTGTATATTATTTCCTTGAACATTTTGCACGCTGGGCAAAAATTCCTGCACCCAATATTTTCTCATTTTTCCTAGAAAACAAGAGCTCGACATTTAATGCAAATTGTCTCCATAGGACACATACTGTACGTAATGTCAAATCTCTTCTAGGAAAAATAAGAAAAAAAAAACAACAACATCAGTTTGTCATCTGCTGAATATGTACTGAGAGAGCAGAAGGTTAATGAATGCCCACAAAATTCAAATTCTCTAAAACATGGTCACACAGCACCTCGAATCAAATGAGATATAGAGTAGAAAGTTTTGAGAGAAACTTTTGTCGTGCTGAGGACATGCGGGTATTTTGGATGGTGGGCCATCACCTCTGATTTAATTTGTCCATATTCATATATGGTAACCTGTCTGAGAATATTAAGGGAGCCATACAAACCACAAAGATTTTTTATCATTTATTACAAAGGAGACAACTTCTGTGATTCCCTGTTTGCACTTAAAGCATTTTCTAAAAAGGGGTCTACTCTAAAAGGAAAGAATTTGCTCCCTTTGGGAGTAATTTCTTTACTTTTAGAGAAGACCCCTTTTCAGAAGGGGCTTGATGTGCAGGAGAGCAAACATGAAGTCATAAAAACTGTCTCCCTTGCAGAAAAAATGGCAATAAAAATTGTTTTATGTGCATCGAGTCCTTCAAGCAAAACAATACGTCATCACCAGCATCACACATGTGAACCATCCAGCACATTAACTTTTAGCATGCTGGGTAGAAATTTAAGCAGACGGTATTTTAAATACTTTCATTTTTTCCAGAAAAATAAGGTTGACATTTCATGCAAAATCTTCTCCTTAAGATACAGTTTGCATGACATGTCAAATCCTATTTTTCTTTGAAAAACAAAAAAAGAAAAATTTGCTGTTTAAATAGCATTTTCAGGGTAAAAATAGGTACTCTGATCTGATCTGCTGAAATTTTACATATACAGTAAAACTTCAATGACTCAAACACTGACGGCTCGTTTACCATGGCTAATTCAAACTCATTTTTGAGTCCCTAGAAATTTCTTCTGATAGCTCAGGAAAATAAATATTTAGTGATATTTTAGGAATTTTTTTCTTATTTTATCATGAAAATTTATGTTGTGTGTACTCATTAGAATTGCCTCTAGAGGCAATTCTAATGAGTACACTCAACATACATGAGCAGCCTTTATAGAAGATGAAAAAAACATCCCTAAATTATACACATTTGCCTCCTGACCTGGCGCTATAATTAACACTCAGTGGCTCAAACTACCCATGTCTAGAATAACTTTCCATGGTCCCAAAGATGTTCGAGCCATTGAAGTTCAACTATATATGCATTTCACATATGTAAAATCCAAATCAACTGTCAGCATTTTTTTTTTTTTTTTTTTTTTTTCAGAATAGTTTTTCCTAAGATCTCATATCTTCAAAAACTTTCAATGTTACAAATCATGCAAGTTTACAAAAAAAGAATGTTGATCAAACTGTGTATATGAAAATATGTCTATATGAATGTTACTCTGAATGATTCAAACATGATTTCAGTAAAAAAATGATAGCAAACATGAAAGACATCAACCTTGGACCTGTTGCAGGTGAATGAGAAAAATGTTTCAGATGATAATTAGCAAGTGATAAAATAGTTCCAGATGATGATTAAAAAGTGACAAAAATGTTTCAGGTGATGATTACGGTAAATGTCCTAAAATTTCAAACACTTTAATCCATACTTTTTTGCCTAAATTTTGCTTTTTAAGTACTTTTTTGCTTAATATTTAGCAGAATGGCAAACAGTGTAAACCCTGGTCAGACTGTGCCTAAAGCAGTCTGATCTGGGTCTGCACTGTTTGCATATGCCATTTAGGCAGAAATTTTGGTGTACGAAACTTTAGAACATTTACTGTAGCAAGTGACAAAATTGTTTCAGGCGAAGATTAGCAAGTAACAAAAATGTTTCAGGTGAAGATTAGCAAGTAACAAAAAAGCAAAAATACATTTCAGGTGATGTCTAGCAAGTGACAAGTAAGCTTCAGGATAGGCAAGCTGGTTTGTAGCTTCTGTATTCAAACATAGCCTCAAGCTTTTTGCCATGAATCCATAGTTTCATTTGTGAGTGTTGCACGTAGGCAACTACCATAATAACCCCAAGTCTTGGAACAGAGAATTTCTGCAAACAGTATAGACCCAGATCAGATGAAGCAGATTCTGCACTGTTTGCCCTCATCCAACAATTCAACACAAGTCAACAGGTAAATAAATGGACTTATTCAAATTATAGGACAATGGAGTGAAGGTATCCAAACATTTCGGATAAATACGATTTCACAAGATATGTTTTGGTGCAAAAATAACACATTCTGAATGCTTTCTCTACCTGGTCCTATGTCATCTACTCAAATATAATTTGTTCCTTCCGTTCAAAATCTCCTAAAATCTCCAAAATTACCTTAAATATTGGGACATCTTTACTCCAAAAATACTTATCCTAAAATTTGAACAAGTCCATTTAACTACCAGCTAATGTGTTTAACCATTCTCTTGCTGAACAAGATATACCCTGTCTTAGCACAGTGTGGATCCAGATCAGTTGGCTTCTGAAGATGCCAAGTGATCTGGATCTGCACTGTTTGTCATTAAATATGTGAATTTCTATCAAAAACCTGGATCAAGTAATCTGATTGGCTGGAAATTAGAAGTGGGCTTGGCATCTTAATTTATTCAGCAAGGCAAGGGTTAAATACTGATGGATGTGTGGGAAGCAGCAAACATATTTGTTACGGCCTGTCTGTCCCAATACTTAGGGTAAATATGGTAAATCTAAAACTAACAGGTTTGTTCAGGCAACATAAAAACAATGTTTCAACACTTTCCACAGATCTACTTTCAACATCCGGGCCCAGTTGTTCAAAGCACTGTTAGCTTAATGAGCTTGTTAGTGGTCAAAATGTTAACTGTTCTAGTAAGTACAATATCAAATTCACAGTTATTTTTGCTAAAAAATGTGAGTAGCTTTTGCAAATATTAACTTATATGCCATATTTAATGATCAGTTTTAACGATACATTAACTATAGTTTCCAACAACTGAGCCCAGATTTCCAATGTGAGAAAACAAAAACAACAACAATTTGATCAGATAAGTTAACACCACTGAGAAGAGCTGAAGCGGTAAAGCTTTCTTCAGAAAAAAAAAAAAAAAAATATCTTTCTTATTTCTCCACAAAAACAGGCTGCTGTACTTATTAGAAGAGCTTCACTCAGGTGCTCTCCTTGAGGACTCGCAACATATGTTTTCATGGAGAAATAAAATAAAGAGATTTATCTTGACATCAGAGAAATAAAAAAAATATCTATCATTTATGGTTGTAAACAGCACTTTAGCTAGAGTTCTGTTCTATCTAGCTCTATCTTCATATGTGTTTAGCTAGAGTTCTGTTCTATCTAGCTCTATCTCTTCACCCACACGAAAACATGTCTTCGGAGATATGCATTCATAGTCTGATCAGGGCCTTCAATGTCTGCTAACAGAATCATTGGATATTACAGAATGCATGAAAGAAGAGCAAAGGCCTGGGCCTAGTTGTTCAAAGCGTTGTTAGCTTAACGAGCTCGTTAGTGGTCAAAATGTTAACTGTTCTAGTAAGTACAATATCTAATTCACAAATATTTTTGCTGAAAAAAATGTGAGTAGCTTTTGCAAATGCAAAAGCTACTCACATTTTTTCAGCAAAAATATTAGCATATATGCCATAGTTAATGATCAAAGCTTTAACATTTCATTAAGTAACAACGTCGTTAGTGTCGAAAAACTGGGCCCAGGTCGATACTTTGTGCATGCACAGGATGATGTGAATTGACACATTTTGCATATGCTCGAAGGCACTTTTTCGCCTGTTGCAGCCCAGTCATACATCCTCTAATGAATATTTTGTCCCATACTCAAAACATATGCAGATAATGAACGTCCTGATAAGCCTGCACATCCACAGAGAGACCAGGGCCTTCCCTGTTCATTTGATCCGAGTTATTGTTTAACCCTTTTACCCCTGAATTTCTGAAATAGACTCTTCCATCTCTGAATTAGGATACATCCATTGTTGCAAATAGGGGTGTCAGTCAAAAAATCACTAACACAATGGCAAACAGTTTGGATCCTGATGAGACGGCTCGTTATGAGCCATCTCATCAGGATCTACACTGTTTGCAAATGTAGCCAACTGGGTCTCTAGGGCTGAAAAAGGTTAACAACACATCACCCATTATGGGTCATTTTGTGTCCTCTACCAGTGAAAGGGAGAAAGGAAGATAGGAGATGGTAGAGAGAGGAAAGAGAGAAATAGAGTAGGATGAGGGAAAAGAGAATGGAATTGCAGAAAAAAATCTGGAGAAAATAATATATCTTTAAAAATCCAACAATCCTGCACAGATGCACAGACTTGTCTTTGTCTACTATTGTCCTTTCGACATCACTCAGAAAGACAGTTTTTGCTTGGCGTTTTATTTTAAATGAAAATATTTTGTTCTGATTGACCATATCTTATCAGAAACCATTTGTCGTTTCTGTTTCTGTCTTTTTCTCTCAAATATGTACCCTAAAATTAAATTTACGGCCAAAAATTGGTCTGACCTATGCAATTTCTATAGTAAAGTGACTTTTTGGAATTTTTGTCTACGAAAATATTTTTTTATTTTTCTTCGCTGATTTTGAATTATTTATGTTTCACAACAGTATTGTGAAAATTTCAGAAAAATTGAATAAGCAGAACTGGTTGAAAATCTGCCTCCAAGTTACCTATCCTACAGATTTCTGCATTATTTGCATTCATTTTTACTATGTGAAAAAGTGAAAATATTTGATTTAAAAACCAGTGGCTAGAATAAAACTTTTTATGCATAGGTAGGTATGACTAATGGTTTTGCATTAAATCATGACAAAAGTTTGAAAATTTACTTCTTCTGGGTACATCGCCAAGCCAAAAACGACTTTCTGAAAGATGTTGAAAGCACAGTATGTCACCTCAGCGCAAAAAGTCAATACCCAGCTAGCATTCTTTATAAATCTATAGCGGTCCGTTATCGGCCCGTCAGCTACCCTGTCGGGCCGATATCGGCCCGCTATAGATTTATAAAGAATGCTTACTGGGTAACTCCATTAAAATATATAAGGAGTTATTGACTTTTTGCGCTAAGGTGACAAGTAGTGAGACTACTATCTACAGGATGCAGTCCATTTAAGATACAGCCATTTTTTCAGCCCTCCTCAAATAAAAAAAGAAATCCATGCAATATTTTTGCCACAAGCAAAAGCACAAAAATATGATGACCAACAAATAAAAACATTTACAGTATTTTAAATGATGTTAATGAATAAAACACACAAGTGATACACAGAAAAATCTATAAAATGCCATACAAGAAAATTATGAAAGCCCAGACCAACCATAGCATTTATGCAATCTGGTCATGGTGTGCATATTTTTCAATGCTCCAGGTAAGGGGGTATCAAGTAACTATTTTTCTCCAAAAACATGTTATGGGTACTCATTAGAAGCACCTCGGTGAGGTGCTTCTAATGAGTACCCACATCTGTTTGCTGGGAGAAATAAGAAAAATATCTTTTTTTTTTTTCTTTTTTTTTTTAAACAGGCAAATTATCTGGTACTATGATTTTTTAGCTTTCAGGTTCATAACTGCCCTAAATATAAAGACATGATAATGCATTAGCACACTTCTCCTAAAAGGTTTTGAACATGTCAAATTACCTGTTGATGTGTTTAAAAACAATGCAGACCCTAACCAAGACATGTCAAGTCTCACTATTTTTAGTGAGACACTATTTTTTGGATCTAAAAACCCAATTTTACGTGCTGTTTCACCATTTTTTTTCAAAAATTTTCCAATATATTCAATGTAAAAATCGAGATCTCACTATTTTTTCAGAAGCTCTGTAATTTTAATTTTCCAATTTCAACATGCCTGCTGATAAAACTGCTCCTATAGGAGATGCTTGTTCTGGGTCTACACTGTTTGTTCAGGCATGTGTTTCCAAATATTTAGGACTAATACAAAAGTTCACATTTTGCGTAGACTGGTCTGGGCCTTTTTGCCTTCACATATGGCATTTGAAACACTTTACTGTGAACCAGTCCACACTATTTACACCAACAATGCCCGGTCATGAACATCAATAATAAAATAACTCTGGCCCTTCAATCTTATCTATCTATATAAAATATATACACCTCTGTGTTCACTATATACAAGCTGTGGCAAAATATATACAAATAATTCAAGACTATATACATGGCTTAAGCTTCTCTACTATGAGTACAAATGGACTGGGAGCCAGTCAAAGATACCAAGGATGTATGAGAACCAGTCAGCACTTTTTCAAACCTTTGGTCAATATGTTCACCAATTCAAATGCCATAACTCTTTCACCTTACTTATCCTAAAGAAAAATATCATTTTATAACCTGGTGATGTGTCTCAGAAAAGCTAGCTAAATGACAAACAGTACAGACCCTGATCAAACTGCTCCTAAAGGATCAGTTTGATCAGGGTTTGTACTGTTTGCTCAGGCAGGTGTCCAAATACTTAAGGAAAATTCATTATATGTGTATAACTGTATATGTATTATATGTGTATATATTCAACAAAATCCAGATAGTCATAGCTCCAAGTAAGGAAATTTTCCAGGTGCATGTTTTTCTTATTTGTCCATTAAAAATTATGTTGTGAGGCAATTCTAACATTGATTGTGTTGGGGTTTAACAACACGTCAACTCTTGTGGGTCATTTTGTGTCATCTCCCAGATAATGGGAGAAAAGAGACAGAAAAGACAGTAGAGGAGATGAAAGTGAGGGACAGGGAAGAAAGAAGAACAGGAATGAAAGTGAAGAAACAGAAAAAATAGAAACATTCCCCCTCTACCCTTACCTGCTACTAGGATAGCAGGCCTTGTCCAAATGTAAGCCAATATCAGTTGGACGCCTCGGTGACGTAAGATACACGACACCTAACCATCCCACAATTCTAAGAAACTCAAAACTTTTTCATGAAAAAATATTAATAATATCAGTAGTTTGATAAAAAAAATTCCTCACAGATTAGAGCGTGTATCAAGAAAATATTTTTCCCACTTCTCAGCAAAAACATATGTTGTGGGTACTCTCTAGAATGCTTTGGTTAGGTGCTTCTAATGAGTACCACAAAATATGTGTTTGTGGAGTTTTACGGCGACGCATCAGCGGAGCCATTAAACGTAATTTGCTACTGTAGAACCGTCGAATTACCTCCCTAAATGACAAATTTGAATGCACTTATCCCAATTCTAATGCATTTATTCATTTTTTCTGTTGAAAAAATATACTATTTGCACAAAGCAACAAGTATTGTCAGCTGCGTAACACCAAATACCAGCCAATGAGAAGCGACGTTACGTGATGTCGTAGGATTTCCGACACTATATATTGCAGAATATACCGTCGCACATTTTTTACGTTATCCAATCAGACGTCGCGTTACATACGCAAGTGCATTAGAATTATGGTTCTAAGGCCCAGTCAGCCCATTAGTGTATTGTCAAGCTGGTCAATTTACCTCACCACACTTTTCCTGGGCAGGCTTAGTCCTCTAAGTGGTTAACCAGTGCTTGTGCACATTCTTTGGCCAGAAACTAACAACTGTCCTCTTGAATCAACCAAAGGAAGAGAATGACCTAAGAAAATATTTCATGATCAATCTCTAAGAAAGAATGAATCCAGACCCGGTGGAATTGAACCCAAGACCTCCTGATCTCCATTAAGACGCACATCCAACTGAGCCACTAAGGCCGGCTATTTCTGGGCTGAAAAAAGTACCTTCTCAGAGCCATGAATATCTTGTTATGCATAGGTGAATGGGGAAGTAAATGTGCAGGCCAGTCTGTATCTTGTCCTAAGTTATATTTAGCTGGCTCCCAGTCTATACAAAAGCTTTAAGGTATGTAATAAAAACATTTTATTTACAACAAGGTATTTCCATTATCTGAGCCATAAAACTGACTTTTTGCTATGTATAATCTTGGTATGCATCGATCTACAACATTCCCTCCTAAAATCTTAAAGGTTTGTACTTTAAGTTAATAGCAACAAACATAAACCTAGATCAGACCACATAAATGTGCAGTTTGATCAGCCTCTATGTTAGTTGCATATATTGTAAGCTCATTATATCTTGAGGGCTTATTTTACAATCAATCCAGTCTTAAAGGCCACCTGTATTATGCAATCACCTCTATTAAGAGGCCACATTTTCTGATCCCTTAAAAGTCAAAATGTATATTAACCTGTATTAAACAAGCACTGCCTTAAGCAACCACTTTTTGGCTTTCTTAACACAGGTTCAACTGTATTTGCAATCGTTTTACTATGGTGCATTATATTTTAGAATAAACGCACCTATAAAGCTGACTATTGACCATAAAGTGGAAAAAATTTCTTGAGGAGTATATCATGACTTGTTAAGCCTTCCACCCTGAGTTTCTGAAATGGACTCTTCCATATCTGAATTTGGACACATCCATTGTTGCCAATAAGGGTTTCAGTCAAAAATCAATAACAAAATAGCAAACAGTGTGGATCCTGATGAGACGGCTCATTATGAGCCGTCTCATCTGGATCTAAACTGTTTGTATAATTAATATAGCCATTTGGGTCTATAGGGCTGAAAGGGAGGATATTTCTGGGATAATTTTCTCAATAAAAACATAATTTGTGGGTAGTCATTAGAAGCCACTTGGCAAGGCACTACTAATGAGTACTCACATGTCTTTCTGGACAAAATAAGAAAATTTATCTCACAGTTATCACCAAGTCCTCTACAGTGTTTGATGCTTACCTATCAATTTTTGTAGACAAAAAAAAAACCGACAAAAAAAAAAACAACTGGCAAATGTCATGAGATCAAGTTGATAAAGTATAATTCTTGCCATTCCATAAAATATTGAATTACACCATAGCTCCAGATATGATGGGGTTATCCAGATAAATAGTTTTCTTATTTCTCCATGAAATCATATGTTGTGGGTACTCATTAGAAGCACCTCAGTGAGTCATTTCTAATGAGTACCAACAATATATGTTTTTAAAGAGATATAAGGAAAGTATCAATACTTTTTCACTGAAAAAAAAAAAAAGAGCATCCTATCTGGTACTATGACTATGGTATATAACACACTATAATGCCATAATGATTTGGACACCATAATTATTCACTGAACAGAACTTAACCTTTAACTTTTTCAGCAGATGACAAATTGATGATATTTTTCTTATTTTTCCCAGAAAACAGGATTTGACATTTCATGCAAATAAAACAGGATTTGACATTTCATGCAAATTGTCTCCTTAGGAGACAATTTGCAAGAAATGTCAAATCCTGTTTTAATGGAAAAACAAGAAAAATATGTCAATTTGTCGTCTGCTGAAAATTTTACCCAGAGTGCTAAGCGTTAAAGCACTCCTCACAACTGCAGCAGACAAGACTGAATTTTTTGTTGTTCTATTTTTCCAAGACAATAAGGCTTGACATTTCATGTGAACTGTCTGCCTAGCAGACAAATCACATGAAACGTCAAGACTTGTTTTAGAGAAAAATAATAATAAAAAAATTAGAATGTTAATTGCTACAATTGTGCTTAGCGCTTTAAGGGTTAAAGTTTGAATAAATTTACCTGAAAGCCACCTGGCTATGCGTCTAACAACTACTAGCTCAACGATAAACAGCACAGATCCTGATAAATTTAATCTGGGTCTACCCTGTTTTCTTACTGTTCAACTATTTAGGGTAGTATTAGTTTTGTGTAAAATTTGTTTAATTTTCAGCAACACTCACAAAGCTTTACAAAAGCATAACTTCATAGCTCAAGATAGGACTTTTTTTTTTTTTCAACCAAAAAGTATTCATACTTTTCTTATTTCTCCATGAAAACATACATGTATGTTGTGTGTACTCATAAGAAGGGCCTCGCCGAGGCCCTTCTAATGAGTACCCACAATATACATTTTCATGGAGAAACAAACTCCGAGGAACTTCTAATGAGTACCCAAAAACATATGTTTTCATGGAAAAATGAGAAAAATATTTACCGTCACCCCCTCCTATCATGAACTATGTATAATTATAACTATACATGTGGTAGAAGCAAAAATATAACTGCATTTAAATAAGCACGTTTAAACACAATGAAATATCTTAGCAATAAGCAACAAATAACAGCCTAAACAGAGACAAACTTCCACTGATCCATTATTCAAAAGCCACCATTCATCTATTACAGAACAGAAAACAAGCTAGCAATCTTTCTGTCAGTGCCATTTCAGCAAATAATCAAATTTAACCCTAGTCCTGCTGAACCCGGATATGTCCTGCCTTTGCAAACAGTGTGGATCCAGATCAGTTGGCTTTTGAAGAAGCCAACTGATCTGGATCTGCACTGTTTGCCATGAAGCATGTGAATTTATATCAACAATCTGGATCAAGTAATCTGATTGGCTTAAAATTTGAAATGGGTGTAGCATCTTAATTTATTCAGCAGGACAAGGGTTAATTATTTGGACACATGAACTCAGTAGTTCTCCTAAAATTTGAACAAGTCCATTTTACTATCTTCTGACATCCAAAAAAAAATGCTGGATGAGTGGAAAACAGTGTAGACCCTAATCATAAGCAACAGTCTGCAGCATCTGATATGAGTCTACACTGTTTGGTCAGGTCTGTCTGTTCCTATATATGTACTTAAGGTAAATATAGAATTTCTTCAAATCAGTCATAAGGTCTAAGAATCAAGTGGTCAACCACAACCTATAAAAAAATAATTTAATCTTTACCATTCTCTGGGCTAATTCAGCATATAAACAAAGTGGTGATATCTTTCTTATTTTTCCTGAAAAACAGGATTTTACATTTCATGCAAATTATCTCCTTTCATGCAAACAGTCAACAGGTAGTAGAATGGACTATTTCAAATTTTTGGACAAATATGGTAAGTAGATAAGATGTCCCAATTCTTAGGGATATTTAGGTATTTACCCTGGCAATAAATATCTACAATAATTGACTGGCATAAATCTTTTCCCCAAGCATAACAAACCTACAAATTTAAAAGCGTATAAAATGCAGACAAACTGAGTATTCAAACGAAAATGTTTGTTAAATTTGTGCCAAAACATTTCTTGTACATATTTATCCCAAGTATTCCGACATATGGACACAAGCAAACTGTGATGACCCAGCTTAAATGCCAAAGAATGTGGCATTTGAGCAGAGACTAAATTGTTTGTCACTCATCAAACAGATTTTGGAAATATCAGTGGAATTGTTAAGGCGTATTTGGTGATAATTCTGGGATAATTTTTCTTAATTCTCCAAAAAAAAAAAAGTTGTGGGTACTCATTAGAAGCGCCATGCTGAGGTGCTTCTAATGAGTACCCACAACTCAAGTTTTAAAGGAGATCTGGAGAAAATTATCCCAGAATTATCACCAAATACTCCTTCTTAACAATTCCTCTGAATGTCAACAGGTAGTAAAATGTATTTGGTCAAATTATAGTACACACAGGGTAACAAGTTAAACTATTTCAATACATAGGGTATATACACAATACACCTAGATCCATTAATCCTTAACGCGACAATCACAACTGCAGCAACTTACATTTTGAAATATTTTTCTGTTTTTATTATTATTTTTCAAATAAAATAAGTCTTGATATTTCATGTGAATAACCTGCCAAGCGGACAATTCACATGAAATGTCAAGCCTTATTTTCTCTGAAAAATAAATTAAAAATATTTCAAAGTAGCATCTGCTTTCATATTGTTTGCATTTTCTATGGAAAAAAAAAATTAGACTGTTGTCTGCTACAAATTTTGTCTGGCGCTTTAAGGGTTAAAAATGAAAATAGCCCCAATTTTGAAGACTTTCTACAATCAATCACCAGCGAAAGTAAACATTAGCACATGATAACAGCATGATACTGACCACTAATATAGCACAAAAAATGTGCACTGAACTGTCTTGTCTAAAACTACATGTATCACAAAACCTCTGACAGCTTGCCCCTTCTTCATACAAAGACTAATCATACAGTCCCTTTCAAAAGCAATCTTCCCAAGTGTATCAACTTTAAAAATTATATTTTTCTGTGGATAAAGCCCCGGATAAGGTGTTTTTGTTCATTTTTTTTTTTTTTTCAACTAAAAAATGCTGACATTTAATTTTTCTTATTTTCAATGAAAACATACATTGTGGGTACTCATTAGAAGTGCCCCGCTGAGGCCTTTCTAATGAGTACCCACAATGTATGTTTTCATGGAAAAATTAGAAAAATATTGTGTGGCTACACCTCCTATCTGCAGCTATATGTGATCTAATTGCATTTAATGTTTCCCAGTCAGGAAAGGTGTCCTGAAGAAGTGGCGGGAACCAGCCCACCACCTGTCATACTCTGAGCCATACTGTAACTTGGTGCACTTGTCTCTATTCCTGATGTAGATGGAGTTGTTCCCCCTGATTCACCTGACTGTGACACGTGTCCACTAACTGCGGCCTCCACTGCTGCTGACTGTGCCATCATTTTCTGCCGTACTTCCCGTATTTTGAGCTGAAGACAAGACTTTGTGGGGAAAATATCCTGGTACTTGGCTTGGAAACTAGCTGTTGCTTGAGCTAACAAAAGAAAATTGAAACAATCAAAATAAGATTTCAAAATATTATCCTCCATCAATCAATCATGGATACATGTTATAAATAGCCGGCCTCAGTGGCTCAGTTGGATGAGCTGTCCAAGTGGAGACCAGGAGGCCGCGGGTTCAATCCCCGCCGAGGTTGGCAACATTCTTTCATGGAGACTGATTATGAAATATTTTTTACCGTCATTCTCTCCCTTCCACTGATTCAATAAGGCATTCAATTCGACAGTTTGTCTCCTTACCAAAATTGTTCAACTGAGATTTTATAACATGTACATTTGTATTGTTTGTTTGTGTTGAGGTTTTGCGGGCCAGTAAACCCAATGGGGTCATGTCGAGTGCGGTCAGTTTACCTAACCACACATTTACTGGGCAAGCTTAGTCCTCTAAGCGGTTAACCAGTATTGTGCACATTCTTTCGTCAGAAACTGACAACTGCCCTTCTTCAATCAGTGGAAGGGAGAGAATGACCGTAGAAAATATTTCATGATCAATCTCTACGAAAGAATGTTGTCGACCTCGGAAGCAAACAGTTAAGCCTTAAATCAAACTGCTTCTAACAAGCAGTTGACCAGAGTCTACACTGTTTGCCATTCCCACAGATTAGTGTGAACTTGCCTATAATTTACACAGGCCAAGCAAAAAGGTGTGAGATATCATCCAAAATGATTGCTCAGATCAGCCAGGTAATCATGCAGTCTAATCAGAGTCTTCACTGTCTGCTTGCTGAGGCACAGGATACCATAGAATCTATCAACAATTGCTGTACCAAGTGCAAGAGAGGCCCAATAGATCATGAACATGTAACAAACCTAATTGTGTCTCACCAACACCCCTAATTAAGGTATAAATGTGCTACATGTATATCTATTTAGTAAACTGCTCTGTTGTCTGAATTATCTAGACTGTTATTAGCAACATGTAGACAGCCAATGATAAGGTCTGTTTCTTAAAGGAAATTGGCAATTGAACAAATATTTACATTTCAAGGCGCTTTTATGTTGTAAATTTTATAGCTCTAGTTAAGGGGCTTTTTTCAATCCAAAAGTATTAATATTTTTCTTATTTTTCCATGAAAATATATATTGTGGTACTCATCAGAAGTGCCTCACCTAGGCACTTCTAATGAGTACCCACAACATATGTTTTCATGGAGAAATAAGAAAAATACTTACCTGACACCCATTTTTATCTAGGCCTATGTTGTTATCAACGTCATCTGTGGCTGTTTCAGCCAACTAACTCACCTGATGAGAAGAATCCATTTTGACTCTTACAAAGTCAAGGTACTGATTCACCTAATAGGAACAGTCCATTTTGAATCTGGCAAAGTCAAAATCTTGACTTACATGAAGAGTCCATTCTGAGCTTGGGAAAGTGACAATACTAATGCCTGGGAAGTTATTATAAGCCAAGAAAAGTCAAGCTGTTCACTCGCCTGGTCCATTTGGAGTCTGGAAAAGTCCAGATACTGACCTGCCTGATGGAAAAGCCCATTCTAAGTCTGTAGAGGTCAACATGCCGACTCACCTGATGGGAAGAATCCATTTTTAGTTTGGGAACTCCAAGACACTAACTCACCTGAAGTCTGTTTTTAGACATGAAAAGTGAAGATGCCTACTCACCGGATGGGAAGAGTCCATTTTCATCAAACAACTGCATCACAAGCTGCCTTCTTTGATCTAGTATTCTCCTTAATGATGAAAACTGTCCAGGAGAACTTGGTGTCTTTGGAGTCATGGGAGAATGAAGATCACCATCAGTAAAGTTGTCTGCTGGAAGAAAAGCACAATGATCCATCTGACTGCAGGTGTTTCAAATAAGAACTGGTCCCGAAGTTATATAACTATTTTCATACTCAATTCAGCTGAGCATGAAATTTTCTCTGCTAATAAATATGAAAATGCTTGTTGGCATTTTCATATTTATTAGCAGAGAAATTTTCATGCTCAGCCTAGTTTAGCCAAAAAGAATTTTAAATGTTTAGTACTTTGAGATTTATTAGCAGGACAAATTTCATGCTCAGCTGAGTTGAGCATGAAAAAAGTGTTTTATAACCTTGGGGTCTGAGCACAAAATGCACGAGTCTACATAATACAGACATAAATGTATGCTGTGGGTATTCATCAGACAATTAATCCACAACTTTGACCCTGATCTTGTCTGTTGTACAAGATGTTCTCTTTGCCCATTACATTTTAAATTCCCTTTTGTGGTCTTAGTGATATGGTTGGGACACCTTCCCATGGTCCATTACAAGGTCAAAGAATAAGGCATTTTTGTTTAACTTTTAAGTTTGCAGAGACACACAGCTTCTTAACTACTGATCTGATTTAGCTGATACTTGGACAGATGCTAGACACTAGTCTAAAGTTTTACATGACACCACCTCTGCACTACTTAATTACCTTGAGGTCAAGGTAACAGAAGTAGCAATTTTATATTAAACGTTTTGGTTAATTTTTTTAGTCCCTTAACCCTTAAAGCGTCAAACAAAATTTGTAGCAGACGACATTCTAAATTTTTATTTTTTTTATTTTTCAGAAATGTCAAGACTTGTTTTCTTTTGAAAATAAAAAAAATCAAAATTGTCATCTGCTTTAGTTGTGATTGGCGCTTTAGGGGTTAACCATTACATTGATACAGTTGATACTTTGTTAGACATTAGATATGGTCTTAAATTTTGCACAGTACCATCCCTACCTAAATCATCACCACAGTTATCACCCTGCTAGAGTATCATTAACAGCTATGAAGAAGTGAATTGCAACAAGTGATTTTTCAAGCAAACAACTGTAGTAAAATCATGAACTGGAAACTTCAGTAAATCTGCCATATAACATACACCTACCTCCAGGTCGACTAATGGCTGCATCAGCCAGTGTCTCCAAACTGAAGTTTGAGCCAAAGAACTGATTGTCTTCAAACCTGCTACTTCTGCGCGTCTTCGGCGAGTGTGGAGTATGTGGGGTGGCTGGATGGGAGGCGAGGGCGGCATGTGGCGTATGTGGGGTATTTGCTTCCGAAGATGTAGGTTCTGATGAAGCATCTATGTTATCTGGCTTTGCTGAAAATATATATGGAGAATATACATTGCAAACTGTCTCATGGCAACATATTTTATATTTTCAGTTACAATAAAAGCGCTGCAAGCACTGCAACATGCCCCATCACTGCACTTACATCAAGCAGGTGCCATAACTCTGTCAAAAATGGCTATTTTCTATATTAACAATGTTCAAAGGGCTGTAACTCCAAAGGTATGTTAACCAGAGTTATGGTTCTATGTTCTGCACATCTTCTCAAGGTGCTTTACATTTGCGAGAGATTTCATGAAAATATCTCAAACAGTTTTCAACTTACAGTACATGATGGGAATGGCTATGTGCAATGTTCAAAGGACAATAACTCCGAAAGTAGGCAATCAGAGTTATGGTTCATGTGTTCTGCACTTTGTCTCATGGTGTTGAATATATTTGTGTGAAGTTTCCTGAAAATTTCACGAACGGTATCAGAGTTATGGAGCGGACATGAGTACATGGTAGAAATGGCTTTTTTTTAATATTAATAATGTTCAAAGGGCCATAACTCCAAACGTAGGTTAACCAGAATTATGGTTCTTATGTTCTGCATGTCATCTCATGGTGATTTACATTTGTGAGAGATTTCATGAAATATCTTAAACAGTTTTCAACTTACAGAGCGGACACAAGTATATGGTAGAAATGGCTATGTTCAATGTTCAAAGGGCATTAACTCCAAAAGTAGGCAATCATGTTTTCTGCAGGTCATCTCATAATGCTTTATATTTGTGTGAAGTTTCGTGAAAATATCTCAAACGGTTTCAGAGATATGGAGCAGATACGAAATTATGAAGCGCTGATGGATGGATGGACACTCAAAATTTCGGACGGTGTAACATAATACCTCGCCACTTATATGGCGGGGCATAATAAAAACTTTTTTCATGCTCAACTCAGCTGAGCTTGCTGAGATTAGCTGAGCATGAAAAAAGTTTCAAAATTTTGTCAGAATTTTAAGATTTATAAACAAAACAAATTTCATCTCAGCTGAGTTGAGTATGAAAAAAGTTTTATAACCTCGGGGCCTGATCAGGGTCTATGCTGTTAACCACTCATCAAGCAGTTTTTCAGACACATTAACAGGTAGTAAAATTCAAATGTTCAAATTTTTTGACAAATATGATAAAAGGTTAAGATGTCCCCGTATTTAGTGCAAATAGCTGGGCCCAGTTGCTCAAAGCATTGTTAGCTTAATGAGCTTGTTAGTGGTAAAAATGTTAACTGTTCTAATCAGTACAATATCTAATTCACAGGTATTTTTGCTGAAAAAAATGTGAGTAGCTTTTGCAAATCACATTTTTCAGCAAAAATATTAGCATATATGCCATATTTCATGATCAAAGTTTTAACAATATGTTAACCAACGACATCATTAGTTTTGAACAACTGGGCCCAGGCTTGTATCTGATCACAACTTTAGTCACACCTGCTTAAGCACTGCATAAATTAAGGATACACATTCCAGGGAGATTGATTGCGTTGGGGTTTAATGATATGTCAACTCCTCTCCACAACCCCGTTTTGCCCCGAACCATAGCACCTGAGTTTTATCAAAGTTTGCTCGGAGACCAGAGCAGCCTGCAAAATAATCTATGATATGTAAAGCCATGTTAAGAGACTTCTCATCATCCCCCAGTATAAGTGTTGAATCGTCAGCATATTGACTTATAAGATATTCTGAGTTATTTATTACTAGACCTTGAATTTCTGGATGGGCCTTTAACGCTGCACTTAATAATTCCACACAGAGAATAAATAGGTAAGGAGATAAAGGGTCACCTTGCCTGACACCTCTCTGGATTTCAAACACGTTACTAAAGTGACCATTATAAATAATATAACTTGAAATGTCATTATAAAAGGTTTTGAACCAACGTATAATGGATTCGCCAAAACCGAAAAATTGTAATGTATTTTCAATGAAGTTCCACTCCAAAGAATCGAAGGCTTTTTCAAAGTCAAGTAACACCAGAAGTCCAGGGATATTTTCTCTCTTTGTTTTTTCTAGTAGATCAAAAACCAGCCTGTTACAATCTCCAATGTATCTTCCCTTGATAAACCCAGCTCAAAGCATTGTTAGCTTAATGAGCTTGTTAGTGGTAAAAATGTTAACTGTTCTAATCAGTACAATATCTAATTCACAGGTATTTTTGCTGAAAAAAATGTGAGTAGCTTTTGCAAATCACATTTTTCAGCAAAAATATTAGCATATATGCCATATTTCATGATCAAAGTTTTAACAATATGTTAACCAACGACATCATTAGTTTTGAACAACTGGGCCCAGGCTTGTATCTGATCACAACTTTAGTCACACCTGCTTAAGCACTGCATAAATTAAGGATACACATTCCAGGGAGATTGATTGCGTTGGGGTTTAATGATATGTCAACCCTTGTGAGTCATTTTGTGTCATCTCCCAGAGAAAGAGAGAAAAGAGACAGCAAAAGAGATGAAAGAGAGGAACAGGGAAGAAAGAGGAAGAGAAGTGAAAGTGCAGAAACAGAAGAAATAAAAACATTCCTCCTCTACCCTTACCTGCTACAAGGATAGCAGGCCTTGCTCAACTGTAAGCCAGTCTCAGTTGGACACCCTGGTGATGTGAGATACACAACACCTTTGCACCATCCGACCACCCCCTGTTCTGGGGAGACAACTGTCAAAATTGTTGTTTATGCTTTGTGAGTTAAATCCCTTTCAACATACAAGTCATATTCAGACAATGGTAGGTTGATCATGGAAGGTTCTGTGCGATGAAGCACCCTAAAGTCATGAGCTGAATACAACCCCTAGCAGGATTCGAACCCGGGACCTCGTGATTCGAAGTCGGGAGCATTAACCACTCAGCTGCTTCAGCCTTCTTTCTGTAAAGGGGTCTACTCTAAAAGGAAAGAATTTGCTCCCAAAGGGAGCAAATTCTTTCCTTTTGGAGTAGACCCCTTCTCAGAAGGAACTTGGTGTGTAAGGAAGCAAACAGGAAGTCAAAAAAGTCATATCCCTTGAAGACAATGGCAGAAAGTACCATCTAATAAACTGTACTAAATAACACAGTATGTGTTTCAAGCTCAACAGAACTTTTTTTAGATTTCCATAACCTCAAACAACATTCTGACCCATTTAAAGGTTTGAGAATGAGGATTCATGCAGACTTTTGTTCCATCTTTGGTATACAAGCGATGATGATGATTTAGTGTTTTATGTTCTTTTTTCAACATTATTTAACAGCAAGCACAGCGCGCAAAGCACGTCACGAACGCAGTGAGCTCTATGGTAGTTTGTTTGTGTTGAGGTTTTATGGCCCAGTCAACCCAATGGGGTCATGTCGAGCACGGTCAGTTTACCTAACCACACGTTTACTGGGCAGGCTTAGTCCTCTAACCGGATAACCAGTATTGTGCACATTCTTTCGCCAGAAACTGACAACTGCCCTTCTTGAATCAGCGGCTTGAATCAGCGGAAGGGAGAGAATGACTGTAGAAAATATTTCATGATCAATCTCCACGAAAGAATGTTGCCGACCTCGGCGGGGGTTGAACCCGCGACCTCCTGGTCTCCAGTCGGACGGCGCATCCAACTGAGCCACCGAGGCCAGCAAGCTCTATGGTAGAGAATATGATCAAGGAAAAGTAACATACAATGATATATACTTTCAGCAGAAATCAATCTGACCAATATTTTCTTCCTTTTTCTTCCCGGAAATTGTCACCGGAAGATGGCAGGACTGGGGCAAACTTGATTATACTGGTAGTCACAAAATTTGGGTCTCACTAATAAGCATCACAAAGTGACAAGAAACGAGTGTCAATAAGTGTCACGAACATATTTTGCTGATTATTTTTATTATTTGTTATTGATTTACATATATTTTTATATACTGATATTCAATCTTAATGATGCTGAGAAAGACTTTTGAAGAGACTACAGACAGGTCTGTGCTGTGCTCGCATTTAGGTTGAGCCTATTTTCATAATATCAAGATGGCGGAAGGGTGACAATGAAAGGCTCTGTGCAATAAAGAACCGTAAAGTCATGAGTTGAATTCTGCCTCCAGCAAGATTTGACCCCAGAACCTTGTGATCTGCTGTTAGGAGTTCTAATCATTTGGTCACCTGGCCCCAAGGTTATAAAACATTTTTTCATGCTCAACTCAGCTGAGCAAGAAATTTTCTCTGCTAATAATATGAAAATGCCAACAATTGTTGGCATTTTCATATTTATTAGCAGAGAAATTTTCATGCTCAGCTATGTTTAGCAAGAAAGAATTTGCAACTGTTCATAATCTGAGATTAATTAGCAGGAAAAAGTTCATGCTCAGCTGAGGTTTATCTGTGTTGAAGTTTTACGGCCCAGTCAACCCAATGGGGTCATGTCGAGCACGGTCAGTTTACCTAACCACACGTTTACTGGGCAGGCTTAGTCCTCTAAGCGGTTAACCAGTATTGTGCACATTCTTTTGCCAGAAACTGACAACTGCATGAAAAAAGTTTTATAACCTTGGGGCTGGGATTGATAAAAGTGATTCTCTCACTAATGTTCTCACTGTTTTAGCTGCAGCGTATACTTGGCTTAATAGAATTGTAAGGTATCTCACACTGAAGTCTTTTTTTGGTGAAGCAAATGCATGAATTCTAAGTAATCAGTTTGAAATTCTGTCTAGTATTTTGACTAGTATTTAATCTTTATCACTTTCTGGGAAAATTCATCAGATTTCAAAATGTTGATATTATTTTCTTTTTTTTTCTTTTTTTTCCCAGAAAACAGGATTAGACATTTCATTGGAGACAACTTGCATGAAATGTGAAAACCTGTTTTCATAGAAAATTAAGAAAAATATTTCAATGTCATTTGCTGAAAATTTTATGCAGCATATGCATACTGATATTGTTTTCTTATTTTCTCTGAAAACAGGATTAGACACTTCATGCAAACTGTCTCCATTGAAGACAATTTGCATGAAATGTCACAACCTGTTTTCAGGTAAACATAAGAAAAATATTTCAATACGCCATCTGCTGAAAATTCTAAACAGCATGCATATCGATTTTTCCCTATTTTCTCCCTGAAAAAAGGATTAAACATACAGTGCACTGGAGACAATTTGCATAAAATGTCAAAACCTGTTTTCTGGGAAAAATAAGAAAATATATTTCAAAATGTCGTCTGTTGAAAATTTTACCCAGAATGCTAAGTGATGAATAAAAAGTATTATTAGATTTCCATAGCTTGAGAGGAGACACTTTTTTCAACCCAAAAGTATTGATATTTCTCTTATTTCTCCATGAAAACATAGCTACAGATAAGAGGGGGTATCCACATAATATTTTTCTTATTTCTCCAAGAAAACACATGTTGTGGGTACTCATTAGAAGCGCCTCGCCAAGGCGCTTCTAATGAGTACCACAACATATGTTTTTGTGGAGAAATAAGAAAGATATCAGCATTTTTTGGATGAAAAAAGTGCCTTATCTGTTGCTATGTGAAAACATGTGGATACCCCCTCTGGGGTTATGATTACCACACCTTTACCTGGAACTGTGGTCTTACCCAATGAGGATATTTTCCTCTTCTTTTTATAACTGACAATCAAGCCTCTGGGGCTCTGAGGCAGTGGGGAATCATGATCTGTTCGCTCAGGATTAAACTGGGGTAGGGCTTCAAACCGCTTCTCAAAATCAACTTTCTCCAAAACCCTGAAATACAAATTCTGGTGTCAAACCGTAGCAATGATGATTTTATTCCATTGCTGACAATAATAATTAGCAAACAACAATTACATACTTGTCCTAAAATTTAAATCAATCCATTTATCTACTTGTTTGTGTCTAAAAACTGTTGAATGACACAAAAACAGTGTAGACCCTGACCAGATGCCACATTCTGCAGCATCTGATCTGGGACTACACAGTTTGCTTAGGCCTGTCTGTCTCAGACCTTAGGTTTATTACAGTAAGTGGTAATAATTATTGTTATCTTTATTAATTTGTGACTATGAAGAATGTAAGCAAAATGTAAATATCTTAACCTTCTGTAGTACTTTTTTAACCCTTAAAATGCCAAGAAAACTTGCATCTGAAAATGTGGTCTGTTTATGTCTTCTGCTGAATATTCTTGCAAACATTTCAAACCTATTTTTGCATACAGGCAAACAGTATGGACCCAGATCAGACTGAGGAGCAGTCTGATCTGGGTCCAAACTCTTTGCAAAAAGACTTTCAAAATCACAAGCATATGACAAAGCAGACGACAATTGTTGTGATTGGTAGTTTAAGGGTTAACAGGTTTCTATAATATTCTTCTTCTGTTTATCATCAAAGAATGTTTCATACAACTGTTTTTTTCTATCAAGTTAACTGTGATATAATTTAATTCAGAATAAAAAACATCACATCTATACTTTCCACATATACTGAAATAATTGCTTGTAACAATAAGATGGGAAATTAAAATCTACTGTATTTTTTTTTAAATTTCTTCAGAAAATTTCATTGTGGGCAGAAAAGATAGTTATATGCGCAATCTATTGCTCAAATTTACTTTTAATTTATAGCCCATCTAATTATGAAAGCTGATTCAAGAAAGGCAAGCCTTGCTTGACCAAAACCATTTACATACTGAACGGATTTTTCAATTGTCTACTGTGATAAGTATATTCAAGTTTAAAAGTTATAGCAGAAAAATAAGAATTGGTTCAGTATGGGAATCGGTAGGAGGTGAGTACAGCTTTACTTCTGGATGATTCAAATGAAGTGATCATCCCAATTTTCAGAAGAAAAAAAAATCTAGAATCATTATACACTGATATTGTAAAGCAAAATTATGCGTTGATCAGGCTGCGATGCACAGAGCATCTTAGGTGCCTTTGCTATGCAAAGAAATGACAAGACCACACATTTTCTTGAGATGGCCAATCTGGGCCCAGTTGTTCAAAGCTAAAAAAGTTGACATATCGTTAAAAACTTTGATCATTAAATATGGCATATATGATACTATTTTAGCTGAAAAAAAAATGTGAGTGTTTTTGCATTTGCAAAAGCTACTCATATTTTTGCAGCAAAACTACCTGTGAACTAGGTATCATACTTACTAGATCAGCTAACATTTTGACCACTAACAAGCTTGTCAACCCATTTAAGCCCATAAAAAGGACATTGGCAAACAGTGTAGACCCAGATCAGATGCCGCTAAAAGAGGCATCTGATCAGGGTCTACACTGTTTGCATTAAGTACAGGAATTACTGTAAAACTTGGTAATAATAAAAGCTGACCAGACATCCCTTCTATTGGAAATAGACCTGTCCAAATACTTGAGGTAGAAGAATCCACTCGGCATAAATGGGTTAAACTAAAGATGCTTTGAATAACTGGTTCCTAATTTTCAGACAGCATGCTGTGGTCACTTATTATAAAATGGCAAAACTAGAAGTTTATAATTTAATGGGTTAAATCTAATATTTCCTATTTTATCAAAGTTCATATTTTATCAAAGTGGCAAAAAAGCAAAACAAAAATAGTGACTTACTCTTCCATGCCATCATCAATATTTTTCTTAAAGATAGACTTTCTTGGGCTGTTGAGACTGGGCGAGGGCATTGGGGAGGGCATCGGTGATGTGCCACTCAGGCTGCCTGTAGAGGGCAGTGGTGGTGGCCTGTGTCGAGGCTTATCCACAGTCTGAAATAAGATGAACAAATAATAAAGTCAAAATTAAGATGAAGCTACACAAAGTATCCTTTTTTTTTTTCTCCAACCAAAAATACATAATGTGCTTTTAATCACACAGGCCTATTTTCAAAATGAATGATTTGATAAAAGTTCTCTTCCTCCAAGAATATTGATATTTGTCTTATTGTTGCATCAGCGTTAGCATGGGTGACTTAGGCATGCATGTTTCCATCGTGTGCATTTTAGTATGCAGATGCAACATAGACTTCAGTGAAGTTCTTTATATTTTCTTCTCCATGAAAACATATGCTGTGGGTAGTGCATAGCTCCAGATAAGGCACTTTTTCAACTGAAAAGTACTGATATTTTTCTTATTTTTCCATAAAAACGTATGTTGTGGGTACTCATTAGAAGTGCCTCACTGAGGCGCTTCTAATGAGTACCCACAACATATGTTTTTATGGAAAAATAAGAAAACTATTATGTGGATATCCCCTCTTATCTGGAACTATGTAATGGGTACTCATTAGAAGTGCCTCTTCAATGCACTTCTAATAAGTACCGACAGCATATGCATTTCTGATCTTTGTTTGTGTTGAGGTTTTTGTTTTTGTCGATGTTTTTATTTGTGTTGAGGTTTTTGTTTGTATTAAGGTAATAAACAATAAGGTTTTATGGCACAGTCAACCCAATGAGGTCATGTCGAGTGCGGTCAGTTTACCTAACCACACTTTAACTGGGCAGGCTTAGTTAAGCGGTTAACCAGTATTGTGCACATTCTTTCACCAGAAACTAACAATTGCCCTTCTTGAATCAGCGGAAGGGATCATAGAAAATATTTCATGATCAATCTCCACGAAAGAATGTTGCAGACTCGGCTGGGTCAAACCCGCAACCTCCTGATCACTAGGCGGATGCGCATCTGAATGAACCACCATGGCCAGCCTCCGTCTGATCTGCAGCTTTGAATACTAAGTGTATTTTCTTATCTATAGGTTTTGGTTTGGAGTTCAATGGCCCAGTCAACACTGTAAAGATCATGTCAAGCCAGTCAGTTTACCTAACCACAGCTTTCACGGACAGACCTAGTCCTCTAAGCAGCTAACCAATACTTGTGCACATTCTTTCGCCAGAAACTGACAAGTGCTCTTCTTGAATCAGCTGAAGGGAGAGACTGACCACAGAAAATATTTCATGATCAATCTCCACGAAAAATGTTGCCAGACCTGGTGGGGATTGAACCAGAGACTTTTTGATCACCAGTGGGATGCGCATCCAACTAAGCTAAGCCACCAAGCTAAGCCACCACAGCTGGCATTTTCTTATTTATTAATAAAAACATATGTTCCAGTAACTGCTGGTAACTACTGCCCCATATGTAATAATGACTTTACAAAGAATTTATTTTAAGATTTTTTTTTTTTTTTTATCGAACATAGGTAGTATTTTTTTTTTTTTTTTCCCATTCGTTTTTGTTTCCTTTTTTAGGGGTTTTGAACTGACCTATAGGAAGGTACCCAGGAAATGCCACAATCACGAAGCACAGCCTTCCTAAGGCACCAAAAGAAGAGATGAGGAACAAACAATGACAAAATAAAAACCACACATGAAACCACCATCAAAAAGAAAAACTGCAGCAGGGGAACCCCCTTGGAATGGTAAGCAGAAAAACTACTGGCTTTATTTTCTCAGACCTTTTTTTTTTTTTTAAAAAAAAACAAGAAGAAATGTGTCCACAGTACACGGATGCCCCCACTGTGGGGTACCTGACTATAAAACTGCAAAATTCTACAAATGCCTTTACTCTGAGTCTAACAGGATCACGGATGTCCGTATGTATGTATGTACATACGTACACACATTCGTACAGAACAACATACATTCGTACGCACGTACGGAAAACAGAAAAACTATATGCCCCGGCATCATCCGATGCAGGGGCATAAAAAAATCAGAATGTCTTCTGCTGTTGTTCTGATCAGTCCGTTACGGATAAGGATAGACAGACACTTCTTATCCTTGAACTGCTTAACCATAGCTCTTGATAAGGCGCGTTTTTCAACCAAAAAAGTATCTATATTTTCCTTACTTCTCGATGAAAACATATGTTGTGGGTACTCATTAGAAGCACCTCGGCGAGGTGCTTCTAATGAGTACCCACAACATATGTTTTCGTCGAGAAATAAGAAAACTATTTACCCGATACCCACTCTAATCTAGACTTATGTTTAGTACACTGATTTTGTAGAACCTGTTGCAACTTCAACCTGTTGCAAAAGTTAGCAAGTATGATTAACATATTGAAGGATAAGCGTTGAAAATGATCAATTATACATTGCAACACAAGCCTTTTTTTTATCATACATAGCAAATTTCTGTGCCAAAATAATTTTTTCTTTCAATATCAATAAAAATTTCCTACCACTGAAGGAGTCTGTGGTTTGGACTGTGTCACATTTTGTTCTGACTGGTTCTCACTTCCTGTATAATTCTGGGATTGTGAGGTTTGTGAATCCATTTCAAATGATACAGACAGCTGGTTCCTATCTCTGTCATCTAAAGGCTCTTGGTTCCCTGCTCTGTAAGGCTGTAATGATAAATGTACTGGTTATACTTAACATTTAGTATACTGGGTAAAATTTTCAGCAGACAACACTGAAGTCTTTTTCTTATTTTTCCCAGAGACAATTTGCATTTTGAAATGCCTAATCCTGTTTTCTGCGAAATACAAGAAAAATATCATGAAGTTGTCATCTACTGAATAAGCCCAGAGAATGGTAAAGGTTCTATGCTGTGTGTGTGTGTGTGTGTGTGTGTGTGTGTGTATGTGTGTGTGTAAGTGTGTGTGTGTGAGTGAGAGATCTCTGCAATAGATTTTTTTTTTAGCTGAGGTTTTATGGCCCTGTCAACCCATTAAGGGTCATGTCTAGCCGGTCAGTTTACCTAACCACGCTGTTCCTGGCCAGGCTTAGTTCTCTTAGCGGTTAACCAGTATTTGTGCACATTTTTTTTGCCAGAAACTGACAACTGTCCTTCTTGAAACAGCGGAAGAGAGAGAATGACCACAGAAACATTTCATGATCAGTCTCCTCGAAAGAATGTTGCCGGGCCTGGCAGGGATCAAACCCGCGACCTCCTGATCACCAGTTGGGCGCGCATCCAACTGAGCCACCGAGGCTGGCAAACAGAAGTTGTTTCATCACAACAGTGTGAAAATTTCAGAACTTTTGAACACGTTACAAGAAGAAAATTTATCTCTGAACAACCAACAGTAACCATTTTTGCAAAATTTGCAGCCATTTTGAAAAATGCAGATTTTTTTTTTAAAAATCAGTGTATTCAATAAAACTATATGTGTATTGGTAGCTATGACAAGAGGTTTACATTAAATTATGACAATACTTTGCTAAGTGAAAAACAACTTCCTGAAAGCAGAGCAGAAAATATCAATATTTTCATCTCTAAAATACTACCTCATAGCTCTTGATGTTTTTTTCAATCCAAAAGTATTAATATTTTTCTTATTTCTCCACTACCACATATGTTGTGGGTACTCATTAGAAGCGCCTCAAAGAGGCGCTTCTAATGAGTACCCACAACATATGTAGTTGTGGAGAAATAAGAAAAATATTTACCCTATAGCCATTCTTATCTAGACCTATGCTACCACCTTTAATGTGCAGGACTGCTGCAACAGGTGTTTGTCACCATGAAAACCTGAGATGCAGTGAAGCAAAAACGACAATCTCCCACTGTGAGCACAATGCATTATCTGTAGTTTGGCCAAGATTACACTTATGAACCAAGCGTACATGAAAATAGCTAGAAAGTATCTAACGCTTAGCACTCTATGTAAAATTTTCAACAGAGGACATACTGAAGTATTTTTCTTATTTTTCCCAACAAAACAGGTTTTGATATTTCATCAAACTGTCTCGATTGGAGATAATTTGCATGAAATTTTAAATCCTGTTTTCTGGGAAATCTAAGAAAAAATATCATCAATTTGCTGTTCGCTGAATTAGCCCAGAGTGTCGTAAATGTTAAACACAAATAGGGTCATATTTTTGGAACAAGGTGTTCCATAAATTGGAACAAGGTGTTCCATAAATACAACTGAAGTGCAATTATGAAATAGGCACTTAAGTCATATACAAACAGCTGAGGACCAGGCTCCGAGGTTATAAAACCTTTTTCATGCTCAACTCAACTGTGCATGAAAATTTCTCTGCTAATAAATATGAAAATGCCAACTAAGGTTGGCATTTTCATATTTATTAGCAGAGAAATTTTCATGCTCAGGTATGTTTAGCTAGAAGTAATTTGCAATTGTTAGTAATCTGAGATTTAATAGCATGACAAATTTCATGCTCAGCTGAGTTAAGCATGAAAACTTTTTTATAACCTCGGGGGCCAGATCAGACTGAACATCGACACTGTCTGATCAGGCCTTTTCTTTCTGTCGACGTCTTCTACTGGATCTTCTGACTCTGTAAGTGGGCAACAAAGGCCCTCCTCGGCCGGCAAAAAGGCAGACTGACCTGAGCCTTCATTTCCCATATAAAGCCTTTCTCAATTTGCCCCTTAAATTTACCTTTCTCTCTTTCTTTAAAGATTTGAGACCATTTTCTGCAATTATCTCCTTATATCTTTTTCCTTTGCAAGCTCGTCCTCGAGATTCCGTGTCCGAGTCGCTGACATCTTGACCTTTCTCTTCTGATCGCTGATCTTTCTCCATTGTATCTGAACTACGCCGTCTTTCGGAGAACTTAGCGGGTGGAGGAGCAAGGACCAGTGGAGACGGTCTTGTTGGCTGATAGTCATGTGCCTGATTACTCATGGGTTGAGAGCTTGGCGTTGTTCCGACAGGAGAGGCAATATATGTCGACTGTGATGCTGGTATTGAGCTGACGCTAGGAGACAGAGCTTGGAAGGATTTCTGCTGTGATGATGGGGTTGATGGCTTTGCCCCTGAAACATTAATGGCATGCACTCAGACCCAGATATGGCACTTTTTTCAACAAAACATACTGGGCCCAGTTGTTCAAAGCTAACGACACCATTAGTTAACGATTCGTTAAAATTTACATCGAGTGATACGCAAATATGCTGAAATTTTTTGCTGAAAAAATGTGAGTAGCTTTTGCAGTGCAAAAGCTACTCACATTTTTTCAGCAAAAAATATCAGAATATTGTATATTGTATCCACTAAAACAGTTAACGAAATGACCCTTAACGAGCTCGTTAAGCTAACGATGCTTTGAACAATTGGGCCCTGATATTTTTCTTATTTCTCCATTAAAGCATATGTTGTGGGTATTCATTAGAAGTGCAGAGAAATTGTTAAGGAGTATTTGGTGATAATTCTGGGATAATTTTTCTTATTTCTCCATAAAAACATATGTTGTGGGTACTCATTAGAAAATTATCCCAAAATTATCACCAAATACTCCAGCTTAACAATTCCTCTGGAAGTGCCTCAATGAGATAATGAGTTCCCAAAACATATGTTTTCGTGATGAAATAAGAAAAATATTTACCTTAAAACCCATCTTATCTAGAGCTGTGACGTATATACAAAATACAAAATACACTGCAGAAAATGAAATGTATATGCAAATATTGATGTTTACTCAAAGATTACATAAATATATGAAAGGAATGACCTTAAAGAGCAATAAACACAAATAAAATTTTGAAAATACCTAGTATTCAAGTTTTGTGGGCCAGTCACAGAACTTAGCATGTCAAAATGTCTGCATAGCAGACGATCCACATAAAATGTTAAGCTTTATTTTTTTTTCTGAAAATAAACTATTTTTTTTTTTTTAGAATGATTCTTCAAGGTTTCAACCCATTTTATGCCAACTTTTCACCTGGTAAAGTTTTCACCACCTTCTACAGTCTGGAATATCATTGCTCTAGATACCGGTAAAGCACTTTTGTCAAACAAAAAAGAATTGATATTTTTCTTATTTCTGCACAAAAACATATGTTGAGGTACTCGTTAGAAGCCCCTCGTCAGAGGGATTCTAACGAGTACCCACAACATATATTTTCATGGAGAAATAAAAAAAAATATATACAGGACACCCACTCTTTAATATCTGGAGCTACCAACTGTCATTCACTTAATTTTGTGGCTACTAACAAACTAGGCAAAAAAAAAATCAAAATTAAATCCTGCCAATATTCAATTTTCAATAAATATATACAGTGTGGCATACATCTAAAGTAGGAACATGCCAATATTAACCAATTTTAGACTGAAGTGACTCCCCTCACTATATACTGGAGGAGTCCAATTTCAATTTTAGGTATATACAGCTTAGAGATTTAGATATTCCTAGAGATAAATGGCTGAAGGATTTGCAAACAGTGGAGACCCTGATCAGATGCCACATTCTGCGGCATCTGATTTGGGTCTCCACTGTTTGCTAATTCCCTTTTTAGGGGTCTCTAGACTACGGTGGTTTAAATGCATGAACAAGCCTGTTCTGTCAAACTGCAAAATTTTAATTGAGCAGATATTAGGCTTTTTACAGTACATGTACATGTACAGTATGAAAATTCTTACCCTGTACAGTATTGAATTTCTCACCTTGTACAGTATGGAATTTCTGGAGACTCTCTGTTGCTACAGGTATACTGGCAGTGACTGCACGGACCCGCCTTGGCTTTGAGTTCACACTGCTGACATAACCTATCTCCCCAGCCTTGGATTCAGAAGCAGGAACATAATTCTGGGACTTCGAATTTCCTATATATAGAAAAAATAATTGAGTCAGGTGGGTCGACAGCAATAGGAGCCACATTGGCTCAGACTTTCCCATAGCTCTTCATAAGACCCTTTTATCAATCCAAAAGTATTGATATTTTTCTTATTTCTCCACAAAAACATATGTTGTGGGAACTCATTAAAAGCACCTCGGCTTCTAATGAGTACCTAAAATGTATGTTTTCGTAAAGAATTGATATTTCTCCACAAAACGTATGTTGTGGGCTCTCAGTAGAAGTGCCTCGGCAAGGCACTTCTAATGAATACCCACAACATATGTTTTTGTGGAAAAATTAGAAACATATATATTTGATACCCACTTTTATCTAGACCTGTTTCTATCAATTCAATCTTTCAGTATGCAAGCCAGGCCCCTTAACCCTTAAAACGCCAAGAAAACCTGCATCTGAAAATGTCGTCTGTTTATGTCGTCTGCTGAATATTCTTGCAAACTTTTCAAACATATATTTGCATACAGGCAAACAGTGTGGACCCAGATCAGACTGCTCCTAAAGGAGCAGTCTGATCTGGGTCCACACTGTTTGCAACAATGACTTTAAAAGTAACCAGCAGAAGACAAAGCAGACGACAAAAAATTGTTGTGACTGGCGCTTTATGGGTTAGTTAATAAGGCCACATGTCTACTTTGGCTGAAGTTTCCCTTTAGCCTTCCATTTACAAAAGCAAAGAGCATGAGTTCTGGTAAGGCTGCACGGATGCACATTATGCTGTATTGTACTTGAGGCACTTGGTTTGCCATATTGAAATACAGTATTTAAAGAAAATTCCTGCCTTTCATTTAAGAAATAGATCAGCTCTATCAGTGATTTGTAAATTAATAAATCACTGACTGGAGGTCAGTTGTAAAGTAGACGAGCGCGGAACACAAGTGATTTATCTACTTACAACTGACCAACAAACTGTGACTTATTACTCAACAAATCATGCACAAGAGCTGATCTGTTTCCATTCTAGAAAACAAAATAAAAGTAATTGTATCCTTCAGATTTTTCAAACTTTCCTGCAATCGCATAAAGAAATCCCGCCAACAGTTTTGACTGTAACACTGATGTTTACATGCATTTCTTACGTTGTTGTCTCTTGAAAAACGACTTTACACCGTCAAATTTTCTGACAACAAAGACTGATGTCAGCAAAGTGTCAAAATGACATCCAAATGGCACCAAATAGCTTCGCCCTTTCCCGTCCAGTGATCTGTTCCAGAATAAATCACTGGTTTTCTCCATTGCCTATATAGGTATGCTGTGTTAGAATTCAATATATTTTAACCTTTACCACTTTCGTTGCAAATTCAGCAGATGATAAACTGGTATTGTTTTTCCCCAAGAAAATAAAGCTTGTTTCAGTTGGAGTTTTATGGCCCAGTCTACACTGTTAAGGTCATGCTGAACCAGTCAGTTAACCTACTCATGCATTTCTTGACCAGGCTTAGTTCTCTAATTGGTTAACTAGTACTTGTGCACTTACTTTTGCCAGTAACTGACAACTGCCTATCTTGAATTAGCAGACCGGGGAAAATGACCACAGAAATGATTTCATGATCAATCTCCACGATATTTATGCCCGAGCTGGGCCCAGTTGTTCAAAGCATCGTTAGCTTAACGAGCTCGTTAAGGGTCATTTCGTTAACTGTTTTAGCGGACTCAATATACAATATTCTGATATTTTTTGCTGAAAAAATGTGAGTAGCTTTTGCACTGCAAAAGCTACTCACAGTTTTTCAGCAAAAAATTTCAGCATATTTGCGTATCACTTGATGTAAATTTTAACGAATCGTTAACTAACGATGTTGTTACCTTTGAACAACTGGGTCCTGGTATTCAAACTTGTGACTTCTGGATATGTAGTCAGATGCACTTCTGACTGCCCTGTGGAGCTCAGTTAAAAAAATAATAAGGCTAAGCAGACAATCTGAATGAAATGTCAAACCTTATTTTCTTGGTAAAATAAGAAAAATATTTCAAATGTCGTCTGCTGAAAATTTTCCCACCATGCTAAGTGTTGAAGCTGTCTACAGGGTTTTATACTGCAGACTTACAATTTCAACTGTCTTTCAAATTTATCTCACATATAATATTCAAAGCTCACTTTCTATCAGCTGGAATGATCCTTCTAGCTCATTTCAGTACTTATGCCTGTATTGTACTTTATTGCACACTGGGAGGTGTATTGCAATACATAGTGTACTAGTAATAAGCCTGCAATACACAAGTGTTATTCAAGAATTATCATAAAATACTCCTCCTTAACATGAATGAAAACATTATTTATTTACTTAGCTTCATATGCACTTTTTCAACCAAAAAGTACAGTCGACTCTCGTTATCTCGAATTCCAAGGGACTCTATTAAATACTTCAAGATATCCGTACCTCGACATATAAGATTTGCTGAATTGAGGAAAAAACTATTCAAACAACCACATTTAACAAATATATATGAAACTGGACTCTTGAAATCAGAGATATACTGAAAATATTGTGGAAAAGAGGAGAAATTGCTCTTTAGGAGCAATTTCTCCTCTTTTCCACAATATTTTTTACCAGTTGTTAGATGTTCATGTTCAGGCAGAGACCAGATTTTCACTTCCAGATAAGCGGTTATTCGAGATAAGTGAGGTCGAGATAACGAGAGTCAACTGTAACTGATATTTTTCTTATTTCTCCATGAAAACATTTGCTGTTGGTACTCATTAGAAGTACTTCATATTTCCTATATGCAGAAAAAAAAAATGAGTCTTGTAGGCCAGCAACAATATGAGCCATCTTGCGAGAAAAAGTCTTCAGATTGTCCCATAGCTCTTCATAAGATGCTCTCATCAATCCAAAACACACAACATATGTTTTTGTGAAGAAATAAAAATATTTACCCAATACCCCTCTGACCTGGAGCTATATAACTTACCATCAACAAAGATACCCTGCGTGTACATGGCATTCTGACTCTGCGATGGACTGCTGGTTGGTTTACTCTGCACCGGAGAAGGTTTTGGGGCGATGGTGGGTGGGGTAGACTGAGGCTGCTGAGAAAGCTGAGAGGGCTGGAGTACTGTGGCTCCCGACCCCGAACCCACCGATCCTGGCTTAGGGGACTGAAGAAGGACATGCTGTACTGGACCCTGCTGACCTGAAAAAAGAAACTTAACCATTTACCATTTCACCATTAAGTATCTTAAATAGACTCTTCCACCCCTGAATTTGGACACATCCACTGTTGCAAATAGGGGTTCAAGTCAAAAATCAATGACAATGACAAACAGTGTAGATCCTGATGAGATGGCTCGTTATGAACCATCTCATCTGGATTCTACACTGTTTGCAAAAGCATCTGTATTGGTTTGCATGGTTGTGTTGGGGTTTAACGACATGTCAACTCTTGTGGGTCATTTTGTGTCATCTCCCAGAGAAAGGGAGAAAAGAGATAGAAGAGATAGTAGAGATGAAAGAGAGGGACAGGGAAGAAAGAGGAACAGGAATGAAAGGGTTGAAACAGAAGAAATAAAAACATTCCCCACTACCCTTACCTGCTACAAGGATAGCAAGCCTTGCCCTACTGTAAGCCAATATATTTGGATGCCCGATGACATAAGATACACAACACCTTCTCCACACCCCACCACCCCATCTGCTGGTTATAAAAGAGGAGTATTTCATAACAATTCTGGCATAATTTTCTCCATAAAAACATGTTGAGCATACTCATTAGAAATGCCTCTGCACTTCTTATCAGTTCCCCGAACATATTTTTTTATGGAGACATAAGAAAAATTATCCCAGACGTATCACCAAATACTCCTTCCTAACCTTTACCACTCTCTGGGCTAATTCAGCAGACCATAATTGATGATATATATATATTTTTTTTTTTTTTTTTTTCCCCAGAAAACAGGATTTGACATTTCATGAAAATTGTCTCCACTGGATTTTTAAATGTCATCTGCTGAAAATTTTAACTAGGGTGCTAAGTGTTAAAAAATCATCTATAGGTAGAAAGAAAAGAAAGTCCCTTCCCCACTAGGCCATCTCTGTTTACATTGTATGCTGCCATTACTTCATATCAGGTTCTTGTGAAACTGTGAGGTTCTTCATGATTAAAAATAATCTATGCATAAAACATAATTTATAGTACATACCCTGTACAGATCCCACATAATGGATGTAATTCGCTGGAGACGCAACAGTACCCTGCTTAATATTAGGAGACGTTGCTGCTGGAACGCTGTTAGCTGTACTCACTTGTTGAAGGTATGTCACTCTATAATCAAAATATACAGAGTTTAACCTTTACCACTCTCTGTGCTAATTCAGCAGAAAACACAACATTTTTTCTTATTTCCCCACAAAATAGGCTATGACATTACATGCAAACTGTCTCCTAAAGAGACAGTTTGCATGAAATTTCAAAGCCTATTTTCTGGGAAAATAAGAAAAATATTTCAAAATGTTGTCAGCTGAAATTTTTACTCAAAGTACTAAGTGTTAAATAGCTGCAAGAACCCACATATATCAACCGTCAACAATGTCTAATCAAAAATGACCAGATCAAAGCTCGTCTAGACAACCCTAAGCACTCTGGGTAAAAATTTCAGCAGACAATATCTTTAAAATATTTTTCTTATTTTTTCCCAGAAAGAGGTTTTGGCATTTCATGCAAATTGTCTCCATGGGTAACAATTTGCATGAATATCAAAACCTGTCTTCTGGGAAAACAAGAAAAATATCAATTTGTCATCTGCAGAAATAGCACAGAGAATAGTAAAGGATAAGGCACTTTTTCCAACCAAAACGTTCTGGTAGTTTATTATTTCTCCCGCCTCCACCCATTTGCAGGGGCGGGGTATAAATATCACAGAATTATCATCAAATACTCCTTATCGAGTCCTATGCTAGAGATATGACTAATAGGACAAGAAATAGTGTCAGACGTACTTCTGAGGAGAGGGTAGCAAAAGTCTCTGTTGATTAGTCCCTCCTTGTATCTGAACTGTCTGCTGTACCGGTTGCTGCAGAGCCTGCTGTAGTGCCGGTTGATGGACCTGAGATTGGACTGCCGGTTGAACCTGTTGTTGAAGGGCCTGGAAACAGCAAAAAGATTCAGACATGTGAATGACTAACTTTCCTCTTTAACCTTCACCACTCTCAGGGCTAGTTCAGCAAACTTGAAAACACGATTTGACATTTCATGCAAATTGTCTCCATCAGAGACAATTTGCATTAAATGTCAAAATCTGTTTTCTGGGAAAAATAAGAAAAATATCACCAATCTTTTGCCTATTGAATTAGCTCAGGGAGTGGTAAAGGTTAAACGCCAACATTATATATGTTTTCAGTGGAGAATTAATAAAATATAAATACTTCCTGGTTGAAGAACGACACATTATTACTACAGTAATGTGATCTGATGTGGTATCATATTGAGTGGCTCTTTCCAGATCAGTCGAGATGCTTGCATCATGTGTGGTCCAGAGATCTGGGAACAGCTATGAGCTGTGTTTGTTTGTGTTGAGGTTTTATGGCCCAGTCAACCATATGGGATCATGTCAAGCATAGTCAGTTTACCTATCCACACTTTTACTGGGCAGGCTTAATTCTCTAAGCGGTTAACCAGTAATGTGCGTATTCTTTCACCAGAAACTGACACCTGCCCTTCTTGCTATGAGCTGTGATATACCATAATAACCCTAAGTACTGGGAAAGCCAGGCTTGAGCAAAAAAAAAAAATAGATCCAGATCAAACACTGCAGAATGCTGCATCTGATCAGGGTCTACACTGTTTGCCACTCATCTAGCAGTTTTTATGCACATCCATCTATAATAATGGACTTGTTGCTGATAATTACCATTACCATTTTGATTCATGAAAATCTATGACAAACTGTAGAAGTTCACATTACAAACTTGGTCAGAGTTACTTCAATACCAATGGCAGATAATCCTGCAAAAAATATTTTAAAACTGTTTTCATCATGCTGATCATTTCTGTGAAGTTTCATGGAAATCAAACAAAATGTTGCATTAGTTCATATAAAAAACTTTGACCAACAGACCATTCAACCGATAGACACAATGACTCATATATACCTCTCTCCCAAACTTTGTGAGTTTACAAAAACTGGGGTTTTCTGTTTTTTTTTGTTTTTTTTTTTGTAGGTGTTTTATCCATAGCTCCAGATAAGAAGCAGTATCCTGTCAATATTTTTCTTATTTCTCTATGAAAACATATATTGTGGGTACTCATTAGACGTGCCTCATTGAGATGCTTCAAATGAGTACCCACAACATATGTTTTCTTGGAGAAATAAGAAAAATATCAGCATTTTTTCAACTGAAAAAAACCACCTTATCTAGAGCTATTAATCATTCACCAATAATGTGGACTTACCTGAATATTTTGCACCTGTTGTAGAGATGGTTGCTGTAGGGTCTGCTGTAGTGTGGACTGTTGAACGGTTTGTTGTAACGCTTGCTGTATGGTCTGTACCGGCTGATGGTGATAGATCTGCTGGACATTCTGTAGCTGCTGCTGTTAACAGATAAAAGGAGGACATGTTGAGCAGTGTCACACAAAATAAGGGAGTGGTTAACTCTTTCCCCGCTAGTGGCAACAAAATAGTGGCAACTTTTGTTGCCTGCTGACAACCTTTGCAAACAGTCTGGATCCAGGTCAGGCCCGACAAAATGTCGGGCCTGACCTGGATCCAAACTGTTTGACACTCTGATGGTATTCCTGAAAGATATTTTTAATAAGTTTATTTTTTAAAAAAAAGTCACAGACGACAAAAAAGCATGCAAAACTACCCAGCATGCAAAGAGTTAATGCTTAGTACACAACAATGTCTATATAACACCACTGTTTGGGTCCAAGCCAATTTTCATAGTAGCTATCCAATCCATTTTATATCCAGAGTAAAATGCATATATTATGCAGGGAAAGGATTCTTAAATAGCATTTTGGGGTCCAACCTTGACCCGTGTTATATGCAAAACTACGTTACAATGAACCATGTCAAAAAGAGGTTCAGGTATATGCTAGGTAGAAAAAAAAATACAGCAGACCGCATTCCGAAATATTTTATTTTCTGAAGAAAGCAGTGACATTTCATGCAAACGACCTGTGACAGTACTATGTAAATTTGCCTAGAAAATGATGCAGGGCCTGACAAATCCATTGCCCGGCCGCCCGGGACATGTCCTAAATCCCGCCGGGCAAGTCTGTTCTGTCTTTACGACACCTGATTTTTGATATTCTTGTATTTCATTGGCTATGCAACTGGGCATACACCAATAAAATCAGTCGTTGCTTACAACGTTTGGGTTATGAAAATGAAGGTACAAAATGACAGGATATAAAAACACAGGTAAGAAATTCAGTTTTTTGTTTGAAAAAAACGTGATACCATTACAATTTTGTCTGTTTGCAATACCTTTGTTATTTTCCTCTCAAAATCTGGATTTACTTAGTGTTCATCAAATAATAATGAATTTGTAAGACTGAGAATACTGTGTCAAAGTCATTAATGAAAAATTTATTCTATGCTGATTATGATATCAGTAATGAAAATGTGTTAGGGTGAAAAAAATGGATAGGTTTGTGATCAGGGGTGGCTCGCCAACCAATAAGGCTGGCTTTCAGACAAGTCATACTGTAAGCTCCCCTTCAGAAAAGGCACGGTCTTTGCAGTTAAGAGACAGTTAAACTCAGAATTAGAAAAAAGCAGCAGTTAAAAAATTAAGTTTTTTAATTACGAATTGTCCTATAGTTTGTAGGCAGTTCTTGAATTAAGTTAATACTTTCCTTGCAGGTGAAAACATTTACTTTAAGAATTTGCTTTTTTTTTCCAAATACATGAATATTTATTCAAGGTTTCAAGCAAATACAAAAAAAATTCTGTTTCAACATGCTCTCTTTGCATCCCTTTTCACACCATTAGGATAATATCTATGTGAGGTAATCAGAGGACTTGTTAAGGAGGAGTATTTGGTGATAATTCTGGGATAATTTTTCTTATTTCTCCATAAAAACCTATGTTGTGGGTACTCATTAGAAGCGCCTCGTTGAGGCACTTCTAATGAGTACCCACAACATGTTTTTTTATGGAGAAATGGAGAAAATTATCCCAGAATTATCACCAAATACTCCTCCTTAACAAGTCCTCTGGGTAATGGTATTTTCTGACGTGAAATTATACTTTTTTAATTTCCGCTGCAAACTTAGATTGTGGGGTCTCAGCGAGTGCCCATTATCTATGTTTTGAGCAAAAACAGGAGTAAACTTATGTGTGCCATTGTAAACCTCACTTTTCTGTATATTATCTGTGATTTACAAGGGTATTGCTTTCATAGACTTGTTAACACGACGTTAAAAATGGGACTTCTATTTCTGTTTGCAAATCCTGGGCAAGTAGGAATTTGAGCCGAGCAAATCCTGGGCAAGTAGGAATTTTAGCTGGGCAAGTGAAAAAAATTTTTACTTGCTAAGTGCGCAAGTGGAATTTTTTTATTTGTCAGGTCCTGTGATGGAAAGTAAGAGTTTCAGTAAAATGCATAACTTTTATTGTAGTGCATCTCTAATGACCTATCATAATTGTCAAGAAAACAGTCTTTCTACATAAGATGTAATCTGACCCTAAATTTGGCTAAACTGTCCATTTTCGCTATTGAAATGCATGGAAAATGGAAAAGTTTTTATATAGTACCATTCCCCACCCCATCTCACTCCAACCCACTCCTCAGTCTCCTCCCCAACCCACCTCTGTGCCTCAGCTAATCTTTTTGCAGACAGAGTTGAACAAATTTGCTGGTCTTGGCAGTTTCCCTATGCATCTTAACCCTGGTCCTGTTGAACCCGGATATGCCCTGCCTTTGCAAACAGTGCAGATCCAGATAACGCTTCTTCAGAACCAACTGATCTAGATTTCATTCAGTATGCAAATTTATATCAATAATCTGGATCAAAGTGATCTGATTGGCTGACAAATAGAAGTGGGTGTGGCATCTTAATTTATTCAGCATGACTGAGAAAGAACCATACATGGCTCAAACTCTCTTGAGAAGGTCCCTAGAATCATTTTTCAACCCCTTGTCATGCTGAATAAATTACGGTAAATGTCCTAAAATTTCAAACACTTTATTTCATACCTTTTTGGCCTAAAGTTTGATTTTTATGCAAATGTTGCTTAAAATACTTAATGGAAAAGCAAACAGTGTAGACCCTGATCAGACTGCTCCTAAAGGAGCAGTCTGATCTGGGTCTGCACTGATTGCATATATCATTTTGTCAGACACTTTGGTGTTCGAAATTTTTGTGTTTATTTGTTTCATAACCCCTCCCTAACATTCGATGAAGCTGTGTTTTTATCTGTATCACCCTTTGATACTCACTGGTGCAGAATTCTGCCAATTTGTAGTAAAATCAAAAAAGTATGAACATTAAGTTAACCCTTGTCCTGCTGAATAAATTAAGATGCCACACCCATGTCTAATTTTCAGCCAATCAGATTACTAAATCCAGATTGTTGATATAAATTCACATACTTAATAACAAACAGTGTAGATCCAGATCAGTTGGCTTCTAAAGATCTGGATCTACACTGTTTGTAAAGGCAGGACATATCCGGGTTCAGCTGCAGCAGGACTAGGGTTAAGTCACCCATGAACACTGGAACAATTACAGAGTTAAAGTCGGGTTCAGCAGGACTAGGGTTAAGTCACCATGAACACTGGAACAATTACAGAGTTAAAGTCTAATAGCACTGCTTGACACAGCCAACCTCCACCCCTCTACTTACTCCCCCCCCCCCCCCCACACACACACCCATGCCCCTAACCACTCCACCCCCATCACCAACCCCCTCCCCCCTCACCCCCCCCCCCCCCCCTCCCCACACACACACACACACACACACAACACACACTTAGAAGAAAGATCAGATAGAGGAAAAAGTTTACAAGCACCATGAAAGAAGACATCTTACCTGAATTTGAGAACTTTGTGATTGCTGGATATTTGTCCTGGAAACTACAGGTTGACTCAAAGTCACTGACTGCAATTGCACTTGTTGCTGAGGGGTTATGATATTGCCTGCCTGGTTCAAGGTCACTAGCTGGTTTACCATGGGAACCGTCTGCTGTTTACTACTTGGCACTGTTTGATTGATCACCTGGATTGTCTGTGGCATGACATTTAACTGAGGGGATGCCGCTGGAGAAGGTTTTCCAGGACTTGGCACAACCTTGAAACCCTGAATGGGCTGAAGCTGGATTTTACCAGTTTGAACCTGCTGTGGGGACACCTGCACCTGTTGAACTTGAGAATGACTCTGCTGAGTTGACGGACCATTGCTGGGACTTCCTGTGAAAGTTAACTGAATGCTCCCAGGTGGCACTGCGGTCCCTGGCAATGCCATCTGTATCACATGATTCTGAACTTTACCCCCTTGGGTCGGTGTCTGCATTCTTACAGATGGAAGGATATATTGCACATGAGTAGGCTGCACGCTTGGTTGACTGTAAGCCGGTGATATAGCTGGTGCAGGTGGAGAGCTGAGACCTGGTTGTGAAGACTGGTTCTGTTTGATAACATAATTTGTCAACATGGTTGGAGCTGCCACAGAATGGCTCCTTGTATGCTGTGGACTGCTCTGTAATGTTGTAGTCACATAGTGAGCAGCACTTGATGCTGGAATAGAAGCTATTTTTGTGCCATTTGGTGACACGAGATTCGGTGTAGACACTAAAATATTGTACTGGCTGGCTGGTATTCCTTGTATTACAAAGGTTCCACCAACATTCTTCAAACCAGCTGTCGCCGTCTGAGGCTGTACATTAATGTTCTGTCGAGCAGCTGTTATAGGATTCCCTGTCGTTGAAAATGTAGTTGCTACACTATTATTCATTTGACCCGCATTACTAACCATGGGTTGAGATGTGGCTACAATGTGGATAGTGGTGGTCGTTGGTTTGTTGTATTGTGATACCCCCACTGGTTGTAATAAAACTGGCTGAGACGGCATTTGTGGCGCCTTTAAGCTCGACTTGTTTGCTTTCTGTGGAAATTTTCCAACTATTGGTCCTCGGCCATTCTGATTACCAAGTGTTGTTTCAGTATTTGAAGACATGATTATCTTCTGTTCTGCACCAGTAGACATGGTAATGTTGTGTAACTTGACTGGCAGCTGGGAACCAGGTTTAGTGGATGACACGCTCATTCCGCGCTGAAACGGAGATGCGTATTCATTTAAACTGTGGTTCAAATCTGCAACACTGCCTGTGGACATAAATCTAGTTTTGGTTTGAGCTTTAAACACAGCACCTTTGGGCTGGAAGTTAGAGCCATTACTTGACGGGCGAGGAATCAGTCCGTCCGTGTACGTCTGATGACTCATGATACCACCTGCGGGACTACTGGGGTCTTTCACTGAAGAGTCGAGAATTCTCTTGATGGGTTTAGGTCTGTATGGGATTTCTGCTGCTGTGTGTTTCATGACAGGTGAGAATCGTTGTTGTGGAAAAGCCCTGTTTTCAATAAGAACTTCGTCTTCGTGGGTACTGTCAGTTTCGCTGTCACTAACATGCTCCTGACAGTTGAGATCAATAGCTTCATCGTCACTTTCTTTGCTGTCAGCTACAAAAAAAAATAAAACAAATAAATCTTAAAGTGCTAATCTCAACTGCAGCAGACTACAGTTCATTTTTTTTTTTTTTTTTTTGCTGTATTTTTCCGAGAAAATAAGACTTGGCATTTCATCTCATGCTGGGTAAAAATTTCAGCAGACAATATACTAAAGTACTTTGTTATTTTTCCCTGAAAACATGTTTTGACATTTCATGCAAATTGTCTCCAAAGGAGACAATTTGCATGAAATGTCAAATCCTGTTTTCAGGGAAAAATATCATCAATGTGTCATCTGCTGACAGTGGTGAGTTTAAAGGACTGAAGTGAAGTGGAGGAAGTTAGTAATTAATGCTTAGCACTCTGGGTAAAATTTTCAGCAGACTACATTGAATAATTTTTCCTATTTTCCCAAAAAAACAGGATTTGATATTTCACGCAAATGGTCTCTGAAAGGTCAAATTCTGTTTTCTGGGAAAAAAATGATGATGATGGTTTGGCATTTTACATCCCTTTTAACATTATTTAAGTCATATTGAGATGATGGAAGTGTGATAATGAAAGGCTCTGTGCAAAGAATACTGTACAGTCATGAGATTAATTCCACCTCAAGCGGGATTTAACCCTTAGGCTGCTTATCATGACTATTGTCATGCTGGAGGAGTCTGCCAACTCTAAAGCCTGTCAAACTTACTATATACCACATGCAACCATTCAGAGCAAGTGTTCTCATACAGGAGTGAACCTACTTTCATACAAACATGCCACTTTTCATTAGATAGTCAGGATTTTACCCCCACTAAAAAAGACCGAGAATACCAAATATCAAGCTGCCATTAATTTCAGCACTCACTTCAACAGATTGATCACGATTTTCTGTAAAAAAAGCCCATAACACCTGAATCATTTCCAGTGAGGAAGATTTTTTGATTTGATTGTGTTGGGGTTTAACGACACGTCAACCCTTGAGGGTCATTTTGTGTCGTCTCCCAGAGAAAGGGAGAAAAGAGATAGAAGAGAGAGTAGAGGAGATGAAAGAGAGGGACAGGGAAGAAAGAGGAACAGGAATGAAAGTGAAGAAACAGAAGAAATAAAAACATTCCCCCTCTACCCTTACCCACTACAAGGATAGCAGGCCTTGCCCAACTGTAAGCCAATATCAGTTGGACGCCCCGGTGATGTAAGATACACAGCACCTTCGCACCACCCGACCACCCCTCCAGTGAGGAAGAAGTAGGAATAACAGTAGAACCTTTGTATGTCACTTGTTTCGTTCGCAATAGTACACAGTAGGCACTGGTCCCCTGTAACATTTTTTTTTTTTTAAGTGTCTTAAACGTTTCCCGGTTTACACGTGACTGTCACGTGACTTTCTGGTCACGTGACCATCCCTTCTCCGGTAAAATGGCCATCTACGATCGGCAAATTGCATGTGAAAATTCCATGTAATTCGAGGCAAAATTAAGGGAGTAATGACTTCTCGAGTAGAGGTACCCCCTCTTGCAGGCTTGATTCATTTTTTTTTCTAGCAGCCTAAGGGTTAATAAGCCTAGGACCTTGTGATCCTAGGTCAGGAGCACTAATCACTTGGACACCTAGACACTAAGGCTGGCACAATTAATCAGATAATCAATTAACCCTTAAAGCGCCAAGAAAACCTGCATCTGAAAATGTCGTCTGTTTATGTCGTCTGCTGCATCTTCTTGCAAACTTTTCAAACATACTTTTTGCATATAGGCAAACAGTGTGGACCCAGATCAGACTGCTCCTAAAGGAGCAGTCTGATCTGGGTCCACACTGTTTGCAAAAATGACTTTTAAAGTATTCGGCAGAAGACAAAGCAGACGACAATTGTTGTGTTTGGCGTCTTAAGGGTTAATTGATCGAGAAATTCAACAAAAATGATTATGGTTACAGATTTGCAAATAATCAATCATTTAATTTCAATGTCTCTTACTTTACCGTATTTATTCTTAGTAGTCAGCCACCTCAACTCCTTACCATACTTAATCTAAAATTTCAACAAGTACAACTTACTACCCAATGTTGCATCTAAAATAGCTGGATGGGTGGCCAACAGTGTAAACCCTGATGAGACCTCGCATTTGCGGCGTCTCATCTGGGTCTACACTGTTTTCTCAGGCCTGTCAGATCAAATATATACAGTAAAGTACAACATATGCTCAGACACACAGGTAAAATTATGACCAACTCTTCAGTGATTACTAATCGATTATCGATCCCACTGGCAGGACCAATAATTGATTAACTTTTCAGCTCTGATTAGCCAGCCCAGTGTCAGATCGAATTTTATTTCACCAAATGAACACCAAATGTAGTATTTTCACAAGTGGCAATAGTTTTGGTGTTCATGAGTGAAATAAAATTCGACCCTAAACTGAAAAAAATCATATATTCTGTCTTTTATGCTTTTATTCACAATAATTAAACATCCACCTACTCTTCAACATTTACGTTCAGGAAATAAATTGTTTTCCTAGCCATTTCGCCTCAATTTGTTCTCGTTCAGTTTGTTCAGGGGCATAATACTGAGTAAAAAACATAGTTTTGTACCTAGAAAATGAGACCGAATAAATTTTCAAGCAATACAATGCCAGAAATCGACACAATGAAATGGCACAGTAGGTGATAGCCCACCTGACGTTGCATGCAGAAAAAGAGTTACATCGGAGCAATAAGTTATGTCAGCGGTTCTAATGCAGAACGTTAATCTTTTTATATAATTTTAGAAGTATACTACATCTTAAACCTTTCGGCAATGTTTCTGACTCAAATTCATGAGGAACTCGATTTAGAAAAAAAAAAAAGTAGTCCCAAACAGCGGATATTTGAAAATCCTATTTTCACTGTTTCAAACAGCGAAAATATTGAATTTGATTTCACTGAGAAAACTCATAAAAGAATAAAAGAAAAGCATAAAAGAATATCAGCAATTCAATTTGCTGAATTCGCCCAGAGGGTGAAAAAGGTTAAAAAACTAGAGTGGAGTGATGCTGACCTTTCTCCTGAGACTTGGGTGCTGTGTCACATATAACCATTTTTTCATCATCACTGCTATCTTCATCTTTATCGGCTTTTTGCTGATGCCTGTTATCTCTTGAACTGGCATCAGATCCTAGAGGAAATTGTGGTACTGTTCGTCGGTCCTGTAAAATAACAAAAACATAGACTGATATAGGTCTAGATAAGAGTGGATACCAAGTAAATATTTTTCTTATTTCTCCACAAAAACATATGTTGTGGGTACTCATTGGAGGCGCCTTAGCGAGAAAAGAAGAAAAGGGACAGATGAGCTAGTAGAAAATATGAAAGAGAGAAATAAAGCATCATGAGGGGAAAAACTGAATGATAGTGTAGAAACCTGTACAATACTAAGACGCCCCCCGCCCCCTTCTACGCCTACTGCAAGTACAGCAGTAGCAGGACGTTACCCAATATATACAGTCGAACTTCAATGGCTGGAACATCTTTGGAAAAATTGTTCGAGAAATGGGTAGTTCCAGCCACTGAGGGTTAATCATGGTGCCAGGTCAGGTAGCAAATGGCAATAATTTAGGGAAGTCTTTTCGATCTTCTATACAATAATGTAATGTTGAGTGTACTCATTAGAATCACCTCAATGAGGCAATTCTAATGAGTACACACAATATATTATTTCTTGATAAAATAAGAAAATTTCCTTAAATATTTTTTTCTGAAGCTACCGGAAGAATTTCGTAAGGACTCAAAAACAGGTTCAAATCAGCCATGGTAAACGAACCATCGGTGTTCGCGCTATTGAGGTTCGACTGTAGTAACATTTTAACAAGAGGCCCACGGGCCACGATTCGCTCACCTGAGTGACAAAGCCACTGCAGACATGCAGATGTTAAGCAACATTTTTCCAATCCTATCATCGCAACTAATGAAAATATCATCATTTGAGCAGTTCTTAGCAGGCTTCAGAGGAAAAGCCATTTGAAATTATCAACTTTTTTCCATAAAAATGTATGGGGCCCATACAAATGCATACAGAAGCAAACTTGACCTCGCCGTAAAAAGGTTAAATGTCAATGTATGAATTATTTTAGCAACTTTGGTAGACCGCCCGTTCCAGATGATATATGCAAAGATTCAGCCACAAGCCATCCTTGGTTTTGGAGAATAAGATTTTTAAATGTTTTTTTCCCATGCAAATGCATAAGGAAGCAAACTTGACCTTGCGTAAAAAGGTCAAATGTCAATGTATGACCATTATTTTAGCAATTTTGGTAGACCCCCTGTCCCTGATGATTTATGCGAACATTCAGCCCCAAAGCATCCTCGGTTCTAGAGAAGAAGATTTATAAAGGTTTTTACCATATATGGGCATGGCGCCCATCTTGGTCAACGAGCCGTGACCATTTTAGCAATCTTTTGTCCCCCCTACCTAAGGAGGCTCCATATGAAATTTGAGCAAAATCGGCCCAGAGGCTCCAGAGGAGAAGTTGTTTGAAATTCTGAACATTTTTCCCATACAAATGCATAAGGAAACAAAATTGACCTTATCGTAAAAAGGTCAAATGTCAATGTACGACCATTATTTTAGCAATTTTGGTAGCCCTCCTGTTCCCAAAGATATATGCAAAGATTCAGCCATAAGGCATGCTCGGTTTTGGAGAAGAAGATTTTTAAAGTTTTTCCCATACAAATGCATAGGGAAGCAAACTTGACCTTGCCGTAAAAAGGTCAAAGGTCAACGTACGACAATTCTTTTAGCAATTTTGGTAGACCTCCCGTCCCCGATGATTCCTGCAAAGGTTCAGCCCCAAGGTGTTCTTGGTTCTGTAGGAGAAGATTTTTAAAGGTTTTTACCATATATGGGCGTGGCGGCCATCTTGGTCAATGGACCGTGACCATTTTAGCAATTTTTCGTTCCCCCACCCTAAGGAGGCTCCATATGAAATTTGAGCAAAATTGGCCCAGAGGCTCCAGAGGAGAAGTTGTTTGAAATTCTGAACATTTTTCCCATACAAATGCATAAGGAAGCAAAATTGACCTTATCGTAAAAAGGTCAAATGTCAATGTACGACCATTATTTTAGCAATTTTGGTAGCTCTTCTGTTCCCGAAGATATATGCAAAGATTCAGCCATAAGGCATGCTCGGTTTTGGAGAAGAAGATTTTTAAAGTTTTTCCCATACAAATGCATAGGGAAGCAAACTTGACCTTGCCGTAAAAAAGGTCAAAGGTCAACGTACGACAATTCTTTTAGCAATTTTGGTAGACCTCCCGTCCCCGATGATTCCTGCAAAGGTTCAGCCCCAAGGCATTCTTGGTTCTGTAGGAGAAGATTTTTAAAGGTTTTTACCATATATGGGCGTGGCGGCCATCTTGGTCAATGGACCGTGACCATTTTAGCAATTTTTCGTTCCCCCACCCTAAGGAGGCTCCGTATGAAATTTGAGCAAAATTGGCTCAGCGGTTTCAGAGGAGAAGTCGTTTGAAAATGTTAACAGACGGACGCACGCACGGACGGACGGACGGACGGACGCACGGACGCACGGACGGACGACGGACGAAAAGTGATCACAATAGCTCATCCTGAGCAGAGCTCAGGTGAGCTAAAAATCATGACTCTATATAAACCACTTTTTTTCAACTGAAAACTAATGATATTTTTCTTATTTCTGCACAAAACATATGTTGTGGGTATTGCCTAGGTGCTTCTAAGAGTACCCACAATATATGTTTTCGTGCAGAAATTAGAAAAAATATAAAACGGATACCCCTTCTTATCTGGAGCTAGAAAATGCAAATAAAATCTAACCAAGAGGAACTGTTCAGGAGTATTTGGTGATAATTCTGGGATAATTTTTCTTATTTCTCCATAAAAACATATGTTGTGGGTACTCATTAGCAGCGCCTCGCCGAGGCGCTTCTAATGAGTACCCACAACATATGCTTTTATGAAGAACTCGAGAAAATTATCCCAAAATTATCACCAAATACTCTTTTACAATTCTTCTGAATTCTAACCTCTTCTTTTTCCGGTTGATTTATTCTGAATCCCTGAGCATTATCTTTGGAAAAGGTTGATAAACTCTGTGACCTCCCTTTCTGAATTTCAAAGGCACTTGGCAATTTTGGCTCCTCTGCTGCGGCATCAAACGGGTCTTCCTTCATGTCGTAATCCCCTAATCCTTCCCCCGCGTCATCTGTAATGTTTCATCAGACAAAATCTGTAGGCTTAGCTACATTTATAACTTTTACACTCCCTGGGCTAATTCAGCAGATGACAAACTGATGATATTTTTCATATTCTACCTAGAAAACAGGATGTGACATTTCATGCAAATTGTCTCATTTTGAGACAATATGCATGAAATGTCAAAACCTGTTTTCTGGGTAGAATTAGAAAAACATTTCAAAATGTCGTCTGCTGAAATTTTTACCCAGCATTCAATGTTTTAAATGACAGGGTGTTGATAATACCCTCCATACACAAGTTGGTAGAATAGTTATTGACACCCATCAGATCATATGACAGGTTCTCTTTACCCATTTCAATTCACTTAAAACAACAAAAACACAATTTTTATGCCCCCGCATCGGATGATGCCTTGGGCATATAGTTTTTCGGTTTTCCGTAAGTGGGTAAGTGCGTACGAATGTACGTCCTTCTGTAGGAATTTGTGTATGTACGTGATCCTGTTAGACTCAGGTTAAGGCATTTGTACCAGGTAGAATTTTGCAGTTTTATAGTCAGGTACCCCACAGTGGGGGCATCCGTGTACTAAGGACATATTTCTAGTTTGTATGTAAATACAAAATTGGGACAAGATAGCTTTTTCACCCTTTCACCCAAGTTTGTGAAATGGACTGTTCTATCTTTGAATTTGGGCATGTCCAATCTTGCAAAGGGGGTATCTGTCTAAAAACAAGAACAGAATTGCAAACAGTATAGATCCTGATGAGATGGCTCATTATGAGCCATCTCATCTGGATCTACACTGTTTGCAAAGGTATCTGTTTTGGTGTGCAGGGCTGAAAGGGATTAAAGAGTTCACGCCCTTAATGAATATAAATAAGAGACGCAAGTGTGTGTGTACGACATGAAAACAGCCAATCATTTGTTCTTAATGTTTGTATTCTTGTCTTTACAATGGCCTTTCTTTATTAACAATTGAACAAGAAAAACTCTAAACGTCATTATGGATGGGTTTTTCAAAAAGTTAACCAAAAGGTAAACCTCGTACAATGCACAACGTCCGACGCCCAAATGCTGGCCCACCTGGGCATTGCTATTTTAAAGGACTGATTTTTGAAAGCCCGTCCAAAAATCAGGTATTTTAGACAGTATTACTTTCTTTTCGTACTGGTGCAAAGAAGGGGATGTCGATAAGTGTCCCTTCTTGATAATACAAAGCATTACTGTATTATGCCAAGTGCAAGGAAAAAGCATGCCATATGCAGACAACAGCCTGTATATGTGTGCAGTCTGATCAGGGCCTGTTACTCTCTCAGGGAATATGGATACTACAGAATATATTAATAAATAGGGATTGCGCAAGCAAGTCTAGTCCTTGAGTTGTTTGCATAAGGTCACTTTTCCAATCACAATAACTTGTTTATACCTGCATCAAGAAGGTCACCAGATCCTAGCCTCTGACTGTTTGACCTTTGTTTCAAGGTCGCGGCTATTGTACTTGACTTCTTTCTGTCGCGTGAGCACCACTTCCACTCCGGATGAGCTTTAAAATGGGCCTCCTTCACCTGGAAATAGATATAATGTATTGAATGCACTCCGACAAATGAAAATGAGTCTTCAAAAAGGGGTAAAATATGCAGCCATCAATCAGACTGTGCATGTGCCCTGTCTGAACAGTGACTGCACTATGCACCATAGCTCTAGATAACTGGGGCTTCAAGATACAGTAGAACTTCAATGGCTCACACCCTGATGGCTGGTTTACCATTGATGAGTCGAACACGTTTTTGAGTCCACAGGGATTTACTCCAAATACAATATATGGATAATTTAGGGAGATTTTCTTCTTTTATCTTGCAAATGTATGCTGTGTGCACTCATTAAAATCGCCTCGATGAGGCAATTCTAATGAGTACACAAAACATACATTTATAATCTAGAACACCGAAAAGATATCCTACAATTATCTCCATTATGCTTCCTGGTATGGCACTAATAGTAACCCTCCGTGGCTCGAACTACCGCTGTCTCAAACAAATTTTCATGGTCCAAAAGGGGTTTGAGCCATCGAAGTTCAACTGTATATTATTTTCTTATTTCTCCATGCAAACCTTTGTTGAGGGTGCTCTGATATTAGAAAAGTCACACAGATGCACTTCTGATGAGTACCCACAACCTGTTTTCATGAAGAGATACTCAAAATATATATACAGTCGAACTTCGTTGGCTCGAATATCTTTGGGACCATGGAACTTTGTTTGAGACATGGGTAGTTCAAGCCACTGAGGGTAAATCATAGGGTTAGTCAGGAAGTAAACGGGGATAATTTAGCAAAGTATTTTTGATCTTCTATACAAAAATGGTATGTTGAGTGTACTCATTAGAATCGCCTCGATGAGGCGATTCTAATGAGTACACACAACATACAATTAATGATAAAATAAGAAAATGTCCCAAAAAATCCCTAAATATTTGCTATCTTGAGCTATCAGAAGGATTTCGCAGGGACTCTAAAAACAAGTTCAAATCAGGCATGGTAAACAAGCCTTCGGTGTTCAAGATATTGAGATTTGTCAGTATATATATATATGCTTTGGTTGATTTGTGTTGAGGTTTTACGGCCCAGTCAACCCAATGGGGTCATGTCGAGCGCGGTCAGTTTACCTAACCACACGTTTACTGGGCAGGCTTAGTCCTCTAAGCGGTTAACCAGTATTGTGCACATTCTTTCGCCAGAAACTGACAACTGCCCTTCTTGAATCAGCGGAAGGGAGAGAATGACCGTAGAAAATATTTCATGATCAATCTCCACGAAAGAATGTTGCCGACCTCGGCGGGGGTTGAACCCGCGACCTCCTGGTCTCCAGTCGGACGGCGCATCCAACTGAGCCACCGAGGCTTTGGTTGAAAAAATTGTCTTATCTAAAGTTATGGACTGACATGTCATAAAGTGCTGGTCAGTGTCTACATTGTTAGCTCAGCCATGTTTGTCCAAATATAAGGAGTCACATGCTGTTTGTTGTCTGTTTGTTTTTTGTCCATGTGTTTGGGTTTGGAAATGTTCATTAGGCAGATGTTTCACAAAAAATGTCAAGACTTATTTTCTCTGAAAATACAAAAAAAAAAATAAAAAAAATCAAAATTTCATCTGCTGCAGTTACGATTTAAAAGCACTTTAGGGTTAAGAACAGTCTATTTATATACTAATGTGTTTGTTGTTTGTTTTTTTTTGTTTTTTTTCAGCAGCATATGGGTTATAAGATAAATTACACATGTTTTTGTAACAATTTTGTATTGCAGTTGACTCTCATTATCTCAAAGTCCAAGGGACTCTCTGAAATACTTTGAGATAGCAGTACCTTGACACAGATTTGCAGAACTGAGGAAAAAAATAACTCGAACAACCACATTTTGCAAAGGAATACGAGTCTGACTCCTGAAGTAAGACATATATTGAAAGTATTGTGAAAAAGAGGAGCAATTTCTTCTCTTTCCACAGTATTTTTTTACCTTTTGTTAGATTTCCATGTTAAGACAGGGACCAGATTTTAGCTTCGAGATAAGCCGTTATTCAAGATAAGCGAAGTCGAGACAATGACAGTCGACTGTATTATATTACTTTCAATGGTAAATAGTATTTCTGATGCCTTTCTGTGCATTACTGATATCCTCATTAATCCCTTCACCCCTGAGTTTACTAAATGGACTGTTCCATCTCCAAATTTGGTCACATCCATTGTTGCAAATAGGGGTCTCAGTCAAAATTTTATCAATAACAGAATGGCAAAAAGTGAAGATTCTGATGAGACAGCTCGTCAATAACAGAATGGCAAAAAATGAAGATCCTGATGAGATGGCTCGTGACAAGCCGTCTCATCTGGATCTGCACTGTTTGCATAGATTTCTGTGTTGGTCTGCAGGGCTGAAGTGTTAATAAAAAAGTCTCAAACTTGACAGGACTTTACCTGATATGCTAAATCGTGGTACTTCTGCTTCTCGTCTGGTTTTAGGGCGTACCACCACTCCCCAAGTATCTTTGACACCGTTCTGTTATCCTGGTTAGGATTTTTCTGGTGAACCAGATGCCGATGCCGTTTACTGAAGATCATGAAAGCATTCATTGGTCGTCGAATGTGGTCCTTCTCTTTGGCCTTCAAGTACAAAAAAAAACAACAACAAAAATAAAACATAGAAACTTATAGCTCTAGAGAGGTGAGTGTTTTATATACCTATATACCCAGTGACATTCTCCCTTTCCAACTTGAAATTGGTCCCTGAAATTGGTCCCTGAATTTCTAGAAGTCCAAGAATCTCACAAAACCAGACTCAAGGTTTTATGCACACATACTGGTTATTTAAGGTGGGCATCAAATGTAACCAGTGAAAAAATTCTTAATGCCACGAACAGGGATCAAACTGGGTCCAGTGGACACAAAGCCTAACAATCTACCACATGGCTATAAAAGCTGGCTTTTACAGCAATGTGGTAGTATGTAAGACTTTGAGTCCAGCAGACCGGGCTCAATCCCTGGTCGCGGCATAAGAAGATTTCACCTGTTACATTAGGTGCCCATCGTGGGTATATATTTTTATTTTTAGTTATGCACATAAATATATGTTGTGGTACTCATTAGAAGCCTCTCACCAAGGCGCTTCTAATAAGTACCACATGAAGAAATAAGAAAAATATCAATGCTTTTTGGCTGAAAAAAAAAAATTGCCACTTATCTGGAGCGATGGAAATTTTCCTGGAGTAAAAATTTAGCAATGTTCTTTAAGATGAGTTTGGTTTTTGTTACTCCCACTTTTAAACACCGGGGATTTTCCTAACAAACTCTGTTTTTTCCTAATGACAAAATCAGCAGAAATATAATATTCTTTCTGGTAAAGACAAACTAAAATTATTCATCCTATACTTACAAAACAAAATTTCATGCTTAGTGGATTATTCTCTAGCCAAAGACACCAACCAAGTCAGGGTGGCCACACATTTTTAGCAATCAAATTCCCTGATTTTTCTCTGATTTGATTTGATTTTCCCTGATTAAAAACCTTAATATTATCGCAATGGCCCCTACTTTTAGAAGTCATATACTGATTCAAATGCTGTCAAGTGACATGTTTATAAACAATGCTGTCACAATATTCTTAATTTAATGACAGACATTGGGTTTGCAATAAAATGTCCACTTCGGAATGAGAAAAAGAAAAAACAGAATATACAGCAAACAAGTACTCCACCTAACAAGTACTCCACCTTTAAGTAAGATTACATCTGCAGGTATTTTAAGCATATGGCAGAAAGAAACCACCAGTAGCCACATCTGAACAGCTATAAAATTTGAATATTTTGACCATACAAAGATAAGCTTTTTTTGAAATTCCCTGATTTTTCCCTGATTTTCAGCAAAATTTCAAATTCCCTGATTTTTCCCTGCAGGGAATTTTTTTTCACCATTTTCCCTGTTTTCCCTGTTTTCCAGAGTGCGTGGCCACCCTGCAAGTGCAATAACACTAAACCTGGAAGTTCTTGGGGGAAACAAGAACTACCAGTGTTTTGTTACAATGCAGCATTCTCATTTTGTGCATCACTTTTTGCAACTTCCTGCTTTTAAAATCATTCTCATTTGACCATATATCTTGAGCTCTCATCAGACTTTTAAGGAGGATTATCTGATGATGATTCTGAGATCATTTTTCTTATTTGTCCATAATAAAAATGCATGTTGTTGATACTCATTAGAAGTGCCTCAGTGAGGCACTTCTAATGAGTACCAACAACATGCATAATTAAAAATAATAGAAATAAAAATATATACCTGAATCCTCACCTTCTTAAGAGCTAAAATTTTCTATGTCATGTCACTGAAGCACTTCTAATGAGTACCCACAAGCTATATTTTTATGGATGATGTTTATTTGTTTTTGTTGAGGTTTTACGACCCAGTCAACCAAATGAGGTCATGTCGAGCGTGGTCAGTTTATCTAACCACATGTTTACTAGGCAGGCTTAGTCCTCCAAGCAGTTAACCAGTATTGTGCACATTCTTTCGCCAGAAACTGACAACTGCCCTTCTTGAATCAGTGGAAGGGAGAGAATGACCATAGAAAATATGTCACGATCAATCTCCATGAAAGAATATTGTCAACCTTGGTGGGGGTTGAACCTGCGACCTCCTGGTCTCCAGTCAGACAGCGCATCCAACTGAGCCACCGAGGTGGATGATGATTTGGTGTTTTACGTTCCTTTCAACATGATCTAAGTCATATCGAGATGATGGAAGGGTGATACTGAAAGGCTCTGTGCAACCAAACACTGTGCAGTCATGAGCTGATTTCTGCGTCTACCTGTAATCTAAAGTCTGGAGCGCTACCTGCTCGGCCATCCAACGCTTCTATGTTTTTATGGAGAACAGTAGAAAATTATCACAAAATAATCCTTCTTACACAGGTACAGATAAAAGGTTGTATAGTTCTTATTTCTCCATGAAAACATATGTTGTGGGTAATTAGAAGCGCCTCAGTGAGGTACTTCTAATGAGTACCACAACTTATGTTTTAACGGAGAAATAAAAAAATATCAGCACTTTTAGGCTGAAAAAAAAAGCTCCATATCTGGCGCTATGTCTTTAACATGTCCTCTGAGCTGCTTAACTTTATATCGTATTTATTCGGTTATAAGCCTGGAGCTTATCCTTCCAATATTACCACAAATATATAAATCAGTCTCATGTAATTTAGCTATAAAATGGCATTTTCTCTTCCAAAAAATTCCTATATATCTAGATCAGTCTTATAAGATAGATCTAGATTTTTGGGATTGTTTTGGAGAAGAAAACCCCCGTTCTTATAAATAAAGAAATATGTTAAAATACCTTTCCAGCTCTCCTCGGCTCGTCTTTATCTTTCAAAGCACTCAATGACTGTGTTCTACGCTTGGCAGGAGACTTCAGGACACCTTTCTTTGCCGAGTCAGGCAATTCAGGCTCGTTACTGACATCAAACACATCGTCATCATCGTAGTCAGCATCTGGGAGATCATCATCATCATCTTTGGGTACTAAAATACAAACAAGTATCTTTGAGAGTCAACAAAAGTTTCTTCTTAAGGGTAATGGATACATTTGTAGGTCATACGATTCTGACAATCTGATAAACTGATTCTGCCTCCCTTCTAAAAAAGCAACGGAGTTAGGTTTTTTTTTTTGTGTTTTTTTTTTTTTTTGCTTTTTTTTTCTAAAAAGGAGACAATTTGCATAACATGTCAAAGCCTATTTTGGCAAGAAAAAAAAAATCAGAAAAAAACATCATCAATTAGTTGTCTGATGAATTTGCCCACAATGGTAACATTACTCAAACCAAGGGAGATTACTCAAACAGGATTAATTGACAAGGAACCTCTGTGTACTGGTATTACCTCCCTTGAGGTCAATGACACTTTACCAGTGCATCTTATGTCAGCAACAGAAAAAAATCTTATACAAGGATATAGACCAGTTTATCAAGAAAAGCACAGATTTTGTTGTGGTTTTATAAAATCAATCACCAGTGAATAGTGTGATACTACTTTTCATTCACCTGCTGACTGCTGCCGCCTACTGTATTTCTAAAACCCAGTGCATTTGACTACAAGACTGCTGCAACATACATTAACCCTTAAAGCGCCAAGCAAAATTTGTAGCATACGACATTCTAAAATTTTCATTTTTTTATTTTTCAGAGAAAACAAGTCTTGATATTTCATGTGAATTGTCTCACAGGAAATGTCAAGATTTGTTTTCTTCTGAAAAAAAAGAAAAAGAAAAAAAAAAAAAATCAAAATTGTCATCTGCTTTAGTTGTGGGTTAAGCCTACCTCCAGATAAGGTGGCAATTGATTATACTTCCATACTTCAAGATAAGCTCAATTTATGGTTGGTTAGGTTAGAGTTTAACCACCCAGTCAACACTATTCAAGTCATGTTGAGCCTGTCAGTTTACCAAACCACACTTCTTCAGGAGCAGTCTGATCTGGGTCTGCACTGTTTGCATTGGCCATTTTGTTACTACATTAAGTGTACGAAATTTTAGGACATTTACAGTACTTTTCAGATGAAAAAAAAGCACCTTATCTGGAATTATGAATTATCGTATGATAGAATATAATCAAACTCACTGTTTTCTGAAATACTCTCATGTATTGCCTTTGCTACCGGTCGTTTTGGTGGTAGAGTTACTATCTTCTTCGCGGCTTTTGTCTCTATGCCCAAGCCCTGCGGCTGCTGCGGCCCACTTTTTGTATCGCTGTTGTTGAAATATGGCACAAGGGAATGCCATTGGTAGACACGAACATGCTTCTGTTCCTTTACCGGTGACACTGCTGGACCTAAAAATAGAAATCAGGGCCCAGTTGTTCAAAACATCATTAGCTTAACAAGCTCGTTAGTGGTCAAAATATTAACTGTTCTAGTATTTGTTTTGTGCTGAGGTTTTACGGCCCAGTCAACCCAATGGGGCCATGTCGAGCGTGGTCAGTTTACCTACCACACCTTTATTGGGCAGGCTTAGGCCTCCTAGTAAACGTGTGGGAGGTAACTGTTCTAGTAAGTACAATATCTAATTCACAGGTATTTTTACTGATAACATGTGAGTAGCTTTTGCAAATGCATTTTTTCAGCAAAAATATTAGCATATACGCCAGTGATCAAAGTTTTAACAATAAGTTAACTACCGTATTAATCCGCCTATAAGACAGGGATTTTTCCAAAAAAAAAGCCCCCAAAAATCCAGACCCGTCTTATAATCGAGGTCTTTGGCCATATCGGTATTTTCGGCAAAGTCCGGTGGTGCCACGTGGTCACGGAAAATGCCGATCGAAACCGGTAGAAGGATATAATGTTTACCTTCGTCCCTTGATAGAAATAGCAGTAATGTAATTTTTTAGGTGAAGTACCGAATTTTTCTGTGAATTACTCGCACCCGTGTATAACACGCACTGAATATTTGCTAAATAGTTTTGAAATAAAAAAAAAAGATGTTCCTATGTAAAACACAAAGAATTTATCCGTGCATTATTTACTAAGTTACCAGATACTAAGAGTGTCAAATTTCACTAGGATTGAGTTGAAAATGGCCGAATTCGGAAGGTTTAGAGTAGAAACAGGCCGAATTTACGATAATGCTAACTGAATTTTCATTGTGCAGCTCTGTTACCATGGGCCTCAGGCAACTTGATGTAGTGTAGGCAGTTCTTTGCTTCCCCACTGCAGACGCTATGACAATAAAAATGTAGTTATTTCTTTTGTGTTCTCATAATTAACACCTTCTTTGTGTCACTTTGTGTCACTTTCTTAACTGAGACGTGAAATTATCAACTCAGTGCCTCAGGGCAATGCAAACAACAACTAAAGTCGACTAGTTGTCATTCTGACTGCCAATTAACCAATTAAGTGCACAGATGTATGCTAGTAGTTTTTTTGTTGTTTTTTTTTTCTTTATCATAAACATTGTTTATTTCAAACAATTTTTTTGGTAAGTTGGAAGAAAAGTTAAAAAAAAAAAAAAGATAAACATATGGTAAGAAAATAAAAGATAAAATGCAAATGACCGATCTACCTACCTCAAAAGCCCAGTTGGTTTTGTTTATTATCAATAATTTTAATAATTGCAAAAAATTAAATACTTTTTTATTTTTTCAATGTATGATCGTTTGTGCCAATATTTATGTTCTACCAAATTTATTTCCTATTTTGAACTACAATAAATCAGTTGTGCAGGCTGATTTATTCAAGTTACGGTGTGAGACTTGTCAAAGTCCGGTAATCAATACAGATTCATATGCATATGCCTGTTTAAGTAGTTTCCCTTTGAAGAGATCACATGATCAGCAAAATAAAAAAGCGTAAACAAAAAGAGCATGGACATGAAAAGGATATCAAATTACTGCAAATCAGGTGGAGTTGCTTGTTTTGAGCTGACAGAACCATGGTATGGGCGAGATAGGTATAAAAAATCATGAATATCTCATAGCAATCATTCTATTTCGCATTTTTACCGGGCGATTGTGAATGTCATGAGTTTTCGCGACCGATTATCTTGGCGATTTCTGTCCCGATTTTGGTGTTCCTATAAATAATACACATCGGATTTTTTTTAAACGTTTTCTGGGTAAATAAGGTGCGTGTTATACACAGTTAAATACGGTATGCATGCTTGTAAGTGGTGTTGGAAGTTTTTTTAATTGTACTTTAGGAATTTCTGAGTGGCAGGGAATATCTCCGACAGGCGACTTTTTAACCCGTCTTATAATTAAGTAAAAGCAAAATCCTGCCTGGGAAGGGCCCAAAAACAGCCCCCCGTCTTATAAACAAATCGTCTTATAGGCGGATTAATACGGTAATGACATCATTAGTTTTGAACAACTGGGCCCAGAACTTCAGACAGAAGATGTGAAGATAACACCATAGACTTAAATAAGAGGTCTATCCAGATAAAAATCCACGGAAATGTATATTGTGGGTACACATTAGAAGTGCCTCAATGAGGCATTTCTGTGTACCCACAACGTATGTTTTTTTCTTGAAATAAGAAAAAGATCAACAGTTTTTGGAAGAAAGAAGTACCTCATCGAGAGCTCTGCTGTAGGCTCAGATCGGCCAACAACTTCACAATTCGCCAGCTGATTCCACAATATTCAAAGCTTTTATAGCTCCAGATAAGGCACTTTTTGCAGCCAAAAAATACTGGGCCCAGTTGTTCAAAGTGTTCTTAGCTTAATGAGCTTGTTAAGGGTCATTTCCTTAAATGTTTTAGAGGATTCAATATACAATATTCTGATATTTTTTGCTGAAAAAATGTGAGTAGCTTTTGCACTACTCACATTTTTTCAGCAAAAAATTTCAGCATATTTGCTTATCACTCAATGTAAACTTTAACGAATCGTTAACTAACAACATTGTTAGTTAACAAAATTGTTATTTTTGAACAACTGGGCCCTGATGTTTTTTATTTCTCCATGAAAACATGTTGTGGGTACTCAATAAAAGTGCCTCACAGAAGCACCTAATGAGTACCCACAACTTATTTTTTCATGGAAGAATAAGATAATTATTATGGTGATACACACTCTTAGCCCAGTTGTTCAAAGCGTCCTTAGCTTGACGAGCTCGTTAAGGGTCATTTCGTTAACCTTTTTAGCTGATTCAATGCACAATATTCTGATATTTTTTGCTAAAAAAATGTGAGTAGCTTTTGCACTGCAAAAGCTTCTCACATTTTTTCAGCAAAAAATTTCAGTATATTTGTGTATCACTCAATGTAAATTTTAAAGAATCGTTAACTAACGACATCGTTAGTTTTGAACAACTGGGCCCTGATCTATAAACATCTGTAGCTAAATAACAAGTGCAATTAATGTGACATCACAATTCTGCCTAAATTATTTTCAATTTAAAGTCAGTATACTATTATATAGTAGGTGTTACTAGATCATTACTTATCCTAAATATGCATTTTATCCTTTATTAGGAAAAATCTTAAATTTATTGAACACCCCTCTTAGATTAATCAGATGTCATTAATATATTCCATGTTTATTTTTGTGGTGTTCTTCTTTTGTTTTGTTTTTTTCTTTTGTGTGTTTAACCCTTGTCCTGCTGAATAAATTAAGATGCCATGCCCACTTCTAATTTTCAGCCAATCAGATTACTTGATCCAGATTGTTGCTATAAATTCTCATACTTAATGGCAAACAGTGCAGATCCGGATCAGTTGGCTTCTTCAGAAGCCAACTGATCTGGATCTACACTGTTTGCAAAGCAGGGTATATCCGGATTCAGCAGGACAAGGGTTAAAAGCTGCTTCCCTATAAGTCATGTTTCTGGTTTCCTAAAGACAATTGCCCTCCCTAACCTACCATATTAGCCCTTTAATATTTGGAGACCTTTTCTTGTTTGTTTATTTGTGTTGAGCTTTTACGACCCAGTCAACCCATCAAGGTCATGCTGTCAGTTTACCTAACCACACTTCTACTGGGCAGGCTTAGTCCTCTAAGTGGTTAACCAGTATTGTGCACATTCTTTCACCAGAAACTGACAACTGCCCTTCCTGAATCAGTAGAAGGGAGAGAATGACCATAGAAAATATTTCTCCATCAATCTCCACGAAAGTATGTTACTGACCCACGGAGGGTCGATTCTGCAATTTCCTGATCACCAGTCTGAAGCACATCCAACTGAACCACCAAGGTTGGCTTATACACCTTTAATACCCTACCATACTTGTCCTAAAACTTGAACAAGTTTGTTCAACTACCTGCTGGATGAGTGGCAAACAATGTAGACCATGTGATCGGATGCCACAAAATGTTGGGTCTACAGTTTTTACCAAGACTGTCTGTCCCAATAATTAGGGTAAATATGGTGCTGATCAAAAAACTTGACCTTTAATGCTCTCTGGGCTATTTGAGCAGACGACAAATCGATAATTTCCTCATTTTTCCCAGAAAACAGAATTTGATATTTCATGCAAATTGTCTCCAAAGGAGACAATTTGCAAGAAATGACAAAACCTGTTTTCTGGAAAAAATAAGAAAAAAATTTCAATACTTCAATATGTCCTCTGCTGAAAATTTTACCCAGAGTGCAAAGGCTTAAACTACTACTTACCAGCAGACTGTATGTTTTCCTGCCTCTCTTTTGGCCCATTCTGCAATGGCATTATGGGTAACAAGGTTGAAGCAGATGGCAGACGACCAGCTTCTGGTATATGCATGTCTGGCTTTGCCATCTTTTGTTGTGTATCTTGACTCATAGGCAGATTCTCTTTCATTCCATTATGTGAGTGGTATCCCTGCATCGGTAATGCATTAGAGACAGGAATGAGCTGGGCATCAATGGCAATTGCACCGTGCGGAAGCTGCCGCCAATCTGACAAACTCTGTGTCACCTGCCGCGGTTTGATTTCTCCGGTATGGGATTCAATGACGGATGAGAGGCTGCCACCCTTAAGTTCTCTCACAGAAGGCCCCTGTACAGCTAGCTGTTGCTGTAGAACCGATGAAAGAATGGACTGGCCAGGAAATATTCCCTGTGGCGTGGGAGATGATGGGACTGTTTTTGTGGATTTTGGTGTAGATACATCTATACCGGAGTCAGTACTCTTCATATGATCTTTGTTTAAATATGCCAAGTTGGCCAGTTTAGCTCCTCTGTCGATGAGGGATGGGTGTTGGAAGGCTGACTGAGTACCTCCGGTTGGTGGAAATCTTGGAGTTATTGGTGATATGTGCTCTGAAGACGAGCTCCCAGACTTGTTTGAATTCCCAGAGCTCCACCCATGGGTTGGAGAAGGGAGGTAACTGTGATTTGGATTTTGAGGATGCGGAGAGATGGGCGTGAACGAAGCCGACATTCCTCTTAATCCTGTGGTAGTAGCACTCTGTGGGGAAGAGGGGTGTCGTTTTCTTGGCGACAAACTGCTGACAGATGATGGTGTTGGTGAGAATGCCGGAGTCGTTGATCTTGAGTTGCCCATAGCAACAAGCATATTAGCTGCCTCAGTTTCATCACTATCAAACTTCTGACCTGCGGGGTCATAATCAGTGTCTCTAGAACTATCAGCCCACTCTATATGACCTTCCTTCATTTCACCTTTCATAAGTCCAGGAAAAGATGGAGCATTTCGAGGCATTTTTGATGATAAATGTCTGGAACAATATCCTCGTCTCTGTGACTCTTTCGTACATCCTTCCTTAGAACAAAGTCTACGCCACTGTTTTCCGTTAAATTTTTTCCGTATTCCATTTGGAGTGGAAACAACATCCCCTTTTTTATATTTCTGTGCAGAATTAGGTGAACGTGGTGTACTTGCTCTGCTGCAGACACTTTCGCAGCTCTGAGCACTCCTACTTCTGAACGAGTCCCTTTTCTTTGATAACTGTCTATTTTTGGGGTCACTTAGACTATGACCTGTCCTTGACCCCGGTGTTGCACTCCCTGACCTTGGGGTGCTCAGGCCCGATGAATCAAAATATACCTGTGAAACATAAAATGACAAATAAGACAAAATGAAACAATTTTTTTCCTGTATTTAACTTCATTCCCAGCCTCCCATGGCTTCCTTTACGGCTACAAATGAAGTTAGGAGAGGCAACTTTGTCAAAATTGTTGTCTACATTCCAAACAAGCGCTCCACCAAGTTGGGCATTATATGCCCGTGGCAAGTAATAAGATGTAGCACATAAACTGGCTCCAGTATAATTCAGTGCTCCAGATATAAACTGTAAGTGGAATTACAAAAAATTTCATTGGGCATAGCTCTGCTGATATTTGGAAAACTGTAGCCTAAGGGTCCAAGCTGGCCAAGAAATTAAGGAAGAAGTGACTTCTCCCTCTGGGAAAATAGGGAGAAGTTTGCTGCATCTAGGGAGAAGTGCTTTCGGACAGAGGACACACGACAGAAGCATGGCTATATTATATGAGCCTTTGGCTGATTTGTTTTTCCTATACTTCAATATCAGACCAAACAATAACAAAACAAAAATAAACAAACCCCACTCCCCACAACCACCCCCACCCCCCAAATAAAAAAAGGCTGCAAGAAATTTTTTTGTAAACCTTTAACTTGCTTTTATACTGATTTTATTTTTGTTCTTCTAGGGAGCCAACTCATAAAAGTATTAAAAAAAAAAAAAAAAATCCAAAAAGAATTATGTTTTAAAGTTTTGATAGTAGTTTAGTTTCTTAATTCTGTATCATTTAATAAATGTATTTATAAAGATTTAATAATGGCAACATTTCCTTGCAAATCTAATAAAAGAAGAATGTTAAAAAAAAAAAAGTAAATAAATAACTTGCCAAATGGTCATAACTTTAGTTATTTGAAAAAAAAAATATACCTATTATAAAATAAAATTTGCACACTATTACCTCTAAACAATATGCTGCAAAAAGTTTACAAAAACTTTCAAAGGGGCATAACTCTGCCAATATTTGATACATTGTAACCTCGAAATAATATGCGCTGCTCCACATCATCGTGTAACTATTTATGAAGTTTCAGCTTGATCGGATTTAAACTGAAGGAGGATTTAGCCAGAAACGAAAAATTAATAGAAATTTTCAAAGGGGTTTAACTCTGCTAATATTTGGTGGACTGTAACCTTAAAATAATATGCAGTGTAGGAGGAATTAGCCGGAAACGAAAAGTTTACAGAAATTTTCAAAGAGGCATAATTCTGCCAATATTTGGTGCACTGTAACCGCGAAATTATATGCGCTGCTCCACATCATCAAGGTAACTATTTATGAAGTTTCAGCTTGATCGGATGTAAACTGTAGGAGGATATAGCCAGAAACGAAAAACAGAAATTTTCAAAGGGGTATAACTCCGCTAATATTTGGTGGCCTGTAACCTTGAAATAATATGCGTGGCTCCACTTCATGGTCTAACTACAAATCAAGTTTCAGCTTGATTGGATTTAAACTGTAGGAGGAATTAGCCGGAAATAAGAAGTTTACAGAAATTTTCAAAGGGGCATAACTTTGCTAATATTTGGTGGACTGTAACCTCGAAACAATATGCGCTGCTCCACATTATGGTCTAACTATACATGAAGTTTCAGCTTGATCAGATGTAAAATGTAGGAGGAGTTAACCGGAAATTAAAAGTTTACAAAAATTTTCAAAGAGGCATAACTCTGCAAACATTTGGTGGACTGTTACCCTGAAAAAAATATGCACTGCTCCACATCATGGTCTAACTATAAACGAAGTTTCAGCTTGATTGGATGTAAACTGTAGGAAGAGTTAGCCGAAAAGTTTACAGAAATTTTCAAAGGGGCATAACTCTGCTAATATTTGGTTGACTGTAACCTCGAAATAATATGCATTGCTCCGTATCATGGTCTAACTATAAATGAAGTTTCAGCTTGATCAGATGTAAACTGTAGGAGGAGTTAACCAGGAATGAAAAGTTTACAGAAATTTTCAAAGGGGCATAACTCTGCAAATATTTGGTGGACTGTAACCCTGAAATAATATGAGGTGCAACACATCATGGTCTAACTATATACCAAGTTTCAGCTTGATCGGATGTAAACTGTAGGAGGAGTTACCGGTAGCCAGAAACGAAAAAGTTTACGGACGCCATACCCAGTAACATAATACGTCCCGTTTTTCAAACGGGCGTATAAAAAGGGTCTACTCTAAAAGCAAAGACCTTGCTCCCATTGGGGGCAAATTCTTTCCTTTTAAGGTAGACCCCTTTCAGAAGAGGCTTGGTGAATGGGAAAGCAAACAGGAAGTCACAAAAGTTGCCTCCCTTTTAAAAATAGGGGAATAATCAGCCAAGTATATCTAGTCCCATCCCCTTATAGATGAGGACTAGCTACACCTCCAAGGGAAATAACTCTAATACAGATACATTTGCCTCCCTTTTTCTTTTACTGAGGATAATCTTTGTTCACTTTTCATTAAAGGGCTATTTTAACTGGAAACAATTTGGTCCCTCTGTAGTAAATTTTTCCTTTAAGAATAGTCCCATTTTTGAAACGTTTCAAATATCTACGAGACAAATTCCTGTCTGCTTTTGCAAAATAGCATCCATATCTTTAACCCTTAAAACGCCAAGAAAACCTGCATCTGAAAATGTCGTCTGTTTATGTCGTCTGCTGAATACTCTTGCAAACTTTTCAAACCTATTTTTGCATACTGGCAAACAGTGTGGACCCTGATCAGACTGCTCCTAGAGGAGCAGTCTGATCTGGGTCCACACTGCTTGCAAAAATGACTTTTAATATCACAAGCAGATGACAAAGCAGACGACAATTGTTGTGATTGGCAGTTTAAGGGTTAAGGTCTTTAATTATTATAAGGACTGCTTCAAGAGAACAAGTGCCTTTGATTATTTGCAAAATGTGCAGATTTGCATCATCCTGCACATGCAAAAGGTCTCATCCAGGCTTTTGCTCTTCATTGATACAATGTATAGTATCCAATGGTTCTGTTAGCAGACCAGGAAGGCTCTGATCAGACTGCACAGATGCACAGTCTGATCTGGGCTTTTACTGTCTACGCATGCCCCGAAGGCACATATTCACTTGCCGCTTCTCATAATGACAAGATAATAGTTCTAGGTAGCCTTGCCCAAGGCTTAGAAATATACATATATATATTTTGGCTTATTGAGCTCTGTGGCTAGTCTATATATAATATGGTCTGGATTTCTAATATATTTCAGAGACAACCACAGAAGAAAAGTTCACCCATTGACTAGCTAAACACTGAATCAAAAAGTAGAATGCAAATTAAAAAAAAATAAATAAATAATCAGTAAACAAAAAGTGACAAACATATTTATATATTGGCCTAGTAGCTAGGCTAAATTCTAGGCAAAGCCTTTAGAGAGGCATTCTCTTTCATAGGTCTAGATAAGGGAGGGTATTCGGTAAATATTTTTCTTATTTCTCCACAAAAACGTATGTTGTGGATATTCATCAGAAGTGCCTCGGAAAGGCACTTCTAATGAGTACCCACAACATATGTTTACATGGAGAAATAAGAAAAATATCAATACTTCTGGATTGCCTTAACTAGTGCTATGGTCTTTTCTTTTTGCAACTAAAAAGTACCTTTTTTCAGACTTCTCCATAAATCGATATGCATACACTGTAACTCATTAGAAATGTGTCTAATGAGTACCCACAACATATTTTCATGAAAAAATTAAAAGATATTTATCTGGTTAGCAACCATTACCCCTCGTATCTAGAGCTAACCCTTGGCTAAGAAGGTCTTTGTGTTGAGGCTTTATGGCCCAGTCAACCCATTAGGGTAATGTTGTGTGTTGTTAGTTTACCTAACCACACTAAGGTCTGTTGAGTATGCACAATGTGTGTTTATGTGCAGAAATAAGAAACTATCTCTTACATAGCTCTAAATAAAAGGGTATTCAATAAGGTTTTCAAATCTCTCCATGAAAACATATGTTGTAGGTACTCATTAGAAGCGCCTCAGTGAGGCACTTCTAATGAGTACCCACAACATATATTTTCGTCAAAAACTTAAGAAAACTATCAATATTTTTTGGCCGAAAAAAAAAAAAAAAAAAAAAAAAAAGACAATGATAATACCGTATCAGGAGCAGTCTTCTTTCCTTTAAGAATCAAGTCATGGCTATACTAGTGTAAAAAGGGGTCTAGTGTGCTATGTGTGAGTTCAGTATTTTCTCGTTATCCCTTGCAGAAAGTAATTGCAGAAGATGATATCGCAAATGCGATGTCATTTGTCCTTTCTATTTCAGCATCATGTCATTATACAAATCTGGTTACATAGATCCTGTCTGACAATTAATGCTTAGCACTCTGGGTAAAAATTTCAGCAGACAACATTTTGAAAATTTTTCTTCTTATTATTCTTTTTTTTTTTTTCCAGAAAACAGGCTTTGACATTTCAAGCAAATTGCCTCCAAGGGGAACAATTGGTATGAATTGTCAAAGCCTATTTTCTGGGAAAACAAAAAAAAAAAAAAAATATTATGCATTTGTAGTCTGCTGAATAAGCCAAAAGAGTGGCAATGGTTAAGGCGACCGGATACACTTTCAGGGCAAGCAACTTAATCAAAATTGTTTTGTCCCCTTCTGAAAAGGGGTCTACTCTAAAAGGAAAGAACTTGCTCCCATTGGGAGCAAATTCTTTCCTTTTAGAGCAGACCTCTTTGTAGAAGAGATTTGATGTGTGAACAAGCAAACAGGAAGTCACAGAAGTCGTCTCCCTTGTTAAAAATGGCGGAAAATTGAAATGTGTATCCGTTCCTGTTAAACTGGTAACTAAGGACAAGTTTTGCTTCAAAAAATAGCTTGTAGATACTCCGTGGAATGGTCTCAGTGGTCTATGTTTTAGTTTCTGATTTTGATTTTGATCTGTTCTGTATTTGCAATTTTAAGGAATATTTGGTTCAAAACTTACAAAAATTATCTACCAAATTTATACAAGTAGTTCTTGTATCCTGACCAAAGTACTATAATAACCCTAAGTATTGGGACAGACAGAACAGGCCTGAGCAAACAGTGTCAACTAAGATAAGATGCCGCAGAATGTAAAATCTGATCAAGGTCTACACTGTTTGCCTCTCATCCAGCAGTTTTTTCAGACACTTCAACAGGTAGTAAAATGGATTTGTATAATACTTGTCCTGCTGAACCAGATATTGTTTGTTTGTTCGTGTTGAGGTTTTTACGGCCCAGTCAACCGAATGGGGTCATGTCAAGCAGGGTCAGTTTTCCTAACCAAGCTTTTACTGGGCAAGCTAAGTCCTCTAACTAGTTAACCAGTACTGTGTACATTCTTTTGCCAGAAACTGACAACTGCTCTTCTTGAATCAGCAGAAGGGAGAGAATGACCGTAGAAAATATTTCATGATCAGTCTCCACGAAAGAATGTTGCCGACCCAATGGGACTGAACCAGATGTACCCTGCCTTTGCAAACAGTGAAGATCCAGATCAGTTGGCTTCTGTGGAAGCCAACTGATCTGGATCTGCACTGTTTGTCATTTAGTATGCAAATTTGTATTAACAACCTGGATCAAGTATTCTGATTGGCTGTGGAAGTGGCCGTGGCATCTTAATTTATTCAGCATGGCAAGGGTTAAATTTTGGTATGAGTATTGTAAGGGGTTATGGTGTCCCATTATTTAGGGTAATGAAGGTACATATTTTTGTTGCAAATATCCACTCCTTTTTACACTGCAACTTTTTCGACGTAGTCGTTTAAGCTCATCGGCTTGAGCAGCTGTATTAAATCATGAATATGCCATACAACTGAAAAGAATCTGCACAACGACCTTTTCTGTTATTACAGTAAAAGGGCACGCCATTTTATTCATTGTACATTATGCTTTGAAAAGTGTTTTCAAGATCACTGTAAAACTGCAAGTTTAGGACAAACCTAAACAGGAAAATAGTAAAAAATAAAAACAGGATACTTATAATTCTTTTTGAACGATACTGTACTCTTTGTCCTTCCATATGCACAATATTGAGTTATGTTTATTTTTAGTTGTAGAAAAATGTAGCTGCTTAGCAATATATAATTAGTTTTCGGGCTGCACCGAAAACAGCCCCCATAGCTCAGTCGGGAGAGCGTTCGCCTGCCACGTGGAAGGTTGCGGGTTCAAAACCCAGGATTTTTTTCTATGAATCTGTTCCGATCCCTTTTTTCATTGTTATAAGTATGTAAATATACTTTTGTTTCTACGTCGTGTATCTGTTTTTTACAGATATTACTTGTAATGAATATGATTCAGCCTCTAAATTACGGTATTGCTACTGTTTCAAGGGTTCTGTCCATAGCTTGAGATAACAGGGGTTTTAGGTGAATAGTTTTCTTATTTCTCAACAAAAAAATACATTCTGGGTACTCATTAGAAGCGCCTCTGCGAGGCCCTTCTAATGAATACCCACAACATATGTTTTTGTGAAGAAATAAGAAAAATATCAACACTTTTTGGTTGAAAAGAGCATTTTAGCTATAGCACTGTTCTGTCTGGACAAAGTAATACTGGTGACATAGGTTCATATCAAGAGACTTTTCAGAAGCTTTTTCTTTTAGTTTTTACTTTCAGCACAAAAACATACCTTTCAGCAGAATTCACTGGCCTACGTGATTCCATTGAGAACCCACAAGATAAGTTCTGATGCAAAAATAAAATCACCTCAATTATAACCGTTATATCTGGGAATGAAATTTGATCTTTTTTTTCTCATTTCTGCATGAGAAATACAAATAATTATGTGCCATTTTTTCCCCATTGGCCCAGAGCTCATTCAGGTAGTCTGCAGGTAAAATTATATTTCTTACCAAAATGAAGAAGTAAGAATAATGAAAGACTCCATACTAAGGCTGGCTAATCAGAGCTGAAAAGATAATCGATTATAAGTTCTGCCATTGTAATTGATAATCGATTAGTAATCACTTCAAGTATTTGGTCATAATTTTACATGTCTGTCTGAGCATGCCTCTTACTATATGTTATACTTTACTGTATGTATTTCAGACAGGCCTGAGCAAACAGTGTAGACCCAGATGAGATGCTGCAAAACATGGAGTCTCATCAGGGTCTACACTGTTTGCCACTCATCCAGCTATTGTCAGACATAGCATGGTAGTAAATTCTACTTCTTCAAATTTTAGACAAAGTATGATAAGGAGGTGTCTGAACACTAAGGGTAAATACGGTAAAGTAACAGACACAGAAATCAAATGATTGATTATTAGCAAATCTGTAACGATAATCATTTTGTGGAATTTATCAATCAATTAATCGATTATCCGATTAATTGTGCCAACCTTACTCCACAACATTGGCACAATATACTGATGAACAGAATTCTGCCTCTAGCAAGATTCAACCCCTAGTCTCATAAAGTCAGGAAAACTAACACTTTGGAATCAATTACATGTTCCTGGATCTATGGGAAGATACAAACCTGTTCACTTCTCATTTCATCATCAGACGATTCTCTCTCAAAGCTGCCTGGTTGGTGAATCATCGATGGCGAGTGCTCCAAGTACCGTGGGGATGTGACATCAGTAGAATGTGGGTAGTGCTGGGTGGACCCCGGGTGGTTCACCTGGTGAGACACCACGGGTACTGTAGGCATCACAGTGACTTGTTGGGGTTGCTGAAGCTGCATATGCACCTAAAAATTGAAAAAAAATCCTATTGTGCTTTCGACATTATTCAGAAAGTCGTTTTTTGCTTGGTGTTTGACACATAAGAAGTAAATTTGCAAACTTTTGTCATGATTTAATGCAAAACCATTTGTCGTAACTACCTCTGTACAAAAAGTTTTATTCTAGACACTGTTTTTTTTAAAAAAAAAATCAAATATTTTCACTTTTTTCCCATAGTAAAAAAGAATGCAAATCATGCAGAAATCTGTAGTGCAGGTAACTTGGAGGCAGATTTTCAACAAGTTCTGTTTGTTCAATTTTTCTGAAATTTTCACAGTTATGTTGTGAAACATCAACCATTTAAATTCAGCAAAGAAAAGTATAAAATATTTTTTTAGACAAAAATTCCAAAAAATCACTTTTCTATAGAAAATGTATAGTTCAGACCAATTTTTGGCTGTAAATTTAATTTTAGGGTAAATATTTGAGAACACAACATAAACAGAAAAGACAAATGGTTTCTGATAAGATATGGTTTCTGATAAGATATGGTCAATCAGAACAAATTATTTTCATTTAAAACAAAACACCAAGCAAAAACCGTCTTTCTGAGGATGCTGAAAGGACAGTAGAATGGTTACTCCATAGCTCGAGATTAGCAAAATATCAAGAGAGAAATATTGTTCTTATTTCTTGAAGAAAACGTATGTTGTGGGTACTCATTAGAAGTGCCTCATTGAGGCACTTCTAATGAGTACCCATAACATGGTTTCATGGAGAATTAAAAAAAAATTGTCAATATACTTGAAAAAAAAAGAAGTGCCTTAACTGGAACTACGTCACTGAAATGGAAATGAGGTTCAAAGAGGAAATCCTACATACCGTATTAACCTAAATATTGGAAAACCTATCTCCTTACCATACTTATCATTAAATATGAACAAGCCTATTTTACTGTCTGCTGAAGCATCTAAAACTGCTGTAAGAGTTGTAAACAGGGAAGACCCTGATCAGATGCCCATTCCTAGCTTCCTTTTTTGTTCATCTTACAACTTCGGTCAGCTACCCCTAAGGTGGTGTAAGGTATGATATCTTTTTTTTTTTTTTTATTTGGGTTTTACAGCCCTTTCAAGAATATTTCACTTATAGTGAGCCCATCATTCATCAAAGGTGGGCGAAAACCAGAGAACCCGGGGGGGAAAACCACCTGATATATATAATTTAATTGCAGGACAAGGGTTAGTATTGGGACAGACAGGCCTGAGACAGGTATATATATATCAGCACCCTCATTTATCTGGGTTAGATCACCTAGTCCAACTCTGCAGCCTGGCTGTATTACAAGGAATCTATAGGCAGTATTAGATTGTATATATGTTGTGGGTACTAGGTTAAGTGCTTCTATTGAGGACCCACAACATATGTTTTCGTGGATACTGAGGCGCTTTTAGTGAGTACCCACAGCATAAGTTTTTTAGGAGAACCCAGTGCTCCAGCTTGCCCTATACAGAGGGGTGGGCCGCCCCCTTGCCCATTTCTGCCGCCCCTCTGCCTTTTTAAAGCTGCCTACTGGCTTATTTCAACTCCAGACATCAAACCCTACATTTGAGTATAAATTTCATTAAAATCAGACCAAAAATTAAAACAGTTATCAATATTTAACCCTTAAAGCGCCAATCAAAATAACTGTCGTCTGCTTTGTCTTCTGCCGGTTACTTTAAAAGTTATTGTTGCAAACAGTGTGGATCCAGATCAGACTGCTCCTTTTAAGTCTGATCTGGGTCTACACTGTTTGGCTATATGCAAAATGTAAGTTTGAAAAGTTTGCAGCAGACGACATAAGCAGACAACATTTTCAGATGCAGATTTTCTTGGCGCTTTGAGGGTTAACATAAACCACTCTCTGGGCAAATTCAGCAGATGACAAAATGATGATATTTTTCTTATTTTTCCCAGAAAACAGCATTTGACATTTCATGCAAATTGTCTCCTGTTTTCTGTGAAAAATATTTCAGTATATTATCTGCTGAAAATTTTACCCAGAGCTGATACTGAGCACATCACATATGGAGCCCTCATTCTTGTATGACCACGCAAAAAGAGCCCTATCCGGCACCCTTCTGCCCTGAAATCCTAGCTGGAACACTGGAACCGAGGCACTTTTAGTGAGTACCCACAACTTATGTTTTCTTGGAGAACCGAGGCACTTCTAATGAGTACCCACATTATATGTTTTCATGGAGAACCTAGACTCTTTTAACGAGTACCCACAACATATGTTTTCTTGGAGAACAGTGGCACTTTTAATGAGTACCTACGACATATGTTTTCGTGGAAAACTGAGGTGCTTTTATTGTGTACCCACAGCATAAGTTTTCTAGGACAATAAGAAAAATATTTTCCTCTACCCCCTTTTATCTAGAACCATGATTATTTTCTGAATACTGACTTCATCCGCCCGACATTTGATTACGCCTAGTTGACAGACTGTCTAACATTAAAATCTGCTATTTCAACACTTTTTGGCCATAAAAATATTGGATAAAACGTGTTCTGTATGCACGATGAAATAAATGTTAAAGTTTCTGAATAGAGCTGTAGTTTAGAGGAATGTCCGAATAAGTATTTTCTTATTTCTCCACAAAAAACATATATTGTGGGTACTCTTTAGAAGCGCCTCACTGAGATGCTTCTAATGAGTACTAACAGCATGTTTTCCTGAAGAAATGAGAAAACTATCAACACATCCTGGTCAAAAACAATGTCTTTTCTACAGCTAGTGTTTCTGACTGAAGTAAATGCTTAGCACTTTTGGTAAAATTTTCAGCAGACGATATTTTGAAATATTTTTCTTAACTTTTCCATGAAACAGGATTTGACATTTCATGCAAATTGTCTCCAATAGAGACAATTTGCATGAAATGTCAAATCCATTTTCTGGGAAAAACAGGAAAAATATTTCGATATGTTGTCTGCTAAAAATTGTACCCAGAGTGCTAAGAGTTAATAATGAGTTACAATCCATAATAACAGACTGGGTCTATAACAACTCTAGTTTTACTGAGATGCTGTACTTTTGTACAGACTGGGCTTCAGACAAGTTTTATTTTTCGACAACTTTCTCCACAAAAACACATTTGGAGCCTGGTAGAGCAGTGGGTAGTGCACTGGCCTCTAGTACAAGCTCTCAGGTTCAATCCCTCTAGGGGTGAGAAATATTACGGGTCTGAACATGCACAATTAGCATCACTGGTAGGAATGATGTTAATAAAGTACATTGCCCTCCTGATCATGACATTAACCCATTGTAGACGGAATAGACTCTCCCACACTATATATTGGAAGAGTCCAATTTCAATTTTAGGTACGTCTGGCTGTGAGATTTACATATTCCTAATGAAAAATGGCTAAACTATTTGCAAACAGTGGAGACCCTGATCAGACGCCGCATTCTGCAGCGTCTGACCTGGGTCTGCACTGTTTGCCAAGTACCCTTTTACAGGTCTCCCGACTACAATAGGTTAACTGGAGGGTGCCTTGGCAAGGCTTGGCTGACAGAGACATCCCCAGTGCAGGTTAAAGATTCCACTACGGAGACACGTTTGCTCCTTAGGGGTTCATCCTGCAAATTCAGCTCCCTGTGAGTAACAGTTGAATATGACCAAATGAAATAACAACAGAAAGAGAGAGAATAACCTCATCTGAGGGCCCTTAACTGCAGCAGACAACATTTTAATCTTTATTATTATTATTATCATTTTTTAGAGGAAATAAGGCTGAACATTTCATCTAAATTGTCTGATAGGTAGACAGTGGGTCATGTATACCCCCGGCTGGCACCAATCCATCAAGAGGCCTGATTCTCTCTTACATAAAACAAGTCAAACCATCAACAGGCCTTGATAGTACATGTATGTCTTAAAAACTTTGAGGCAAAAACTTTGACACAGATGCCCACTAACGCTACGGAAGGACAAAAGAATGTACAGGACATACGAAAAAGTAAAAACTATATACCTCTTCATAGCTACAGATAAGAGGGAGTATCCACATAATATATTTCTTATTTCTCTATAAAAACATATGTTGTGGGTACTTCTAATGAGTACCCGCAACATATGTTTTTGTAGAAAAATAAGAAAGATATCAGCATTTTTCAGATGCAAAAAGTGCCTTATCTGTTGCTAAGCCCCTTGGTATACAAGTATGCCTGGGGTTATAAACAGAAAACAGACTCCAAGATACCACAGATCCTGATAAGGGGATTAATAGTGTGTGTTTGTTTGTTTGTTTGTGTTGAGGTTTTACGGCCCAGTCAACCCAGTAGGGTCATGTTGAGTGTGGTCAGTTTACCTTACCACACTTTCACTGGGCAGGCTTAGCCCTCTAAGCTGTTAACCAGTATTCTGCATATTCTTTCGCCAGAAACTGACAACTGCCCTTCTTGAATCAGCAGAAGGGAGAGAATGACCGTAGAAAAGATTTCATGATCAAATCACCATGAAAGAATGTTGCCGACCTTCTTACCATGTCAAAATATCTAGGATAATTCTGCTAATTTAACACTTAACATGCTGCGTAAAAATTTTAGCAAACAATATTTTAAAATATTTATTTTTCCTAGAAAATAAGTTTTGACAATTCATGCAAATTGTCTCCTTAAGAGACAATTTGTAAGAAATATTAAACCTATTTTCTGGGAAAAATAAGAAAAATAGCCCAGATAATGGTAAAGATTTATTTTGCATACCTGCATTTGATGATACTGCTGTGCCTGCTGTTGTAAGCTGATATGAGGGGGTGGGGGTGGTGTTGGCTGTTCGGGTATGCCTTCCTGAAGATCCTCATACCACGGTGGCTGCATAAGTCGAACAGCAGCCCTTGCTATGTGTACTTCTGGTCCAAATCTCTCAACGTGTAGTGCATGTGCCAGTCGCACTCTGTACTGTTGCATTTTCTTATCAATTACCTGTCCCTCGTAAAATATGTTCTGCTCGGATTTAATTCTGACACACACCCTGCAGCCAACAGAAATCATCATAGCAGACGGAGGGTTGTCATTGATCAAATCACACAGTTTACTACTGTCAAGAACATCATGAAAGAAAACTTTATCTTTATCCCCGTCAAACAGCACGCCCACATCCCGCCGCTGAAATATTTCCTTGATCAACCCAGGCTGATATGTATTGTCTTTTCTGGCAAGGACTCTTTGGTTAATCCAATCATCCAAGTTCACAGCCGGCTGTTTACTTGGAATGGTGGTGGACACCACTTCCTGTTCCATATCATCCATTGTTTTTCTCTTCTTTGGAGGCTTAGCTATAGCGCGTACAGTCTCATCCTCACACGGACTCTTTATGACACCACTTTCTGTTGGATGATCAACTGTTTCTAACTGTGTGGTCTTTGGCATGTTAGGTGGTGTTGGGGTTGTAGAATTAGAAGGGGCCGTGCTCACACTGAGGCTGGAAGGAGGCCGACTGCTAGAAGGGGTAGACTTAGGGTTATCTGTGCTTCCCTCATCGTTTTCTCTGTCTGGTATATCTGTACCATCTTGCCTTGACAACCTTGCTGTAAAGAAAGATCAAGTATATAGTAATTTTCTGGGTACACATTTTAGCAGACAACATTTTGAAATACTTTTCAGCAGACGAAAAATTGATTCCACATATTTCTCCATAAAACTATTTTTCTTCTTTCTCCATAAAAACATATGATATGTTTTCATTAGAAATGCCTCACAGAGAAGCTTCGAATGAGTGCCAAAACATATATTTTTGTGAAGAAATAAGTAAAGTGTATTAAGACACATTTCCACTTGATATGCTTCAGAATTCTGATATTAAGTGCAACACAGCTCCAGATAACCCATTGTTGACTAAATAGACTCTCCCACATTATATATTGGAAGAGTCCAGTTTCAATTTTAGGCACATCAGCTATGAGATTTACATATTCCTAGAGAAATAAAAACGTTAAACTATAATACCCCACCATTATTGTGTCGCGGGCTGATAGCTCTGTCAAACACTGACGAAATTTGCCCATTAGCAATCCTAAACCAGATCTCCTTAATATCAATACATGTACCAATTTTGGTCAAGTTATCATCTGGAAACGAAAATATAGGCATGTCACGGGCAGGTAACTCTGTCAGAATTTGACGAAATTTACCCATTAGCAATCCCAATCCAGATTTCCACAATATCAATGCACATACCAAGTTTGGTGAAAATCCATTGATGTTTACTCAAGTAATCATCCGGAAACGAAATACTGACGGACGGATGGACATTCTAACGAATTGGGTTTATGTGGCTTTTTTTGGTGCAGATGGTAGTTGTGTAGCCACACATGCCCTAAAAAGCAGCCACACAAACCCATTTTGCCACATAAATCATCAAAATCTAAGTGTCTACGGAATAAATCCCATTCAAATACATGGGAAAGTGTGCAAACCTTGTAGCCCCCTAAGCTCATTTCGTTTGTACAGAAGTACAACTGACGGACACACGGATGTCCAACGTGAAACCATAATACCCCGCCACTATCGTGTGGCAGAGTATAAAAATGCTAAACTATTTACCAACAGTGGAGACCCTGATTAGATGCCGCAGATCTGGGTCTGCACTGTTTGCCAATTACCATTCTAGGCGTCTCCAGACTACAATGGGATAAGGACAAAAAAAGTAGATATTTTTTCTCTCATTTTTTTTTTTTTTTTCCACAGCATTTTGATTTTTTTTTTTTTTTTTCAGATAAAATAAGTCTTGACTTTTCATATGAGTCGTCTATAATAAAAAGACGAGACTTATTTTCTCTGAAAAAACAAACAAAAACAAAATTGGGAATGTCGTCTATTGCAGCTGTGATTGGCTCTTTGACTCTTTGCATGCAGGGTAATTTTGCATGCCTTTTTGTTGTCTGTGGATTTTTTTTAAATCAGCTTTTTCAAAAAAGTCTTTCAGGAATACCATCAGAGTGTCAACAGTTTGGATCCAGATCAGGCACGACCTTTTGTCGGGCCTGATCTGGGTTCAAACTGTTTGCAAGGGTTATCAGCAAATGACAAAAGTTGCCACTAGCGGCAAAAGAGTTAATGTTTAGTATGCTGGGAAAAAATTACAGCAGACAACATTTTGATTTTTTTTTCCCAGAAAACAGGTTTTGACCTGAGGAGACAGTTTGCATGAAATATCAACCCCTATTTTCTGGCGGGAAAAAAAAAAGATAAATTTCGTTAATTTATCATCTGCTGAATTTGACCCAGACCTGCCGGCAGAAAAGGTTAACGCTTAGCACTCTGGATAAAATTTTCAGCAGACAACATTTTGAAATGTTTTTCTTATTTTTCCAAGACAACAGGATTTGACATATAATGCGAATTGTCTCCTAAGGAGAAAATTTGCATGAAATGTCAAATCCTGTTTTCTTGGAAAAATAAGAAAATATCGTCAATTTGTCGTCTGCTGAAAATGCCCAGGGTGGTAGTTAAGGTTAAGAGTTAAGCAGGAATTTACCAAGTGGTTTCACAGCTGTGCCCTGTTTTGGCGAATCAGTGTCTGCTTTAATGTCATCTGATTCCTTCAATTTTTTGGCAACTGGTTCATCAGTATCCAACTGTTGAGCATCTGTTTTCTCTGGCTCTGCCTTCTCCAACTCATCAACGGAAGTGGTACCTCTTCGCCGTGTTTTAACTGAAATTGTAGAATGACTACCATGACTGTGTTCCTTTGAAGTATACAGTAAATGTCCTAAAATTTTGTACATTAATGTTTCCAGAAAAATGGCATATGCATATGGTGCAGACTCAGATCAGACTACTCCTTCAGGAAAGAAAGTGTTTTATCTAGGGCAAAATAAAAAAAAAAATATGTGGGTTTCGGGTAACATTTTAGAAAACAGTAAGTAGGATAAGTAAGGATTACATGTATGTTAGAAAGTAATGAGTAGAATAGGTAAGGATTATATTCTTTCTTTTTTTTCTTTTTTTTTTAATTTTAATCCTTTTTACCCATAATCCTTTTTTTTTTCTTTTTTTTTTTTTTAATTTTAATCCTTTTTACCCAGTAACACTCATTTTTTATTTTTATTTTTAAATGAAAAAGAAAATTTGGATTAGGTAAAATGTCAAGTTTCACCAAGAAAATAAGGTAGGGTACTGGTTACCCTAAACACACATATCTTTTATTTGGCCTAGTATAATTATCTGGAACTTCGTAATAGATCTGATCAATACCATTTTCTCTTTTAACCCTTAAAACGCCAAGAAAACCTGCATCTGAAAATGCCGTCTGCTAATGTCGTCTGCTGAATATTCTTGCAAACTTTACAAACCTACTTTTGCATACAGGTAAACAGTGTGGACCCTGATCAGACTGCTCCTAAAGGAGCTGTCTGATCTGGGTCCACACTGTTTGCAAAAATGACTTTTAAAATCACAAGCAGATGATAAAGCAGACGACAATTGTTGTGACTGGCAGTTTAAGGGTTAAGGCTTAGCATGCTGGGCGAAAACCTTAGGGTAACAATTTCAGAAGACTTCATTTTGAGATATTTTTTTTAATTATTTTGCCCAGATAATGTGTTTGACATTTCATGCAAATTGTCGTCAAGGAGGAGGATTGTCTCATAAGGAGATAAAATCCTGCTTAGACTGCTGATGCACTGGCCGTTCTAAGTCTTCACCTTACATTTCTCCTCAGGCCCTTTAGCCAATTGACTCCTCCGTCAAGCCACTTGACCATTTAACTGACAACCGCAACTGCCCATTCAAAATAGCTAATAAGGTAATTGTCAATGTTTTTAGTTAGACAAACAAATTAACACGTGCTTTTTACAGGTAAGCACAGGTATATCAACACAAAGTTTGTCTAAGGAAATTCTCGTGGGCATGGTTATAAATGCCGATGGAGGAGTCAATTAATAAGTCTAGATAATAGTGGGTATCAGGTAAATATTTTTCTTATTTCTCCGCGAAAACATATGTTGTGGGTATTCATTTGAAGCGCCTCAGTGAGGCGCTTCTAATAAGTATCCACAATATATGTTTTTGTGGAGGATAAGAAAATACCAAAACCTTTTGGTTGAAAAAAGCATCTTCTCTAAAGCTATGCCAATTTTCAAAACTCCAGATAAGAGGGACAGGGACATGAGGTTTGGGATATTGTACAAATATTTTTTTCCTTATTTTTCCACATAAACATTTTATGGGTACTATACTTTCTAATGAGTACCCACAGCATATTATGTTTCTTGTAGACATTAAAAAAATAATAATAAAATTTGGTTGGAAAAAGTGCCTTATCTGAAGCTATGCCAAATGCTACTCAGTGTTCAGTTTTCAATTCGGTTTCTTCTACCTACGTACTGGCTTTTTCGGTCTTTTTTGTGAAAGCATATTGTAGCATCTTATTGCCATTATCTTTGTGAAATGTAGTTACGTCGTGAAATAATTGAAATAACATTGTGAAATGACAGGATTAGTTTTTTTCAGGGATCATAATTATGCGTTGGCAAAATGTCAAAGCCTGTTTTCTGGGAAAGATAATAAGAAAAATATTTCAAAATGTCATCAGCTGATATTTTTTTCCCAGCATGCTAAACGTTAAAATTATATTATTCAGCTGAAGGCATCAGGTGTGGAGATGGTATATTAAGGGAAACACTAAGCTATTTTTCGCTTCTAATTAAGCCATATCCTGCTCCTTGTCACTATTTTGGCTTTCACTGAGTAGGGGTAAGTGTGCTTGAGTGCCTCTCAGGACCCTCCAGAAACAAAGCTCATCCCTTAGTTCTGGGTTTTCCAACATAGAAGGGGAGGAGATGTGCTCTAATAAAACTTTCCTGTGTATAAATTCAAGGCCAACCAGTGAAATAATAATCTCAATCAGATTTTCTGATTTTTGTTTTTGGTCTCATCCTGTCAGATCAAACAGGAACATGTGCCAAACATGCAGTCTTTAAGAATCTAAAACAAACACAGGTTTGTCACATGACTCACTATCAAGTGGTGGTCATGTGATCATGGCTAACAATAAGCTTCTCTGCTGTTACCCCATATTTGTTGCCATAAGCAATAAGACATTAAATGAAATGTGATATCCTTAATTAAATACCTTATCGGTGTCACTGTGGTCAGTCTCATTATGGCAGCTGTGATATGGTTCTAAAGGGTTACTGCAACAAACGGGTTATTGCATGTTCTAAATTTCTCGCCTGATGGCTGGAAATTTAAAACTATGCAATAACCTATATGTGCGCACAGCTCGTCTGAATAAAATTGGTGAAATAATGGGGTCATGTGAGGTACCCCTTCCACAGACCCAGATCAGAAGAATGCTGCAGGATGGGGATGTAGCTCCAGGCCACAACAAAATATGCAAACTTCCATCTGCAAGCATATTTTTATGGAGAAATGAGAAAAAAAATCATAGAATTATTTAAGATCAAAATACTTGGCTTAAGCCCTTAACACACAGTGCTATGGACAAATGCAGCATAAAACGCCATTTCATTTTCATAGGGGAAAAACTTTAGCATTCTGGGTAAACATTTCAGCTGACGGCATTTAAAAATATCTTTCTATTTTTCTTATAAAACAGGATTTGACATTTCATACAAATTGTATCCTGTTTTCTGCGAAAAATAAAATAATATCAAATTGTCGTCTGCTGAATTTGCCCATACCACTGTAAGTGTTCAGGGCTTAACCCCAGTCCTGCTGAGCCCGGATATACCCTGCCTTTGCAAACAGTGTAGATCCAGATCAGTAGGCTTCTAAAGAAGCCAAATGATCTGGATCTGCACTGTTTGCCATTAAGTATACAAATTTATATCAACAATCTGGATCAAGTAATCTGATTGGCTGAAAATTAGAAATGGGCGTGGCATCTTAATTTATTCAGCAGGACAAGGCTTAAGAGGTTATGGTCATTTATATCACTGTAAAATACAGGTCAAGTCTCTTTTACTACCTGTTGATGTGTCTAAAATAATGCTGCGCGAGTGGCAAAAAGTGTAGACCCCGATCAGATGGCACATTCTGTGGCATCTGATCTGGGTCTACACTGTTTGCTCAGGCCTGCCTGTCCCAATTTATAGGGTTATTATGATAAGGAAAATAATTGTGGAGATAATGCCATGTTACTCAGATGACTAAAAAAAGGTAAAAACACCTTTTCTTGTAATTACATGCACCTCCATGTCAAGATGTTATTTTGGAGACAAAATGCTGATAATTATTTTTTTTGTATGAAAAGTATAATGAAAGAAAATCAATCTCAGAACTGATATTAGAACTCCTGCTCGGCTTCTATAACAAGCTGTTTCTGCAGACAAAAAGAAACACCAATCACTTTGACCCTTGTTCTGCTGAACCGGATATACCCTGCCTTTGCAAGCAGTGTAGATCCAGATCAGTTGGCTTCTTCAGAAGCCAACTAACTGATCTGGATCTGCACTGTTTGCAATTAAGTAAGTGAATTTATAGCAACAATCCGGATCAAGCAATCTGATTGGCTGAAAACTGAAGTGGGCGTGGCATCTTAATTTATTCAGCATGACAAGGGTTAACAAATTTATCCTTAATGTATGTGTAGATCCAGACCAGATTCCAAAGAACCAGACAGGCTATTCTAATGAGTACCCACAACATGTTTATGGAAAGAAACAAAACATCGACACTTGGGGGTTGAAAAAGTGCCTTATCGGGATTTATGATCATAACTCTAGGTAAGAAAGGGTATGAGGAAATTTTTTTCTTACTTCTACAAGAAAAGATACCGTATTCGATCTAATTACCGCACATACCCCTATAAATGCACAGTCAAGAAATTCCGTAGTCTGCAGATTACAGCCAGTGTACTTTTTCTTTACTTCTTTATAAAGGCATATATTGTAGGTACTCATTTGAATTGCATCGACTTGTCGATGCAATTCAAATGAGTACCACAACATATGCCTTTATAAAGAAAATCAGAAAAAATTGCATAATCATCATCAAATAAGTCCTTTTCTGATCTTTTTTATAGTATATCCTTAGTAGGTAGATACATATTTTACCACAAATGAGTGTTCCCAGTAATTTTGAAAAACCTAAGCGCACAGTGTGGTAATTAGGTTGAATACGGTATGTTGTGTGTACTCAATATTAGTGCCTTATTGTGGCACTTCTAAAGAGTACCACAAATGCTTTCCTGGAGAAATAAGAAATAGTAATACTTTTCGGTTGAAAGCTGTGCCTTCTCTGGAGCTATGCGTAAGTGTTGGGTCAGACAGGCTGAACAAACTGTGAAGAGCCAGATCAGATCGGAGAATGAGAGACACTTCCAAGAGGGTTTCTTTTTGTCCAGTGTCGTGTATTGATATTTGCAACTTTACTAATCGTGACACTCCACTTCTATAGAGTATCATTAATTGTTTTTATGAAGAATTAAAAAATATCAATACTTCTGGGTTAACAAAAGTGCCTTTTCTGTAGCAATGATGATGTCTGAATATTGGTTATGGTATGAAATTTAATGGCCAGTCAACACTATTAAGGTCACGTCGAACCAGTCAGTTCACCTAACCACACTTTTCCTGGGCAGGCTTAGTCCTCTAAGCTGTTAACCAGTACATATACTTGTGCACTTTCTTTCACCAGAAACTAGCAACTGCCCTTCTTTATTGCTAAAAGCTGGTACTTTAGTCACCATAAATCTATCTGGAATCTTGTGACATCAACCAGCTTTCTCTCCAAGGAGCTTCGTGCAGAGGAGTTGATAAGGACATGTATTTCGTGGTAAATCTCACTGTCTGTGATATTTTTTTCTTATTTCTCCATCAAAACATATGCTGTGGGTACTCATTAGAAGTGCCTCACTGAGGCACTTCTAATGAGTACCCACAACATAATGTTTTTATGGAGAACTGGAGAAAATTATCGCAAAATTATTGCAAAATACTCCTCCTAAGTTAACAACTCCTCTGAGACAAAAATCAATTGAAAACATTGACTCTCTATGACATTATTTATGAAAAGACCTGTTAAGTTAATCAAAATGCTATTTATCCTAGCCCCAGATAAGGCAACTTTTTAAACCCAAAATTATAGATATATTTCTTATTTATCGATGAAAATACATGTTGCAGTACTCAGTAAAAGTGCCGTGCTGAGGCGCTTCTAACAAGTACCCACCACAACGTACATTTTGGGGAGAAATAAGAAAAATATTTTATAATTAACACTTACCACGCTATAGGTAGATTCAGCACACGACAAACTGATGATATGTTTCTTATTTTTCCTCGAAAATAGGATCTGACACTTCATGCAAATTGTCTCCACAGGAGACAATTTGCATGAAGTGTCAAATCCTATTTTCTAGGTAAAATAAGAAAAATATTTCAAGATGTCTGCTGAAATACTATTTACCCAGCTCGCAAAGTATTAAAATTCCCCTTCTGGAGTTATGATTTATCTGGGGAATTAAATTAACTCTATTTTGCTGAATCTAACTATTAACAAAAGTCTGAAGGTATATTAAAACATTTTCCTACTTTCTTTTTTTTTTTCCCCTGAAAAAAGGGTCGACATTCCATGCAGTGGCAATCAACATAAAGAGTGAAATCCCAATTCTGAATTAAAAAAAAAAAAAAAAAAAAAATGAGTAAAAACCTTGTGGTCTGATTATTGCATTGTCATCAAACTAAGGCAAAAAAATATTAATGTTCAGTGTAGCACCAATGTAAATCTAACATAATGTAAAAATTTGAACAAATAATTTGTTTTATAGTAACAAGATTTCCAAGAGAATTAGCACAGAATAAATGTTAATGCAGATTTAATATAGAATAGTCTTGGGAATCTTTACATTCAAATCTTGGCAAAATCGTCTAAATTCGATATTTCAAAATTTGAGAGGTCTTATGAGATCTTGTTCCACTGGCCTCTACAAGTATGACCCTCAAATTAAAAAAATAATTACAGTTAATTTCACTTTGCTTTTTAGGGTTACCTCATCAGAACTACACTATGCACTATGTAGTTAAGAATATCAAATGTTTGTCACCCTATCCCAGGAATGCTATAAATTGCACTTATTAGCAGTACCAATGCAATGCATCCACATACTTTAAAAGTGAAATTGTCAAAACTAATGTACATCCCGTAACCTCTGATAAAGTGGTGCAATGGTAACCTTTCAGAATATCCACGTAAGTGTGGTCTGCCCAAAAAGTGCATGTGAATGGAGAACATCTTCTTTGTTTGTTTGTGTTGAGGTTGTACGGCCCAGTTAACCCAATGGGGTCATGTCGAGTGCGGTCAATTTACTTAACCACACGTTTACTGGGCAGGCTTAGTTCTCTAAGCAGTCAACAAGTATTGTGCACATTCTTTTGCCAGAAACTGACAACTGCCGTTCTTGAATCAGCGGAAGGGAGAGAATGACCGTAGAAAACATTTCATGATCAATCTCCACGGGTCAAACCCCCGACCTCCTGGTCTCCAGTCGGAGGCGGATCCATCTGAGCCACCGAGGCCGGCAGGAGAACACCTTCTGAATATGTAGGTGTTCCAATAAATATTCTGTTCTGTTCTAGTCAGTCTTTCAGCTAGTGCTGGGTTTTAGTTGTAGACATGAAGTCAGTGATGAATTGTGGGTCAATAACTGATTCTCTTTCCTGTCTCGCCTCATGTCTGTATAGTATACGCCTACGGGCGTAGACAATAAAGGCTATAAAAATTGTAACTCTAGTCTACCCAAGGCTATAAAATTGTAACTCCGGATAACACATACCTCCAGATAAAGTGTTTGTTTTTATTTTTCAGCAGTAAAGTATTGAAATGTTTCTTACTTCTCCATGAAAACATGTTATCATACTCATTAGAAGTGCCTCAATGAGGCACTTCTAATAAGGACAATAACATATGTTTTCACGGAGAAATTTGCTGGATTTCATGGAGTATTAAATGATAATTTTGGGATAATTTTTATGGAGTACTGGAAATAATTATCCCAGAATTGATATATCCAAATCCTCCTACTTAACAAGTCCTTTAACTGTAACTCCAAATAAAAGGTATAAATTGTCACTTCAACTCATAGTTATTTGTGTCACCAATATTTAAAATAACCGTATTCAATCTAATTACTGCACTGCACAGTTAGATAATTCATGGCTCCAGTATGAAAGATACTAAAGCTTAATGTGTATGATAGTTGGATATTTTTGTTTTACCTTTCCCAGTATGCATTATCAACAAAGCAAATACAATAGAGATCACCATGTTAGTGCACCATGTAATAATTTTCTGGCTCACGAATACCAGAGAATTTGTTAACCCTTGTCCTGCTGAATAAATTAAGAAGCCACACCCATTTCTAATTTTCAGCCAATCAGATTACTTGATCAAGGTTGTTGATATAGATTCACATATTGAATGGCAAACAGTGCAGATCCAGATCAGTTGGCTTCTTCAGCAGCCAACTGATCTGGATCTACACTGTTTCCAAAGACAGGGTATATCCGGGTTCAACAGGACTAGGGTTAAGGAGGAGTATTTGGTGATAGTTTTGGGATAATTTTTTTCTTATTTCTCAATGAAAATACACCACAACCTCTTTATAACACTGTTGTTGGGGTCCATAGCATAAATCGTGTTAGTTAAACAACCGTGTTATATCCAAACAAAAATGTATAGATTATATTGAAAAGTGACCATAATGGTCATTTTTCAATATAATCTATACATTTTTGGGATCCATCTTTGAACCATGTTATATCCAAAACCGTGTTATAACAAACTGTGTTATAAAGAGGTTGAAGTGTATATGTTGTGGGGCACTTTTAATGAGTACCCACAACATACGTTTTAACGAGAAATAAGAAAAAATAGCCCAGAATTATCACTAAATACTCCTCAACAATCTTCTGAATACTCTAATTGTGCATTTATACAGGCATATGCCGTAATTAGAACAAATATATATGGTACCTGTCATTTTGTGACAACCCACGCAATTCAATGTGCTACCAGTTTTCTTATCATGCTTGTGTAGTAGATACTAAAATTGATACATTCATGAAAATTGCATGAACAGAAAGCTGTTAATCTGACATCGACAATACAGAAAACATTTCGGTTTGGTACATTACTACTGTATTCCACCTAATTACCGCACATACCCCTATAAGCGCACAGTCAAGTAATTCAGTAGTCTTCAGATTACAGCCAGTGTACTTTTTGTCTACTTCTTTATAAAGGCATATGTTGTGGGTGCCCATTTGAATTGCATCGACTTCTTAGAAAGAATATCAGAAAAAAAGAATAAATAAAAAAAAAAAAAGAAACATCGCGTAAGCACCATTAAATAAGTCATTTGCTGATCTTGTTTTACTTATAGTAGATTGATACATAATTTAATACAAGTTTTCTTGATCAATCTCCGTGAAAGTTACATGGCCGCAACTCAGATTTAAAGTTGTCACTCCTGGATCTGCAGTCTGGTGTGCTATTGACTCTGCCTTGGAGACTGGCAAGATTTGCAGATTTGTTACCAGTCTGCTTCAGAGGAATTGTTAATAAGAAGGAGTATTTGGTGATAATTCTGGGATAATTTTTTCTTATTTCTCCATTAAAACATATGTTGTGGGTATTCATTAGAAGTTCCTTGCAAAGAAACTTCTAATGAGTACCCATAACATATGTTTTTATGGAGAACTGGAGAAAATTATCCCAAAATTATCATCAAATAACAATTCCTCAGTCTACTTACTGGTTCATGAGATATCACACAGACAAGAAAGTGTTACACAAATATCAAAGGTTTGGTTTGTGTTAAACGGCCTAGTCAACACTATTAAGGTCATGTCGAGCCCATCAATTTACCTAACCACACTTTTCCTGGGCAGGCTTAGTCCTCTAAGGGGTTAACAAATATTGCACACATTCTTTCTCCAGAAACTGAAAACTGCCCTTCTTGAATCAGCGGAAGGGAGAGAATGACAGCAGAAAATATTTCATGATCAATCTCTGCTAAAGAATGTTGCTGGACCTGGTTGGGACTGAACCCACAACCTCCTGATCACCATCATCAGACTCAGCCACTGAGGCCGGTCAATGTAAAGGGATCTGCGACCAAAATGTCCCCTTCCTCTTTTGGTAGGGGGCATGATTTTCATCTGCTAAACTTCAGAAAGTGGTAAAGGTTTAATTCACAGATACTGTAATTTAGTTTGCTGCAGTTCAAACAGTTAAATTTCAGAATTCAACGACCATTCTCTGGTTGAATTCAGTAGACGACAAACTGATATTTTTCTTACTGTTCCCAGAAAATAGGCTTTGACATTTCATGCAAATTGTCTCTATGAAAAAATATAATTACCTCCTTTGTTTGTCTGAGTTGGGGCTGTCAGCTGTGCCGCATTTGTTTGACCCCGTCGGGAACGGGTGTCACTTCGGCGGGTACTCATTATTCACATCTGTAAAAGAAAAAAACAAGCATACACTTTCAGTTGTGAATTTCAGGGGGTGGCGAGGACCTACGTCATAGAAGCCAGTGACTATTGATTTTTGCGAAAAGGGCCCATTCAAATAGAAATAGCAACTTTCAAATTTGAAAGGTTGCTTTTCACTAATAGTCTTTTTTATTCTATTCTGCAATGCAGGTTCCCCTACTTGAATTTATTAAAACTGATTTTTTTTCTGGGAACACTTGAACATTTAACACGCTATGGGCAAATTCGGCAGTCAACAAATTAAATTTCCCCAAGAAATATAATTTGACATTTCATACAAATTGTCTCCTAGGGAGACTATTTGTATGAAACATCAAATTCTATTTTTTTTTTTTTTAATAAGAAAAATGTCTCAATGTCATCAGTCTGCCAAAATTTTTACCCAGCATGCTAAGATTAAAATACTAGGCTTCACCAAAATTAAACTTCTAAAGCACTAAGCCAATTGGTAGCCGACAACATTCTAAAATTGATAGTTACTTTTCAGAAAAATTGATACTTTTAGGAATATAGATACTTTATTAAATGCAATAAGGCAATTTCGCTCATGAGCACATATACTAACAATCATAGGCAGGATTGCAAACATATGAAAAAATCAAATTAATATCCTATGGAAGCAACTTTAGCAATATTTTCTGCATCATTATTGTCCTTTATTTAGTCGGGAGAGGTGCAGCAACTACATCATCAAAATGAATATAATATTTTAAATGCTAGCAGATGATTCACATGCAGATGATTCACACAAAATGTCATGCCTTATTTTCAAAAAAAAACAACAAAAAACAGTGCTTGCATTAAGGGAAGTCTGGGAGTCAGAGACTCCCAAAAATTGCCCTGGGACTTCCAAAATTCAATGCCAGGAAGTCTGGGACTCCCAACTTTTAAAGATATTTAGTCATTTATAACAAAAATTTAGAATGAATTTATGTGTTATTTAGCTTAAGAATGATGGTTTTACTCCATAAATGAGAGTTTAAGAATATTGAGGTTGAATTTCTCAAAGTGAGTGAAAAATATTGATCAGCAGGACTTCCAGATATTGGAGCTAGGAAGTCCTGGGACTTCCTGATTTTGACAGTTAGTGCAAGCACTGAAAAAAAAAAAAAAAAAAATCAAAATGTTGTCTGCTGCAGATGTGATAAGCACTTTAAAGTTTATCTCACTCAAATATACATGTGGATGAGGCAGTGATAATTATATAATTAATAAGTTCACCATTTATTTTTTCAGACAGACTGCAGTCTGCATTAACATTTGTATTTTTGTATTTTTTCAGTCAAAAATAAGGCTTGACATTTCATGTGCCTTGTAAAGAACTCTTAGCGAGCAGAATATGTAAGAAAGGCCTTAATTTATTCCTATTTCCTCATAGAACATGACTGTTTTGGATATTTACATGTAGTGCCTCAGTAAGGGAATTCTAACAAATATCTTCAAGTATTAACTCTTTCACTGCCACAGGCAATAATAATAAGTTTTTGCAAACAGCATAGATCCAGATGAGAGGGCTCAAAATGAGCTGTCTAATCTGGATCTACGCTGTTTGACATTCAATCTTTCAATTTTACATATAATCTTCTTTCCAAGTGACAATTCATTAAAAAACACACACACACACACACAAAAAAAAAAAAAAAAAAAAAAAGATGACAAAAGGCATCTGAAATTTGGCAGCGAAAGATTTTATGTTCTTGCATAATCCATAGCTCTTGATAAGATGCTTTTTTTTTTTTCAATCTAAAAGTACTGACATTTTACTTATTTTTCCATGAAAATATATGTTACCGAGGTGCTTCTAATGAGTACCCACAATATATGGTTTTGTGGAAAGATAAGAAAATGGGCGAGGCACTAATAAGCACCTACAAGATGTTTTTATGGGAAAAATAAGAGAAATATTTAACTGATACCTTTTTTTTATCTAGAGCTATGATACAATTATTTCTGATTAACTGTCACCTCTTAAACCCTTAACCCTTACAATGCCAAGAAAACCTGCATCTGAAAATGTCGTCTGTTAATGTCGTCTGCTTAATATTCTTGCTAACTTTTCAAACCTATTTTTGCATACAGGCAAACAGTATGGACCCAGATCAGACTGCTCCTAGAGGAGCAGTCTGATCTGGGTCCACACTGTTTGCAAAAATGACTTTTAAAATCACAAGCAGATGATAAAGCAGACGACAATTGTCGTGACTGGCAGTTTAAGGGTTAAAGTGCCAAGCAAAATTTGTAGCAGAGGACATTCTAAAAATTTCTCTTTTATTTTTCAGAGAAAACAAGTCTTGACATTTCATGTGAATCATCTGCCAAGCAGACAATTCACATGAAATGTCAAGACTTGTTTTCTCTGAAAAATAAAAAATAAAAACAAAAAATTGTTGTCTGCTGCAGTTGTAGTTGGCGGTTTAAGAGTTAAGTAACCTTCGTGCCAGTGGAGAGTGACTGTACTTCAGGTAAAATATGGTAGACTACCCGATTAAACCTAAGTATTCGGACACCTCAACTCCTAAAATTTGAACAAGTACAATTTACTACCTGATGTTGTGTCTAAAAATTGCTGGCTGAGTGGCAAACAGTGTAGACTCTGACGAGATGCCACAATTTGTGGCGTCTCATCTGGGTCTACACTTTTTGCTCAGAGCCTGTGTGTCCGAATACATATGGTAAATGCGGTAATCCAAGTTTGTAGTTTGGTCATTATGCAAACTGTAATCAATTATTTCTCTAGCCCTTACAGCGCTAACCACAACTACAGCAAATGACACTTTGAAATATTATTTTTCGTTTGTTAGAGAAAATAAGGATTGACATTTCATTTGAATCATCTCAGGTCCACCAAGAAGACAACTCCCATGAAATGCTGAGTCTAACTTTCTCTGAAAAATAACAGAATCAATTTTAGATTGTGGTCTGCTACAAATTTGCCTAGCCCTTTATACTTTAACCTATGTCCTGCTGAATAAATTAAGATGCCATGCCCACTTCTAATTTTCAGCCAATCAGAATACTTGATCTAGATTGTTGCTATAAATTCACATACTTAATGGCAAACAGTGCAGATCCAGATCAGTTGGCTTCTTCAGAAGCCAACTGATCTGGATCTACACTGTTTGCTAAGATAGGGTATATCCGGGTTCAGCAGGACAAGGTTTAATAATGCTTTCTATGTTTCGGCAGTACTACACAAGATCAAACAATTAACCCTTAAAGCGCTAATCACAACTGCAGCAGATGACACTTTTAAATATATTTTTTTATTGTTTTTCGAAGAAAATATGCCTTAATATTTCATTTGAATCGTATGCCAAGCAGACGAATCATATGAAATGTTGTCTCATTTTCTCTGAAAAACAACAAAAAAATATAAACATGTAATTCAAAAGTGCTGTCTGATGCAGTTGTATTGTGATTAGCACTTTAAGGGTTAAAACAAAAATAACAGGTGCAAGTAAAAAGGGGGTTAATGGCCAACAATAACAGAGACAAGCCAGTTCAGCCCACACATCCAAGCAGTCTAACCACTGTAGTTGCAACCACAACAATTTTGTGGCAAACAGGAAGGACATAATGTGGGCTTGTGTTCTTGACATACACAATTATGTACCCTATTTATTATCCTATTGTAGACTGAATAAACTCCCCCACACTATAATTGGAAGAGTCAAATTTCAATTTTAGGTACATTGTACATCCGGCCAAAAGACTTAGAATTTTCCAAAAGAAAAATGGTTAAACTATTTGCAAACAGTGAAGACCCTGATCAGATGCTGTATTCTGATCTGATCTGGGTCTGCATTGTTTGCCAATTACCCTTTTATGGGTCTCCCGACGACAATGGGTTATGGCATGTGACACTCAGCTCAATCCAATAACTGAACTTGTAAAGAAAATTTAATCCTTAAAGTGCTAAGCAAACCTTGTAGCAGACGACAATTTAAATTTGTCCCTTACTATTTTTTAGAGAAAATAAAGATTGACATTTCATGTGATGTCAAGCCTTATTTTCTCAGAAAAATAATAATAATAAAAATATTTCAAAAGGCTGTCTGCTGCTGCTGTGATAGGTACTTTAAGGGTTAATGCATATGACAACAGGCCCCTCAGATCAGTCTAATCCCTACTGTTGGTTAAACATATAGCACTCTGGGTAAAATTTTCAGCAGACGACATATTGAAATATTTTTCTTATTTTTCCCAGAAAATTAGATTTGACATTTTATCCAAAGTGTCTCCTAAGGAGACAACTCGCATGTAATGTCAAAGCCTGTTTTCAGGGAAAAATAAGAAAAACATTTCAAAATGTCATCTGCTGAAATCTTACTCAGTATAAGCTTAAGCGTTATCCTCTTGTCTGAAGATTCTAACATATAGAACTGATAGGATTTTAGAGCCAATTATTGCCTTTATGGCGTTATAATGATTAGAATATGACTAGATTCTTCTATATCTAGCATTTCTAGAAACATAAATCAAATGGTGAAATGATTCTGATGTTACATAGCTTTACATAGACTGGCTCCAGTCGTTTCTGCATTTTTTTTTTTTTTTTTTTTTGTCATTCTTTATCACTTCCTGTAGCTGTATTTGTCTCTTTAATCCCATTTCACTGTTTTACTACAGAAATCTATCTTTTCCACTAAGGGACATAACTTATCAAATCATATTAAGCTGTACTAGATTGTATACCTTTGAAAAGAAAAGAGAAAATGAGACAGAGTCTGGAGACAGACTGAGCTTTACGAATTGGGACTTTTTTTTCCCCACACAAAGTACTTTTATCTCTCCACCAAAACGTATGGACCATGCCATGCGAAATGTATCGTGTCTTCAGGTATATGTGGACAGGAAAGACCCAGACCAGCCTGCTATTCTGCACAGTCTGATCGGGGTCTTCGCTGTGGTAAAAAGAATCACTGAATACTACAGACTGTGCACATGTGCAGGATGATGTAAATATGCATATTTTGCACATGTTTGAAGGCAATTTTTAATTGACACTGTCCATTGTCCATATGTTGTTGATCCTTAAAGTGCCAAGCAAAATTTGTAGCAGACGACATTTATTTTTTTTTTTTTTTTTTTTTTGTATTTTTCAAAGAAAACAAGTCTTGATATTCCATGTGAATCATCTGCCAAGCAGACAATTCACATGAAATATCAAGACTTGTTTTCTTTGAAAAATTAAAAAAAAATATTTCAAAATGTCGTCTGATGCAGTTGTGATTGGCGCTTTAAGGGTTAATACACCACAACCTCTTTATAACACTATTGTTGGGGTCCATAGCATAAACCGTTTTAGTTAAACAGCCGTGTTATATCCAAACAAAAATGTATAGATTATATTGAAATATAATCTATACATTTTTGGGATCCATCTTTAAACCGTCATATCCAAAACCGTCTTATATTTTTGGGATCCATCTTTAAACCGTCATATCCAAAACCGTCTTAAAACAAACCGTGTTATAAAGAGGTTGTAGTGTACTTATTAGAAGCACCTCAAATCATTTGACCCAGCGAACATTCGCACAACAATCTACAATAAGACTTTTGTGACCAGTGAAGACTAGGATCAGCCTGTGCATCCTTGCAGCCTAACTAGAGAATTTGCTAATTGCATGTGCCTTCTACATGTAGCTTCCAGGCTGTCCAAAGAGGGATAATAGAGAAGCCTTGCCATACTGAGTGGATGTACAGGCTGATCTGAGTCTTTGCTGGTCAAACAGGTCTTATTGTAGGTTTTGTCGCACGCTGGCTCATTTGTCTGAATGCCCATCTTATCTAGAAATATGTAATGAGCAACCTCAACAAGCCAAGTCTTATTTTCCCTGAAAAATAATAATACCATATTTGATCTAATTACCGCACATACACCTATAAGCGCACATTCAAGCAATTTCCTAGGCTTCAGATTGCAGTCTCTGTAATATCTTTTTCTTTATAATAGCATATGTTGTGGGTACTCATTTAAATTGTCTCAACAAGTTGAGGAAATTCAAATGAGTACCCACAACATATGCTTTTATAAACTTATGAAGGTAATTCAAATGAATACCACAATATATGCTTGTATAAAGAAAATCAGAACACATATCACACAAGCTTCATTAAATATGCCCCTCAGGAAGTCCTCTGCTCGTATTTCTTTAACGTATGCCCTTATTAGGAAGATATTTTACTACATTTTTTTTTTTATTTCCAGTAATTTTGAAAACCTTAAACACACAGTGTGGTGATTAGAGCAAATACTGTAATAGAAAAGGTTTACCCCTGGCCAGTGCCATCACTTTCAGTATCAGTTTTTCCCCTTGACCGTGACCCTCTATTTTAGGTAACACTGGCTTATAGCTGTATAACTAATAAAATTTGGGAACTACATGTAGCAATTGGCAAAATATAAACTAAATCCATCAACAGCCTTTGACAATTAAATAATAAAAATTTTCATACAAAAATTTTGATGCAGATGACCACTAAAGCCACTGACAGACAAAGGAAATGTACATTACAGTCTCGACAAACAAGAATATCAGGTAAATATTTTTCTTATTTCTCCATGAAAACGTACATTGTGGGTACTCATTAGAAGCACTTTGCCAAGGCCCTTCTAATGAGTATGACAACATATGTTTTTCATGGAGAAATAAATATATCAGTAATTTTGAATTGAAAAAAGGCATCTTTTCAAGAGCTATGTAGAATGTCATTTGCTACAATTTTATAGTACTTTAAAGGTTTAACCCATTCTAAACTGGAGATCCCCAAAAAATTTGCAAATTATTTAGCCAATTTTCTCTAGAGATATCTAATCACATAGCCTGTCCTGACATACCTGAAATTGAAATTTGAATCTTCCAATATAGTGTGTGTGGGGGGAGGGGGGTGGGGGGGGGGGGGTGGGGGGGGAGGGGGGATGGTGGTGGTAGTGGTTTTTCATGTAAAATGGAAGGCTTATGGTTAAAGGTACCTTTATCTTTCTATATGCTATTTACATATCCCACACCCCCCTTTCTCACTCAGAGAAACAGGAAGGAATTTCACTTTTAGCACTCTGGGTAAGCAGACAACAAAGTGGAGATATTTTTTTTTCTTTTTTTTCCAGAAAATGGCACATGGCACTTCATACAAGTGATTATTCATTTTTTTCTCTTTTTTCTAAATGTCATCGCATAATTTTTTACCCAGAATGCCAAGTGCTAGCTTGCTATCATGTTGGTTTTCTAACCGTACCCTACAATTGATCTCACACTTTGCTGAACAAGCACTTGCCAATCAATGCACAATTATTTTGTTAAAGGGATATTGTAGCGAATGAGATATCGGATTGCACCTGCAAATTCTATTGATCTCATGTCTAAACAGACAGTTCTATTCCGACAGTTTTTTGCCATTTCTTTTTCTGTAAGGTCCCGATTACCGTTTGTTTATGTTGAGGTTTTACGGCCCAGTCAACCCGATGGGGTCATGTCGAGCGCGGTCAGTTTATCTAACCACATGTTTACTGGGCAGGCTTAGTCCTCTAAGCGGTTAACCAGTACTGTGCACATTCTTTCGCCAGAAACTGACAACTGCCCTTCTTGAATCAGCGTAAGGGAGAGAATGACTGTAGAAAATATTTCATGATCAGGCCCCCTAGCAGTCTCTCTGAAAAAATAAAGGCTTTTTATAAAGGCTATTTTCAGCCAAATAAAGGTTTTTCAGGATAAATTTTGTACAAAATAAGAGCATTTAATGGTTAAATTTCTTGCCAGATCCAAAGCAAAAGAACTCCACGACATCGCCTCTCAAGCAAAATAGGAGAAAAATTGCAGAGGAAATTAGATTTTCATCTTTAAATGGTAATGACTATATTAACTTGCATTTCAGTTTAGAAACATATGAATCTAAGAAACAGAACTATAATTTGTTGTTACTAAATGCAACATATTTACTCTGTCCTTCTCTTGCATTTACAAATTGCCAAATATAAAGGTTTTCTCATCAAAATAAAGGTTTTTATAGGTTTTTCAAACAAATTAAAGGTTTTAAAGGATTTCAACGAAATTAAAGGTTTTAAAGGTTCCCCTAGGGTCCCTGCATGATCAATCTCCACGAAAGAATGTTGCCGATCTCGGCGGGGGTTGAACCCACGACCTCCTGGTCTCCAGTCGGATGGCGCATCCAACTGAGCCACCGAGACCGGCCTCCTGATTACTGTACTAAGCCTAAATTGTCAAACACTCTAACCCCTTACCCTTCTTGTCCTAAACTATAAACAAGTCAATCTGACTTTAAATACTTTTACAAGAGGGGGTATCCACATAATATTTTTCTTATTTCTCCATGAAAACATGTGGGTACTCATTAGAAGCACCTTGGTGAGGCACTTCTAATGAGTACCCACAACATATGTTTTCGTGGAGAAATAAGAAAGATATCAGCATTTTTCGGATAAAAAAAGTGCCTTATCTGTTGCTATGTTTACACTCAGCATTCTGGGTAAAATTTTCAGCAGAAGACATTTTGAAATATTTTTTCTTATTTTTCGCAGAAAACAGGATTTGATAGTTTACACAAATTGTTTCCAATGGACACAATTTGCTTAAAATGTCAAATTCTGTTTTCTGAGAAAAATAACAAAAGGATCAATTTGTCGTTTGCTGGATTTGCCCAGGGAGTGGGAAAGGTTAATAGGAGACAACTTCAAGGCACTATTTCACTGTTAACTGAATTTTTTTTTATATTTTTCCTTATTTCTCCATGAAAACATATGTTATGGGTACTCATTAGAAGTGGCTCAATGCGTACCTTCTAATGAGAAGCTTCTAATGAGTACCCATAACATATTTTTTGTGGAGAAATACAAAAATATTGCTCTGAATAACTCTCTTATCTACAGCTATGCAACTGGCACCCACATCTATGATTTGTTTACCATATCTAAAAATAAAAGACTGTATCTAGGACCATAACAAAAAAGTCCCCAGACAGAGTACCATATTGATCCTAATACTTATCTGTGACACCTAATCCCCTTACAAAACTTGTCCTACGACTGGAACAAGTCCATTTCAATACCTGTTAGTGTATCTAAAACTTGCTGGATGAGTGGCAATCAGTGCTGATCCTGATCAGATGCCACATTGTGCAGCATCTGATCTGGGTCTACACTGTTTGCTCAGGCCTGTCGGTCCCCAAAACTTATGAGAAATGTAGTAAATACAGCAATACAATTTTTATTTATCAATTTTCAAAGCAGCTTTGTATTGCTGAGGCTTAAGTCGCTGTTCAGGACTAAGGAAGCAAAGGTCCTGGACAGTGAACAAAGGCCCATCAGGGGACACCAGTTATGGAATTCAATAACATTAACCACCAGGGCATCCAATGGGTTCACATGCACCTGCAATGAGTGCACATGTACCTTCAATTCCAATACTGGTAGTTACTTCCATTTTCAGTTTTTCGCATTTTGGCAGTTTTCACTCCCAAAACCTTGCTCTGGACCCTCAAATTTAAGGGGCAAAGGTCCTTATTGATGCATATATGAATAATCCAAATAATTTCGTATATAGATGGCTTAATATGTTAACCCTTGTCCTGCTGAACCCGGATATAACCTGCCTTTGCAAACAATGTAGATCCAGATCAGTTGGCTTCTGAAGAAGCCAACTGATCTGGATCTGCACTGTTTGCCATTCAGTTTGTGAATCTATATCAACAACCTTGATCAAGTAATCTGATTGGCTGAAAATTAGAAATGGGTGTGGCTTCTTAATTTATTCAGAAGGACAAGGGTAAATAAGGACAAGAACTACTCTCGACCTCGACATGAAACTAAACATGAAAATTTAACAACAGGTAAAAATACCGTGGAAAACAGGAGAAATTGCAATTTCTCCTCTTTTCCACAATATTTTCAATATATCTCTAACTTCAAGAATCTAATTACATATATATTTGTTAAAAGTGGTTAATCAAATTATTTTTTCCTCAATTCTGCAAATATGGTATGTCAAGGTACAGATATCTCAAAGTATTTCAGAGAGTCCCTTGGAATTCGAGATAACCAGTCGACTGTATCATTATTTAAGCAGTAGTAAACCCTTAAAAGCGCTAAGCATATTTGTAATTCCACATCCAGTAGGATTGGAGAAGTCTGAATACAGGTACTCAGCCTAAAAAATGTTAATCTTTAATTACTTATCTGGAACCCCAGTATAAGGCCAGTCTTGAACTGAAGACCCATAGTAAAGAATTACTTGGAACTTTTCAAGTGAGGACAAAGCCATAAAATTGTTGGTAGATCAATAAAGACCTCTAGCTTACATCACAGCTCCAGATAAAGTGACAAGCTGCATGAAAATTTTCCAAGATTTTACATCAGTATTTACATTAAGGGTACTCATTACAATCCACTGGGCTAAGCCATTCTGATACTACCCACTATGCCTGTTTTGATGCAAAATTAAAAAAAAAAAAAAAAAAAAAAAATACCATATTCTGAGAACCCTTGTTATCTACAGCTTAGCTTCTAAGATCCAGAAGAGGTGATATTTGTAACGGTAATTTCGATAATTTCGGACAATTTTCCTTAATTTTGCATGAAAGCATATATTGTGGGTATTCAACGAAATCCCCTCAGCAAGGCAATTCCAATGACTACCCACATTATATGTCCCTGGGCAAAATTACCAAAAATTATCATCTTCAGAGTATCGTGTTTCATCTAGAGCCTAGCCGGAAGGCCATTATGCCAGAAGTTATCAGATTCCCTTGTCAACACTAAATAGAGCTCTAACTATAAGCCCTACAGCAAAATGAAAAAGTATACTATACTAACCTTAAGGCTAAGTGCTCTGGGTAAAGTTTTCAGCAGCCGACATTTTGAAATATTTTCTTATTTTTCCTAGCAAATAGGATTTGGCATTTCATACAAAATGAGACAATTTTCTGGGAAAAATAAGAGAATATTTCACTTATTTGTCATCTGCTGAAAATTTTAGACATAAATAACCGAAAGTCTTGGGACAAATACTGGTAGGCTTCAGCAAACAGTGTAGACCAAGATTAGACACCTCATAATATGATATTTGATGAGGATCTGCACTGTTTGCCAGTCAGTCCTGATTTAATGAACTTGTAATAAGCTTGATTTATCCAGCAGACCTATCAACACTCCAATCTACAGTCAAACTTCAATGGCTCGAACATCTTTGGGACCATAGAAAATTGTTCGAGACATGGGAAGTTCAAGCCACTGAGGGTTTATCAGGTCAGGAAGCAAACAGCGATAATTTAGGGAATTTTTTCTAGATTTTCTACACAATAATTGTATGTTGAGTGTACTTATTAGAATTGCCTTGATGAGGCAATTCTAATGAGTACACACAACATACAATATTCCATGATAAAATAAGAAAAAATCCCTAAATATTTGTTTTCTTGAGCTATTGGAAGGATTTTATAGGGATTAAAAACGAGTTCAAATCATCGACGGTAAACGAGCCATCCGGGTTTGAGCCATTGAGGTTATACTGTATCTTAAAACACTAAGCCTGATAATTATGCAAACAAAAATGTTAAATGATAATACCCGCAGTCAATCTTTGACATTTATCTGCCCAATAGTGGAGGGATGACCACTCAACATTCAGACAGATAAATGTCAAAAACTGACAAAATTTGCCCATTATCAATTCCAAACCAGATCATCTGGAAATTTACATATGGATGGACAGATAAACGACAGACAGACAAACAGATTTAGAATTGATGGACGGACACACTGACATCCAATGTGAAACCATAATACTCTGCCATTATATAAAGACCAAGTCTTGAGATACATATAAACCTAGTCCTGCTGAACCCGGATATGTCCTGCCTTTGCAAACAGTGTAGATCCATATCAGTTGGCTTCTGAAGCCAACTGATCTAGATCTACACTGTTTGCCATTAAGTATGTGAATTTATATCAATAATCTGGATCAAGTAATCTGATTGGCTGAAAGTTGGAAGTGGGTGCGGCATCTTAATTTATTTAGCATGACAAGGATTAAGACCAAGTCTGAATGTGAGTTGGGTTGCAAGGATTTAAAGTCTGACAGAGGTCTGCTTGTGACAAAGCTCCAAATTGATGATGGCTTGTTGTTTTACATCCCTTACATTATTTAACCCTTAAAGCGCCAAGCAAAATTTGAAGCAGACTACATTCATTTTTTTTTTCAGAGAAAACAAGTCTTGACATGTCATGTGAATCGTCTGCCAAGCAGACGGATTCACTTGAAATGTCGACTTGTTTTCTCTGAAAAATAAAAAAAAAAAAAAATAATAATTGTCGTCTGCTGCAGTTGTGATTGGCGCTTTAAGGATTAAGACATATCGAGACGATGGAAGGATGATAATGAAAGGCTCTGTGCAATGAAGCATGGTACAGTCACTAGCTGAATTCCGTCTCTAGTAGGATTTAAATTTGAGCCGGCCTCGGTGGCTCAGTTCGATGCGCCGTCCGACTGGAGACCAGGAGGTCGCGGGTTCAGCCCCTGCCGAGGTTGACAACATTCTTTCGTAGAGATTGATCATGAAATATTTTCTACGGTCATTCTCTCCCTTCCGCTGATTCAAGAAGGGCAGTTGTCAGTTTCTGGCGAAAGAATGTGCACAATACTGGTTAACCGCTTCGAGGACTAAGCCTGCCCAGTAAACGTGTGGTTAGGTAAACTGACCGAGCTCGACATGACCCCATTGGGTTGACTGGGCCGTAAAACCTCAACACAACAACCTGAGACTTTATGATCTAAGTCGGAAGCCCTAACCACTCGGCCATATGGACACTTCTATAGCTTTGGCAAGAGTGGGTATCCAGATAATAATATTTTTTATTTCTCCATATTAACACACATGGGTTCGCATTAGAAGTACCTCTACGGGAGGCTTTTAATGAATAAATCAACTTCTGTGAAAATATCAGTACTTTTCGGTGAAAAGAAAAGGACCTTATTTGGAGCTTTTATGCTTTTATGCAACAACTGTCTGACGCAAGATGAGAAGTGAGACCGACTGCGGCGACTGAATACTTTACATAAAGATACTATGTCAAGCTGGCTTTTTCATTCTGCATGGCTGCTAATACTAATCTTCCTGGAATCAACCTATAACTACTGAATGTTAACCCTTAGAGCACTAAGCAAAATTGCAGCAGACGGCATTCTGATTTTTTTGTATTACTTTTCCAGGGAAAATGAGACTTGGCATTTTATGTGAATGGTCTGCTAGGCAGACCATTCACATGAAAGCCAAGTCTTATTTTCTCTGAAAAATACAAAACCAAAAAAAAAAAAAATCAAAAATGTCGTCTGCTGCAGTCATGATTAGCACTTTATGGGTTAATGAATTATGGTAGAGTTACCTGACTGGAAGGAAGGTCCAGATAAGAGTGGATATCAGGTAAATATTTTTCTTATTTCTCCACGAAAACATACATTGTGGGTACCCATTAGAAGCGCCTCTGCATGGTGCTTCTAATGGGTACCCATAGCATATGTTTTCACAGAGAAATAAGAAAAATATCAATACTTTTGGACTGAAAAAAGCACCTTATCAAGAGCTATTAGGTAAATTAATTACAACCCATAGCCCTAAATAAGGATATATATGGATAAATATTTGTCGTATTTCTCCAAGGAAACATGTTATGGCTAATCATCAGAAATGCCTCTGAGGTACTTTTTATGAATACCCAATACGAAACATGTTTTCATGGACAAAAAAAAATAAGAAAAATATCGACACTTTTTGGATGAAAAAATTGCCTTATACAGAGGTACAGTAAATGTCCTAAAATTTCGAATACTTTATTCCATGTTTTTTGGCCTAAAAGTTTGCTTTTTATGCAGTTTAAGTAGTAAGTAGAATGGCAAGTAGTGTAGACTCTGAAGGAACAGTCTGATCTGGGTCTGCACTGCTTGTATAATCCGTTTTGTCAGAAACTTTGGTGTACAAAATTTCAGGACATTTACCGTATGTTAAATGTAAAGATTTTCTATCAAAATTATCACATGGTTCTGCACAAGCTTAAATATCAAGAAAAGAACTGTTTTTTTTTTTTTTTTTTAAAAAAAAAGCTATTTAACCTTTAAAGCACCAATCACAACTGCAGCTGACAAATTTTTTTTTATTTTTTTTTTATTTTTCAGAGAAAATAAGTCTTGACATTTCATGTGAATTGTCTGCCAAGCAGACAATTCACATGAAATGTCAAGACTTGTTTTCTCTGAAAAACAAAAAAAAAAAAAAAATTGTTCTGAATGTTGTCTGCTACAAATTATGCTTGGCACTTTAAGGGTTAAGAATATGCAGTATATGGAAGCAGGGCTCTAGATACAAGTCTGAGCAAACAATGCAGATTCAGATCTGATGTCACAAAATGAAATGTCTGATCAGGGCCTTCACAGTTTGTCACTTATCCAGCGGTATTTAAGACACATCAGGCAAAATTTGTAGCAAACAACAATCTAAAATTTTCATTTTCTTTTTCATTTTTCACAAGTGCAGCAGACAATTTGTTTGTTTGTTTGATTTGGGCTTAACGTCGCTTTCAACCTTTTTCAGTCAGGGTTCGCGTTACCGATCGCCATTGTCGCCATTTGCGCAGAAAAATAAAATTTGGCACATAAAATCATAAATTGGCGAAAACAAGTGGCGAAAAAAAACATCGCCTGAATTACCTGCTACTGAGCCATATAATTGTCGCGAGTGTCTATCGCACCTTACTTGATTGTATAATTCGCCAATTAACAACTCAATCTGAATTTGATGAAAGCGATATAAGGTCATGTGCCGTGATGGGCAGTTTGACAGTAGCACCGCCCACTTTCCACGCCTTTCATCCTCAATATTCATGACGCTCTGCCGAAACTACCAATCAGGAATTAATGTCAGAGTCGCATCGCCTACGTCACGGAAATTTACCCAGAATGTAATCACGTGGAATCCTTTGTCAAACACAAAGATGGAAAACAATTTGATTACACGAGAAATAATTATTGTCATTAATCGGTTCAGCTTATTGAAGCGGTAAGTACACTTTCACAGTGCCGACTTTAATTAAGCATGTTTTGGTACCGTCTTATGAGCCTTAATTTTATTTGGCGATCAACGAACGTCGTCCCGAAAAAAAAAAAAACAAAAAAAACACGAATAAATGCCTCGGAGGCGGACGCATTAGTCTCCGATGTTCTAGTTTCGAGTATCGAACGTGAAATGGGTCCCCAAATAAATTTGCCCATTTGAAGTAATATTATTTCTACGATGGTCCGGATCGCGCATTAGATCCCCACAGATTGTAGCGATTTATCATGAAACACATGTATTTGCTACAGTCATTCGCTCTTTCCACTACTTCAAGATTGGCAGTTACAAGTTTCTTACGGAAGGGTGATCAATGTACTGGCTAACCGCTTATTGTATAAGCATGACCCCTCTTTTTTATTGGCGCGATTCATAAAAAGAATGCTGTTCCCCATTCCATTTTGCATAGACCCGTTTCGTAAAGCAATTGCAGTTAACTCCCTTTTAAGTCAGTTGCAGTTAGCTCCCTTAAAACAGTAAAATCTGCTGTGGAAGAAACTTACCCGCATTTATCAGGGTACAAATGAATATTGTCACGTTATTCTCTCACAGTATAATACATTAATAATATTATATTTATTGGCTTATACAACACTTTTCACAACTTTTGTTTCCATGTAAAGTGTTCTATTTTTTGTGACTTCATCATTCGATATGCAAAACAAAGACTTATTATTAATTCATGACATTGTAATTAATTTATTACAGCAGAAGTTTTAAAAATCAGTGTGAGAATTAATTTCCCCACACATTTCACACTATACTGATTCTTGAATCTACTGCTGCAATTAAAGGAATCAGTAAATGAACACCTTTTTTTCTGACAAGATAATTCTTTGGCGAAAAATGACCAAAATTTGGCTCAAAATCTGGCTCAAAGTTAAAGAAAATGGCACAAAAAAATTCAAATTGGCGAAAATGGTGGCGAAAGAAAAAAAAATCCTAGTGCGAACCCTGTCAGTCATATCGCGACGGTGTCTGGATGTGGCAGGGAGCTCAATGCTCAGTTTTAGAGTGCTGCCTCACTGAAATATCACGCCCCAGACACTTTGACATGATATTCCACCCAGTCACATTATACTGACACTGAGCTGACCAGTTCTAGTTCTACTTTCTTAATGCTGAGCGCCAAGCGAAAGAGCAGCTAGTACCATTTTTAAAGTCTTTGGTATGACCCGGCCGGGGATCGAACCCGCAACCTCCCGGTCACAAAGCGGACGCTCTACCACTGAGCCACTGTGCCGGTTCAGTGCAGCAGACAACTATTTTGATATCTTTTTTCTATTTTTCTCAGTATACGAGTTTCTAATGAGTACCCACAACATGTTTCCATGGAGAAATAAGAAAAATACTATGTAGATAACCCCTCTATTCAGGAGCTACAGTATTCGACCTAATATTACCGCATACACCCCTACAAGCGCACAGTTATGCAATTTCTTAGTATTCAGATAACAGCCTGTTTTATTTTATCTACTTCATAAAAGCATATGTTGTTGGTACTCATTGAATTGCCTCCATGACAAGTCAAGGCAATTCAAATGAGTACCACAACATATGCTTTTATAAAGAAATTCAGAAAAATATTGTGAAAATATCATTAATTAAATACACCCCTCATGAAGTTCTCTGCTATATTAGGAGGATATTTTACTATAAGTGTTTCTTGTGATTTTTTAAAAAAAAAATGTAAGCACACAGTGCTGTAATTAGGCGAGTCACAGTATTTTTTCTCATTTGCCCAGGAAAACATACATTGTGGATACTCATCAGGAGCACCTATAAATGTGTATTGTAATAGAAGAGTCTTGGACTAAACCAGATGTGGTGACTGCATGTTCATGATTTTCATGAAGAAATCGGAAAAAAATATCAAAATCATATTTATCCTAAGTATTGGGACAGACAGACTTGTCCACTGGTGTCTAGACACATCAGCAGGCACTGTTAGATTTTAACCCTTATCCTGCTGAATAAATCAAGATGCCACACCCATTTCTAATTTTCATCTAATCAGATTATTTGATCCTGATTGTTGATATAAATTCTCTTAGTTAATGGCAAACAGTGCAGATCCAGATCAGTTGGCTTCTTCAGAAGCCAACTGATCTGAATCTACACTGTTTGCACAGGCAGGACATATCCTGGTTCTATGTGAGTCATGTCGAGCTGGTCAGTTTACTTAACCATATTTTTTCCTGGGCAGGCTTAGTCCTCGAAGTGGTTAACCAGTACTTTTGCACATTCTTTCCCCAGAAACTGACAACTGCCCTTATTGAATCAGCCGAAGGCAGAGTATGACCACTGAAAATATTCCGTGATCAATTTCGATGAAAGAATGTTGCCAGACCCCACGGGTATCGAACCCTCGACCTCCTGATTACCAATTGGCTGCTCATGAAAGTAAGCCACCGAGGCCGGCTAGGACAAGTACAGTAAAAAGATATAGTGTCCTTATATTAAGTGTACCATATTTGACCTAATTACCTCACTGTGCGCTTGGGTTTTTCAAAATTACTGGGGAAAAAAATGTGTAGTATTAATAAGGGTACATTTAAAGAAAGATCCACAGAGGACTTCATGAAGGAGTTTTTAATGATGCTTATGCGATATTTTGTCTGATTATCTTTATAAAAGCACATGTGGGTACTCATTTGAATTGCCTTGAATTGTCAAGGCAATTCAAATGACACAAATAGCCGCAACATATGACTATAAAACAGTAGGCAAAAATGTACACAGGCTGTAATAAGAAGACTACGGAATGGTTATGTCTGGTAATTAGGTCAAATACGGTAAATGTCCTTATTAAGCATAAAAAACATTTCTACAGCTACAGAACTGTAGTCTATCTGCACTATAAAAGTACCGTGACCCATATTAGGTAAGGTAACAGCTTGTTAACAGTGCACTTTAACCACAGGCAAAATTCTTCACAAACCTGTCATACACCCCACAGCTAATGAAAAGTCACTTTTTTTGTTTTTCAAATAAAAGTACTGATATTTTTCGTATTTTTCCACAAAGTACCTGAAGGTACTCAACAGAACTGTCCCACTGAGGCAATTTAATGAGTACCAATAATGTCTGTTTTCATGGAGAATTTTAAAATCGTTTATCTCAAAATAGTATTCTCAATTTCTCATCTACCATTCAGAGATATAAGCCACAGCTCAAGAAAAGAAGGGGTAGTCACATTAACATTTTTCTCATTTTTTTCCAATGAAAACATATGTTGTGGGTACTCATTAGAAGCACCTCGCTAAGGTCACTGAGGCACTTCTAATGAATACCCACAACATAAGTTTTCATGGAAATATAAGAAAAACATTAGTATTTTTAGGCTAAAAATAAGTTTTCTCTGGGGCAATAATGTGTCTATCCACTAATGAATGAAAAATGCAAAAAGGAAGAAATATTACCACAACTCAGGATGCCACAGGTATACTGATACAGATAAATATTTTTCTTATTTCTCCATGAAAACTTATGTTGTGGGTACTCATTAGAAGCACCCCACTGAGACACCACTAATGAGTACCCACAACATATGTTTTTTTGGAGAAATAAGAAAATTACCAATCATTAAAATGATTTCAGCCCAAAACAACCACCCCATCTAGAGCAATAAACAGTCTAGATAAAAAATCTCAGCACACAGTCCCCACTGACAACTCCCATGTCTACAAATACCGCGTTTATTCTAATAGTCCCCACCTACAACTCCCATGTCTGCAAACACGCTGATACCCACTCTTATCTAAACCTATGCTGCAGACACAGACTGATCTGGGCCCAGTTGTTCAAAGCGTCGTTAGCTTAACGAGCACGTTAAGGGTCATTTCGTTAACTGTTTTAGCAGATTCAATATACAATATTATGATATTTTTTGCTGAAAAAATGTGAGTAGCTTTTGCAATGCAATAGCTACTCACATTTTTTCAGCAAACATTTTCAGCATATACACGTATCACTTGATCTAAATTTTAACAAATCGTTAACTAACGACATCGTTAGCTTTGAACTGGGCCCTGGCCTTCCACTGTTCATGACATAATACCTCAGTTCAGGCTTAGTACAACTTAACACTTTGCATGCTGGGTTAAAATTTCAGTAGACAACATTTTGAAATATTTTTCTTACTTTTCCTAGAAAATAGGATTTGACACTTCATGCAAATTTTCTATTAAGGAGACAATTTGCATGCAGTATCAGATCCTATTTTCTAGGAAAATTAAAAAAGATACATGTATCATCAGATTGTCGCCTGCTGAATCTGCCCTTAGTCTGGTAAATGTTAATAACCAAAACATTCTATATCTGGAGTACAGATCACTATCGCAAGGACTGGTCCAAAGATAATTTCAAAGTGTCTCATAAGATTGGATTTCTCCAGTACCAGTCTGGAACAACTGCAGAGAGAACACTTTTCTGACCAAACAGTATTGATAATTTCCTTACTCCTCCACAAAAACTTATCTTGTGGTACTCGTTGGAATTGCCTCACCAAGGCAATTCCATTGAGAACCCAAAAGCTATGTGTTCGTAGAGAAATAATGAAAAATATTCATCTGGCCACTCCTCTTATCTAGCGCCATGCAGAAGCATTACGGTAATTATTCTAAGCTGACAGTCACGATGGCTTGGCATTCTCTGAGTAGCAATAAAGTGAGTTTATATTGGATTTTTCAGAACCTACAAAATCAGAAGACATCTCTCTTCACTATCCCAGATCACTAATGGAGACAGAAATTCTTATTCACGTAGCTAGCCATGGCTACAGATTAGACAAATCCTTTTTTTATTCCTCAAGAAAACATGTTTGGGGGCTCAGAGCATGACAAATATAATGCCTAGCCAGTAAGGACAAATATAAATTTGCTAGAGACAATAGAAATATGAAAGTTTTTTTGTTTTGTTTTGTTTTTATATACATATATATATTTGAGTACATATCATACTTCTGGCAAGTGGATGAAAATTCATGAAACGTTAATTTGTCATGCCATACAATGTCATGTAGATAGCAGTAATCATGAAACACAAGTAATGCAGAATAACAATCTAAATATAATTGTACAGACATTGGTAATTTCTATAGTGTGCTTACAAAAAAGAAAGCATACATGCAAAAGTATACGATCTCAGCAAACCTTGTTGACATGGCCATAAAAGGAATTTTTTTCCTCCGAAAACTGCAGATATCTTTCTTATTTTTCAATGAAAACATATGTTGTGGGTACTCATAAGATGCGCCTCGGTAAGGCACTTCCAATGTGTACCCACAACATATGTTTTCGTGGAGAAATAAGAAAAATATTATGTGGATACCCCCTCTTATCTGTAGCTATGATGGCACAAACTTGCTTATGAATTGAGCTAGCACCAGATCAAACATGCTAAGCTTTGTAAGACTGAGTCAATTTTTAATCACCCCAGCCAACACAGTTTTAGTTAAACCGAAACGTCTCTACATATATGGGATCTTTATCCAGAGATCATGTACTGTACAACCACATCCTACTTTAAAAGGAATGGATACACTTTCAGGGGAGATAATTCTGTCAATATTGTTTGCCTCCCTTCTACAAAAGGGTCTACTCTTAAAGGAAAGAATTTGCTCCTAACAGCACTGTCCCAGATGCACTGAACACCCAACATGTTTTTGTGTAAATATAAGAACAATATCAATACTCTGTCGTTGAAAAGGACCTAATCTGGAGTCCTTAATATTGATAACTCCATTTTAGGCTTTACTCAGCACTCTGGGTAAAAATTTCAGCAGACGACATTTTGAAATATTTTTCTTTTTTTTTTCCAGAAAAAAAAAAAAAAAAAAAAAAAAATATATATATAATCAATTTGTGGTCTGCTGAATTTTCCCAGAGAGTGGTAATGATGATACCTGTTAATGTGTTTAACCCTTAAACTGCCAATCACAACAACTTTCATCCTTGTGATTTTAAGTCATTTTTGCAAACAGTGTGGACCCAGATCAGACTGCTCCTCTAGGAGCAGTCTGATCAGGGTCCACACTATTTGCCTGTATGCAAAAATAGGTTTGAAAACTTTGCAAGAATATCCAGCAGACGACATAGCCAGACGATATTTTTAGATGCACATTTTCTTCTCATTTTAAGGGTTAATAAACTTCTGGATGAGGTGCAAACCCTGATCAGACACTGTATTCCTTGGCATCTGATCTGGGTCATTTACTCAGGCCTGTCTGTCCAAATATTAAGAAAAAATGCCATATCCTAATGAATCACCTCAATGAGTTATGGTATATAAGGTGCCTTTACCCCTGACAGTAACGAAAACTTGTATAATTAAAGCCTGTCAGGTTTTATCATAAAAAAAAAACACACAAAAAAAAACACATAAATTCTCCGCCTACTCACAGCACAGAAATAGACCAAGTGAAAAACTTTTCAAAAAAAAAAAAATAAATAAATTCTATTCTATTCTATCAAAACATGCAGACAATTACTAGTTGCAGTATGTAACAAAATTAGCAAAATTTACAAACAGTCAAACCACCATAAAAGCACCACCTTTGAGAACAGACTAAAGTGGCTATTATATAAAGGTGGCTGTCTTATCAAGGTTAAGTCAAAATTGCCACCATGGAAGAATGTACATGTTGCTTTAGATTATTCATTGTAGATACATGTAAGAGGTGTATAATAATTTTCGTACTTCTCTTTAACAAAAACGTAAATCATATCTCCAAACCTGAAGAATATCCAGATATTTCTACACAAAAACATATGTTGTGGGTACTCATTAGAAGTGCCTTTGTAAGTACCCACAACATATGTTTTTACTGACAAATAGGGAAAAATATCACTATTTTTGGCTGAAAAATAAAGCGCCTTATCTGAAGCTATTTGGGCACTGCACTCATTTTGTTTGTGTTGCAGTTTTACAGCCCAGTCAACCCATTAGGTTCATATCAAGTCTGGTCTGTTTACACTCTTTCTGGGCAGACTTAGCCCTCTAAGCGGCTAATCCGTACTTGTCATTTTTGTCAGAAACTGACAACTGCCTTTCTTGAATCGACGGAATGAAGAGAATGACCTTAGAAGATAGTTCATGATCAATCTCCACGAAAGAATGTTGCTGGATCCGGCAGGGATTGAACCCCTGACCTCCTGATCACCAGTCAAATGTGCATCCGACTGTGTCATTGAGGCCGACTGGGTACTGTACTCATTTAAAGCACTTCTAGTGAGTACTAACAGAATTATTTCCATGACAGATTAGAATAAAAATGTGAAACGATTATACCCTGTCACTATGCTGTGGCAAGCAGATAACTCAGTCAAAAATTGATGAAATTTGCCCATCAGCAATCCCAAACCAGATCCCCACAATAATATAAATGCACATACCAAGTTAAGTGAAAATCCACTTAAGTTTACTTAATTTATTTTTGGGAAAACGAAAATAGTGACAGACATACAGAAGCCCAATCTGAAATCGTAATTCCCTGCTTCTATCATGGAGCTGGGTAGATAAATAACAAGTTTTTTTGGCTGAAAAAAAAAAAGAAACATCTTATCTATGCAGGGATATGAATTTAGCTGAGCATGGCTGAGGTTCCACATATCAATGGATTACTTACAAGACTTTTTGGTTGAAAGCGCATGCAGTCACACACTAAAGTTTATCCGGGAATATGAATTTTGCTTGGATCAAGAAATAAGGTTGAGGTTCCACAAATCCGTGCTTTATTGTACAATGTTTCTAACTTAGAGTCTGACAGACTATTCAACAGGATATGAAGGCCATTCAATAAAGAGGATGGTTCTAGTGTTTACCAATGATTTGTATTTATAAATACTCACTTTATCTAGACATGTATGCTGTATTCAATTTATAAATAGTCTGGAAGGGCACAAAAAAAACAACAAAAAACAAGCAAACTGATTGTTATCTTGTTTCTACATGAAAACGTATGTCATGGGTACTAAATTGATGTGCTTCACCGAGACGCTTCTCAGTACTCATAAGGACAAATAAGAAAAATATCTAGGCCCAGCTGTTCAAAGCATTGTTAGCTTAATGAGCTCGTTAGTGGTCAAAATGTTAACTGTTAGTAAATACAATATCTAATTCACCGGTATTTTTGTTGCACTTGCAAAAGCTGCTCACATTTTTTTTCAGCAAAAATATTAGAGTATACGCCATATATAGTGATCAAAGTTTTAACAATACGTTTACCCTTGTCCTGCTGAATAAAGTAAGATGCCACACCCATTTCTAATTTTCAGCCAATCAGACTACTTGATCCAGATTATTGATATAAATTCACATACTTAATGGCAAACAGTGCAGATCCAGATCAGTTGGCTTCTTCTACACTGTTTGTAAAGGCAGGGTATATCCCGGTTCAGCAGGACAAGGGTTAACTAAGGACATGGTTAGTTTTGAACAGCTGGGCCCTGGATACCCCTCTTATCTTGATCTATGATTTTATGAAAGCTGTGTCACAGTTTCTCTAAAATACATGTTACTATAATTTACTCAGCCACAGCTCTAGATAAGAAAAGTATCCGAATAATTATTTTTCTTATTTCTCCATAAAAACATATGTTGTGGGTACTCATTAGAAGTGCCTTGGTGAGGTGCTTCTAATGAGTACAACAAAATATGTTTTTGTGGAGAAATAAGAAAAATATCAATATATTTGGGCTGAAAAATTGATTCTTATCTGGCACTCCTCCCCATTACTATATTTATTGGTTTCACAACTCATTTACATAAATACCAATGTCTATATATACATCCTGATGTAACAGACAATAATACACAGTGCATGTATTATTTACCCTAAATATTGGACAAACTCCTTACCATACTTGTCCTAACCCTTAAAGCGCCAATCACAACTGCAGCAGACGACATTTTAAAATATCTTTTTTTTTAATTTTTCAAAGAAAACTAGTCTTGTTGGCAGACGATTCACATGAAATATCAAGACTTGTTTTCTTTGAAAAATTAGATAAATAAAAATAATTGTGGTCTGCTACAAATTTTGCTTGGCGCTTTAAGGGTTAATATTTAAACAGGTCCATAGTTATTGAAAAGAGGAAGTATCCACATAATATTTTTCTTAGTTCTCCATAAAAACATATATGTTGTGGGTACTCATAAGAAGTTGTTTGGCAAGGCAGTCCAGGGGTGTAAAATTCCACTAGCCCGCTCGCATATGCGAGTACAATACCAGAACTTGCACTGAGCTCACCCTGTAGGGCGAATGCATTTTTAGCCAGCAATATGCAAAAATTTGGACATTTAGCGAGCGTTTTCTATTGCAACCAGATGTTTATATGCATGTTTCCAGACTGGTTCTGTGTCGTTTTCAGAACTCCCGTTATGTCATATGACAGTGATACCCCAAGGCAGTAACGCTGGGTGTTATCAACGGAAGTTGTCACTGGTTGTTGTTTACATTATCACCGCTGTATCTAAAGATGGCTCAGCGTGACATACCATCCCTTTTTGGGGAAACGGGTGATGGAGACAATTAAAAAACTAAATCTCTGTGACTTTCTCATCAAGCAGAGAAAAGAATGCAATAACAATGTGACTATGACACACACACACACTCACACACACACACACACACACACAAAAAAAAAAATGGAAGTGAGAAACCTCGCGAGAAATGTGTCTAGTCAAATGGTTGTTTTGTCTAGACAGACTTCTAGAGCTCAGCTGCATCATGAAAAAATTTGAATCATATCATGATATGGTGCGTGTCGTCGCCTTTCAATAATTTTACATGTAGGGAACTGGGAGTTTAATTAAACAACATGGTGAATTTTTTTAGCTTCTTTTATTTTTTATAGTTAATAGCAGAGATAATAAACAATCATCCTTTGGATAAGCTGATAAGGGCAAGTGAAAAGCCCTGTAGGGCGCGTATCTTTTTTCACCCACTCGCCCTACAGAGCGAGTGAATTTTACACCCCTGGGCACTTCTAATGACCACCACAACATAATGTTTTCATGAAGAACCTAGAAAAATATCTTTACTGTTGAAAAGCATGTCTTATCGAGCTGCGATGAGTCCATTTTACCACTTTAAAACTGCTGCATTGGTGACCCTGACCAGACTCTGCATTCTTGGCTATATTCTATGGTAGACTACACGGTTATCCCCAATCTGGGGTAATTACGGTACACATAATATGGACGTCAGTATGGGTTTTTTAGGATTTTTAATTTCTCCCCACAAAACCATTGTTCACCAGTACAAAACTGGATTGCTGAGTCTAATGAATACCCATAACTAACAGATATTATCCCAGACTATCAACATATTTAAAATAGAGAGAGACAGACCAAAGGCAAGTAATCACAACAGCTCACCCCGAATAGCTAAGTTACATAGCCCATAGGTCTAGATAAGAGTGGGTATCCGGTAAACATTTTTCTTATTTCTCCTCGAAAACATGTGTTGTGGGTACTCGTTAGAAGCGCCTCACCGAGGCGCTTCTTATGAGTACCCACAACATACATTTTTGTGGAGAAATAAGAAAAATATCAATACGTTTTGGTTGAAAAAAGTGTCTTGTCTAAAGCTATGATATTAGGCTAAAACTTACCTAAAATGAATTTGACTCTTCCAGCAGACAGTGTGGGGAGAATTTATTCAGTCTAAAAATGGGGTAATGTAGATGGTCTAGATAAGGTATGTAATAACTGTGGCAACATTTTAGGATATTTCTTTTTTGTGTTCTTTTTATGTGGGAACTCATTTCCAGTCTTTAGAGCATTTTTATGAATACATCTGGGTTCCAATAAGTATTCACTACAGTAGCTAAGTACCCACTAGGTATGTTTGGGATCCCAATGTATCCTCTAGATATGTTTGGGATCCCAATGAATATCTACAACATGGGACACCAATCAATACCTGCTTGGTGTGTTTGTGATTGCAATGAACAGACATACCTTATTCGACCTAATTACCGCACATACCCCTATAAGCGCACAGTCAAGCAGTTCCGTAGTCTTCAGATTACAGCCAGTGTACTTTATGTCTACTTTTTTGTAAAGGCATATGTTGTGGGTACTCATTTGAATTGCATCGACTTGTCGATGCAATTCAAATGAGTGCCCACAACATATGCCTTTTTTAAGACAATCTGACAAAAATTCGCATAATCATCAAATACGTCATTTTCTGATTTTTTTTTAAATGTACCCTTAATAGTATATTTTACAACAACTGAGTGTTCCCAGTAATTTTAAAAAACCTAAGCGCACAGTGCGGTAATTAGGTCGAATACGGTAATATATGCCTGGGGTTCTAGGCAAGTATCCACAAGATATGACACCAATGCCAGTGAGCATGGTAACCACAAAATATGTTTGGGATTCCAAATGCATGAATAAGTATCCTCTAAGTATGTTTGGGTTTCTAACGATTACCCACAATACAGGTTTGGGATTCTAGCGAGTACCTATAATATAGTTTTGGGATTCTATCAAGTACCCACAATATAGGATTGAGATTCTAATGAGTACCCACAATATAGGTTTGGTATTATAATGAGTATCCTCAATACAGGTTTGTGTTTCTAATGAGTACCCACAATACAGGTTTGGGATTCTCTTGAGTACCTACAATGTAGGTTTTGTGGTTGAAAGTTCACAGCCACCTGCTGCTGAGTCTCCTAGGTAGCAAAAGGAAGCTACCACCTCAGCTTGTCAGGTCTGACCTGGACTTCCTTCTGTGGTCTGGCGTCCAAGGGACATGCAGTTCTATGGCCCCATGTACATCTGTAGTCAGGGTCCTATGTCAAGCGCTTGAGCCTATTGCATTTCTTGTGCACTCAGTGCTTCCAGCCGTAGCAGAAGAGTCTGTTGCTGCCCACTCCAGAGCAACAGACAGTGCATGGAAACACGCCTGAAGTTGAACTCTGCAGGAGATCCAGGCCCGTACTGCAGATCATGATCTTCGTCTTTCCTGCATTTACTCTGTCCTTTCTTTTCCATTGCTTCTTTCCAAGTCAAGAGCCTTCTGACACATTCCTCAAGTGATTCCATGATGATAACAAGGTTATAGGCATAGAGATCCTCACAGGGGACCCCAGAGCGGAACTCTCATGCAGGGATTATTCTGGCCCAAGATTTTTGTGAGAGAAAAAATCCCATTTGGACAAAAACAATGAGAGATTTTCAAAATCAGTGAGATTTTTTTTTTCGCTCGCTCGGACAAACTGAGTGAGATTTCTTTTTTTTTTTTGTAAAGGCCAGATTTTGTATCAGAATTGTATGTATAAGTATTATTATTGCTTATTTTGTAATGTACTCTAAATCAGGTTAATAAAATTGTTATATATAGGGCGTTTGATTATTTTAAGTATCATTATTTTCATGTTTACTGCAAGTGTTTATATATAAATTTGAACTTTCTGGAAAATCATGTTTAAATAACAAGTTGTTTATATTCTTTTTAGAATTTCCAAATGGAATAGTCTAGATTAAGCTATTTTTGGCATGTCACAGAACATTTAAATTTTTCTTGACAAATACTGGAAAATAAGTGATGCCTCTAGTACTCTATTTTTTCTTTAGAATGTTCTTTGATATTATATAAGGAGAGAAGATTTTCATATGAGCATCTTTGTACACTTTCATTTTTTATTGGATTACTTCAATGTTTCATTAATTCTGGAATTAAACTCTGAATTCAGGGACTTTAAATTGTGGGATCAGAAACTGCAATTCAAAGGATTTGTTTCAGAAATTCTTCAGGAATTATTTCTCTGGGATTTTGTGACATTATCCAATGATTTTTTTTACCTGGAAGTTCCAATTCATATACTCATAATTTTTCTCTAGGACTCACAAATTTTATAAAAGTGAGTCCCTGAACTAAAAAAACAAAAAAACAGTATATATCTGTTCTAAAATATATTACAGACTCATGATTTTCTCACAGGACTTATGGAATTTCAATTGAGACTGAATAGAATCAAACTGTAAATAAATCACTGATTATCTTGAAAGGTACCGTTTACATTTACTTTTCTGTCTTGCACATTTTCTTATTTTTTTGTTATCAACTAATACTGTAAATAATTTTAAAGCTTGTTGCTGGTTTCACTTTCATTTCTTACCGGTTACGCCTGGCTCGTAATAAAATGCAAACGGCTGAATAAGGGCTTCATGGGCTTGTTATTCATCAAGCTCAGCTCGGTTGTGTTTGATCCGAGATCGTCATCCGAATCAGGGGAGGAGAGCGTGGCCGCTTCTGTCGAGCTGGGTTGTGCTCGAACAAGATACTTTAACATGTTGCCATCCCGACTGGACGGCTTCGAGTCGGATAATTTTCTTTCTTTTTTTTCCCCGAGTCGGCGGACATGTTTTTGCTGACTCGAGGTGGCGACCAAATAAACGCTTACTTAAACCAGAGACCGTCAATGAGTTTTTACGATGAAGCTTTTCAATGATACAGATTAATGAATGGTTACCTGCGTTCGTGTGTGTAATGAATTTTGGCGCCACAATAATTCAAAAACCGGTCAAACAGAACAGTCCGATAGTCTCGAAATGAACCGCATGTGCAAATAGGAACTTAACGGCGCGAAATGAGAAAAATTCAGCGTGCGATTTTTTTTCTCACTCCTGGAATTTTGATGCGATTTCTTGCAAAAAAATGCGAGAATATCGCGAAATCGCGCCAGAAAATGATCCCTGCTCATGATAAGGCTACAAGCACAATGATGAGCGAGGCTGAGTATTGAGCCTTGGTGAACACCGACCTTCACTTCAAACTTTTCAATGTACCCCTCATCAACATGGACACGGCTCCGCGCATTTGCATACATCTCCTGCACCAATCGCACAATCCCCTCCTCCACATCAAGTTTTCTCAGGTCTACCAGATGACCTTCCGAGATACTTGATCAGATGCCTTCTCCAGGTCTACAAAAGCCAAGCTGAGTCTCTTGTTGGCAGCTAGATACTTCTCTTGCAGCTGCCTGACAACAAAGATTGCATCTGTTGTGCTTCTGTCTAGGATGAAGCCAAACTGGGAATCGTCGATTGACACAAACTGTCTGATAATCTGTCCACAATCCTCTCCAGGACTTTCATGACCTGCTCTATCAGCTTGAGACTGCGGTAGCTGACCCTTTCCAATGCGTCCCCCTTTCCCTTATATAAACTCTGCTCCCAGTCAGAGGTCATCACCAATGATTGCAGCTGCGAGGCAACGGATCATGGAGACCCCCATGTCACCGGCTGCTCGTATCATCTCCAGCACTATGTCTGATGTGCCCGGTGCTTTGTCCGCCTTCATCTGTGAGATAGTCTTCTTAATCATATCAATGGTGATTGGGATGGGCAGGCCTTCCACTGGTGGTTGATAAGACAGGTGGTCTGGGTCCCAGTCAAACTCAACGCTGAGAAGCCTTTGGTAGTACTCTAATCAGGCCTTATGCTTTGAGCCTGTACTCAATGACATCTCTCCTGCATCATTCTTCACTGGTCTGTCACCAACAACAGCCGCATTCTCTCTTCTAAACTGGTTAGCAAGGCGGTAGACTTCTGAAGACTTGGGGTCAATATTCTCATAGACCTTCTTGTCGGCTTCTTGATGAGCATGTTGCACTGCATATCTTGCATTGCATTTGGCTGCACCGTATGATGGCCTAGTGCCTTTACAAGTCTTCCAGGCCTTGAAAGCGTTCCGCTTGACAGCAATGGCCTTTTCTGTACGTATTCATTCCACCACCAGGTTTCATGATAGCAACGGTGGGACCGAGTTGTGCCACACACCTTCTCAGTTGTCTTGAGCAGTCCAATCTTGATTTTGTTCCAGATACTCTCAGTGGCCCCATCAGCTACACCTGCAGATCTGCTCACATGCAAGCTGAAGGACTTCTGGAAATGATTGCTTGTCTGAGGGTCTTTAAGCTTCCAAACTTAAGGCGAGGGGTGAACTTGTGCTTGGATTTTGGTGGCACATCAATCCTCATGTCGCAACCAGAAGCTGATGTTACAGGGCTGCTTCCTCGCCAGGGATCACTTTTACATCTGTGACAAGTCTGTGCATGGTCCTAAGGAAAAGGATGGTCTATCTGCGTGGCTATGTTTCCCGACTTATATGTGATGAGATGGCTGTCATGTTTCTTGAAACATGTGTTCCCAAGAAGCAGGTCAAATGCTAGGGCATACTCTAGGATTCTCTCACCCTCAACATCTGGTTCAGGCCTGCCATACCCCATGCCACCATGCACTTCCCAGTATCCAGTACCTGCATGGCATACATGGCCATTCCAGTCTCCACATGGGATCAAAAATCCTGATGCCGGGATCCTGGCAGTCACAGCACGCAGCTGATCAAAGAACAGGTCCTTAACCTGATCACTTAGACCACTCTGTGGGGCATACACAGACAGAAACAGTGCTTCAGCTAGCCCTATATGGAGGGGCGGGCTGCCCCTTTTGCCCTCTCCTGCTGCCCCTCTGCCCTTCTTAAGCTGCCCTCTGTCTTATTTCAACTCCAGACTTAAAACCCTACATTTTGGTGAAAATTTCATGAAAATCGGACCAAAATTAAAAAAAGTTATTAATGTTTAAAGGTCAGTTTTATGTGTACTCTATTTTTGAGGTATTTACTGTGGAATGGGATTATATTTTGTATAATATCTTGATACTAAGCACATCACATGATACATGCTGCCCTCAATCTTGTATGAACGCACAAAAAGTGCCCTACCCGGCACCCCTCTGCCCTCAAATCCTAGCTGGAGCACTGAGAAAGGTAACCACATGCTGGCCGACTACAAGCTTCACTGAAATGATTCTGTCAGAGACACCTCAAAAACTTTCTCTATCCACTCTTCTGTCACAAACACTCATACACCAATAGTGCCTTTGTTGTTTCCGGACCAGTAGAGCTTGTACCTGGTGTCCTTGCCCTTGACTGTGTGGCAGTTGCCACAATGGTATCTGGTCTCCTGAATGCAGCAGACATCCACTTTCCTGCGGGATAGTGTTTCCACTACCTCGCAAACTCTTCTTCTCAGCGTGTCCACTCTGAATTTCCTCAGGCGCTTGATTGATACAATGGCCCGACCCTGCCTCCCACTCCTGACAGGAGCCAAGCTTAAGATGTTACCAACAGAACTTTGATGTCTGTTGGCACTGCCTAACTCTGATTGTATTGTTGTGATTGCCATGAAAGATTTTTGGAACAACTTTTGTTACGAGATCGCCTGTTCTAGTTGATGTCCCCACTCAGTTCTTTTACGGCATCTGAGCATGCACGCTGTTCCCGCACTCGGGCAGTGTGCTTTGCCGTTGCCCTTATAAAGAAAGGATCGTCCGCCAAACCACAACAGCTAGAACACCAAGCCATCGATCTGTAGATGATTGCTGCCTAGCTCTGCCACCCAGGTTGTGGCAGCCTCATAACCCTGAAGGTGGGGAGGCAACAGCTGGATTCAGTTACGTCATACCCAGGAAGAGAGAAGAGAGATGGATTTGACAGATTGGTAAAGCATTATTTATCAAATTTACCAACCTACCGCATTTATTTGAGACTCAACTCTTGTCCTGCTGAACCCAGATATACCCTGCCTTTGCAAACATTGTAGATCTGGATCAGTTGGCTTCTGGATCTGCACTGTTTATCATTAAGTATGTAAATCTATATCAACAATCTGGATCAAGTAATCTGATTGGCTGAAAATTAGAAATGGGTGTGGCTTCTTATTTTATTCAGCAGGACAAGGGTTAACAGCCTTGTCAATAATGTATTACTGGGGTATGCTGGTTGAGGTGTTGGGTGCATGTGAAGTTGGAGACATGATACCACAGCATGGTTTCCTATCCTAAGTAAACAGTTGCAATCTAGACTGACCAATTCTTAAGAGTCTTGACTTAAAATTATTTTTTTATTTTTACCAAGCAACACTTCCTAATATATATTTTCACCATTTTCACCAAGTAATACCTTAATGTACACTTATGGTTTGTCATATGGGTTTGTTGGCAGAGTGGAGTATATAAGATCTGTACAAGCTACAGTATGCTCCCCCCCCCCCCCCCCACACACACACACACATACTTGCATCCCAACCACCACAACACATGGTATATACAAAGGATAAGGTGAACTGGTACACATGTCGAGTCATAGTTTAGCAGATATTTTTTTCTCGCCTTGTGTCCTTTTAGTGGTTTGGTGCAGGGCATCAGGCACTGATGTAAGCATGGCTCATTTCTGAACAGATGCAGGGATGTTAAAAATGGGTAAGTTAACCTAATAACCAGAGACCATTGGTCCTGTATCACTTACCTAAGTATTGAAGCAGGAAAAAAAAATGAAGCTAAAAATGAGGAAAAAAAATCAAAAAACATAATTTCAAGATTCCAGGAGAACATGTATATCCTCAGACCACAAGCAAAATGCCTGCAAGGTTTCAGAAGCATTTGCTTAAAGTTGTTGGAGGAGTTGCGCTCACAAGGTACCTACTACTATATGCACAAATTATTTCAAGATTCTGTAAAAAGCACATGCATATCTTCAGATCATGATTAAGGTGCCTATGAAGTTTCAGAAGGATCGGTCTAAAACCGCAGGAGAAGTTGCGCTCACAAGGTTCCGACTACAAACTCAGAACCATGCAAAAAAGTCTAAGTTAAAAATGTGAAAAAAAAAGGGGAAAAAAACTTAACTAAAGGATTCTGTAAAAAGCACATGCATATCTTCAGACCATGAATAAAACACCTGTAAAGTTTCAAAAGGATCGGTTCAAAACTGTAGGAGGAGTTGCGCTCACAAGGTACCTACTACATATAGACTTTCATAGTACTGAAGCATGAAAAAAAGTCTGAGTTAAAAAATTGAAAAATATTATTTCAAGATTCTGTAAAAAGCACATGCATATCTCAGACCATGATTAAGATACCTGTGAAGTTTCAGAAGGATCAGTACAAAACTGTAGGAGGAGTCGCGCTCACAAGGTTCCCACTACAAACTCGGAACCATGCAAAAAATGTCTTCAGTTAAAAATGTGAAAAAAGTGAAAAAAAAAAAAAAAATAAGGATTCTGTAAAAAACACATGCACATCTTCAAACCATGATTAAAACACCTGTAAAGTTTCAAAAGGATCGGTATAAAACTGTACGAGGAGTTGTGCTCACATGGTACCTACTACTGACTTGGAACCATGCAAAAAATGTCTAAGTTAAAAATGTGAAAAAAGTGAAAAAAAAAAAAAAAAATTAAAGGATTCTGTAAAAAGCACATGCACATCTTCAGACCATAATGAAGACACCTGTATAATTTCAGAAGGATTGGTTAAAAACTGTAGGAGTTGCCCTCACAAGGTACCTACTATAAACTCGGAACCACGCACCACGGAAAGCTGAATACTATGTCCCCTCGCTTTTCTTCAAAAGGGGGGGGGGGGACAATAAGCAAGGGAAAATTGGTCAGTGACATCTATCTGACAGCTCAGTAGGGACTCCATCAGAACTGTTATCTGATAGTATACTGGTTTGAGCTCTGTATATCTGTACAATTTTCTCACTGATTCAAAAAGGTGGGGCCAAGATATTGTACCATTATACCTAGTCACCATTCCTGCCATGGTCAAAATAAACAGCTAGGATATCATGTCCATGGGTCAAAATAATCCATATGTGCAAGATACACATGGTCACATGGAACAAGATGAATTGGAACATGTACTTCAGTTTGAGCCTTGATATGGTTTTCTCAAAGGGGCACATTAAGAGGTGTTTGTGGGATCCCACTGAACCCTTCTGACTCAAAATTTCATTTTCGTTGAAAATTCTGGATGAATTCAATAAATTTTGGGATACTGTATTTAAATATCCCCCCAACCCCGTGGGTGTCACAGATTCATTTCACTACCTGCGAATGTGTGTAAAATTGCTGACTGCACTCTGCCGAGACCCCTGGTCAGGCACAATATTCTATGGCATCTGATCTTGGTCTACACTAATTGCGCAGAGCTCTATCTGTTCAAATACATACAGTATTGTAATTTGATCAAATCAAACCTTCTCATAAATCATCATGGATCTGTCCGTCTCACCTTGTGACATTTTGTTGATTTGGCGTCAGGCCACATGCATAGATGTGTGCATGATTCCAAACAGATTCAAGAGGGACTGCTCTGGGATTTAAATAAGGGAAAAATGATGCATGTCCAATAGCTCAGTACACAGAGCTTCAGAATGGTAACTGTTGTACATTTTCTCACTATGTGACAGAGTAGTGTTTTTCTGACTGGTCTGTGTTTTCGGTCTCCCTCAATATGATTTTTTCAAACATAACTGAAATACCATCGAAACAGAACATAAAACTCCAAAACATCCATCAGCCACATACAAGGTGGGCCTTTGTTCAACCACTAAAGAATATATCTTTTCACACTCCACTCGAATAAAAGTGATGCAAATGTACAGTTCACACGTGAATGTTTTCCTATAAATATGCACAGTTTGATGAAGAGGTCTTTATTTTACCTTTCAGTTAGCAACTGTTGAAGTCGGTGTCACAAATTTATCGTGTCGTTTTTGCATTCCATTTGCCAACCACACAGAAAAACCAGAAAATGGTAACAAAATAACACATAAATTAGAAAAGATGTTACCTGGACAAAAAGACCATTAATACGTCAGTAGATTATTTTCGTCTACAGCTCTCTGTAACTTAAACTTGTCCTAATTTCCCGTTTTTCTTTGCCATTTCCATCGATGAAACATCGATGTCAACTTGGTCTACACACAGAAAGTTGTAGATCAGGACGGAAGTTTTTGATATGCTCAAGCAAGATACGGGGCCCGCTACGACACAATGACCCCGAAACATACGCAGTTTTCGCACTGAGCGCATTCATCTTCAGTTTCTGTGGAAATTATAGGGAACCGCGGAATATGAAAACTCTGACCAAAATAAAAGCAACCCATGTCCTCAGGGATGTGACATTTTACCTCAGTTGTACTAGAAATGAGTTTTACCAATTCCTTCTTTACTGTCCTTTCATACCGATAATATACGACGATTTCTATAAATGGTGAATGGATTTCCGTGAAACTAGTTAATTGGCTCGTGCTACCCACGTGACCTCGTGATCAGTCTTCATTCGTTTCATTGGATTACAGTTCCATACTACAACCAATGAAGGCAGGGCCTAGTATCGATTTTATTCAGCTCAAATTCTCTCAAATGATTAATGCAATTATTCCTGAAATTTCATTTTATTCTATAGGACACTCGTATGAGATCTGAAGAAAATACAAATTAGAGTATATTGCATTCACAAGTGCATATATTGCATGTTCAAGATAGATGACGATTGCATATAACTAAAGTTACACGTTTTTCCTAATTAAGCGCATTGGTGACGTCATATCCCAAGAATCAACCAATGAAACTAGAAAGCTGGTACCTGCCAAGGGTCGTGCTCTACAAATGGCAAATCAGCAGCACGGATTATTCCATGCGATACTTGAAATACTGAGTACAGGGCATCACGTTTTCCTAGGTCACGAGCTCATTGTGTACTACAATCTGCAGAAGTTGTTTATGCCTTGTCAAAGAGGCACATCTGGGTTTTGTATCAATATTGTACCTTATTATGCACTATATTTAGAAATATAGGCAGAAAGCACTCTCGATCACTCTCCGGGGTTCGTTTCACAAACACGACATACTTGGCTGTTTGTGTTTTTTGGATTTAATTGCTCTTTGGTTGAAACGTTGTTAAATGCTGCAGATCTGTTATATTCCCCAAGATGTCCCCACGGATCACACGGCCCTTCTTGTGTTGGGAACGTGAGTCAATTAACATTCTTGTGGCTAAATAATTTTATTCTGAGCCAATTGCAACAAAATTCTACAGCTTACGTTTCTTGTCAACTAATAATCTATTGGAAAACATGAATATATGGCAAAAAAGAGCTCCGCTTTTAGTTTTTAGTATTAATACCAGTCGATCAAACAAGAGTGTGGTCCAAGGGAGCTAATCAAATCGAGATACCGCAGCTTGGTTGCTCTATACAATGAAAGCAGGGATCCAGTTTACAGCCGTTAAATATCACATGGTAGTCATGTGACTATCACTACGGTAACACAGGACGCTACGTCGTTAGTAAAGAGTTGTAAGAACACGTTTATCGAAACTGTAAACAACAAGCACAGTGTTATTTTATTTAAGCGTGTTATTTAATAAAATAATGTCATTTCTAGACAATGACCCGCCATTTCAAGCCGTGGTCCGGGCCAGTGGGCTAGCCGAAGTTTGGACACACTCCACTGATGCAGTAAAATTCAATCAATTTGGATGGAGGTGTACGAATAAAGAAACTTCATATGGCAACAACACACTTATTGGAAACTGGAATGAAGAACGATTTGATAATAAAATCGCAAAAGTGGCAAAACCGCTTCCATCTCAGGTTTGTAACATAAGATAGATCTACTAGCATTATAAACGATAATGAGAAGCTAGTAGGGAGGCCCTCCTGGGGGCTTTGGAGAACAAGGAAAAAAGGCCATAAAGTTTTGTCAGTGTGAACAATGAAAATGGCCAAATATATTCTAAATTGATTAGTGATCACAGAAATGCATCTTTAATCTAAAAACATTCCTTATGTCCAAGGCAACAGGCATAATTCTAACAGGTGCGCGACATTGGCACACATTTTATGACACACAAACAAGGGGGTCATGAAGTTGAGGGAGTATTATCTGCTAAATTTGAAGAAGAAATTAAATAGAAATAAACGTTTTATTTATAATAAATTATTCTTTGTTCTAGTACATTTAAAAATTAAAACTGTTCTAGCGAAAAAATTTTAAATTCAGCTCAAATACTTAGGTGCGCTGAATAGGCCGATAGCAGTGTATGATTGATAGGTCTAACTTTGCTTGTGATTTAAAGTTACTTAGTTATAAAGTTAATTAATTAGGCAGACAGTCAGTCTGTCATTCAGTCAGTCAGTCGGTCATTTATTTAGTTAGTCTGAGTGAGTATCATTCTCCTCACTTTACTGTCACCCTGCCCCACACCCTTTCCACCGTGTTTCCTACATATTTTTATTTGATTTGTATGCAAGCTGAGCATTTTGCTAAAGAAGCCAAGACAGAGCGGCTAGACATTATTCTCATTGTCATGCATGAGGAGTAAGAGTCCATATGCATGACACTTGCGGAACACCAAGAGCGGATGACTGCTAAGTCTAGGTTTGTTTAGCAATATACTACCCTTTAACATACTGATGTATATTTGGTATATGTACATGAACGTCCCAAATGCCATCTGCATGGCCTTGGAAGAACGTTTATCTTAAATAATTTAAGTTTTTGTTCTGTGCTGTTCTGCTTCCCTCTTTAGTCCCACGACGGTGGGTAGGTCCTCAGACTAAATGACTGCTTCCTCCAGAATCTGTTTCAGATGGTTGGCACCTGACTTTCAATGTCTGATCGAGCCCATCCTGGTTCTGTTTGTGGTTTTCTCATGTTCTGACTTCGGGCTCCAAGGTTATAAAACTTTTTTCATGCTCAACTCAGCTGAGTATGAAATTTTCTCTGCTAACAAATATCAAAATGCCAACAATAGTTGGCATTTTCATATTTATTTGCAGAGAAATTTTCATGCTCAGCTATGTTCAGTAAGAAAGAATTTGCAAGTGTTAGTAATCTGAGATTTATTAGCAGGACAAATTTCATGCTTAGCTGAGTTGAGCATGAAAAAAGTTTTATAACCTCGGGGCCAGGTCGCCATTGAGTTTCATCACAGTGTTTGTGCTTTTATGTTTCACTGATGTTTCACAGATGAGATAGAGGAGCCTATGCAAAAAGAACATATGTTTGTAATTTTGGAGCTGCGAGAAAAATTGGTCTAAGCACCCCCAGCCCACTACCCTCCAAGTAATTTTTCTCCTGACCATTCCTAGGCGGTTCCTCTTTTCTTTGATTGTGCATCGGTGGTTTTATATGTGGTGTTGTTTTGTTAATCACCCCTTCTTTTGGTGCTTTGAGAAGGCCTTTTTGTGATTGTTGCATTTCCTGGGTATCTTGACATAGTTTTATTCAAATTGTAAGACAGGTATGGTAGGAGTTCAAGGTATCCCTCTATTTTGGATAAATGCGGGTAAGTGTTTTGACACTTAGCACACTGGGTAAAAATTTCAGCAGACAACACTCTAAAAATGTTTTCTTATTTTTCCTAGCATCACAAAAATATACCTATATAATTTTGACCCCCTTAAGCCCCCTTTTATACAGTAAAACTGGGGTTTACAGGAGTATATATTGTTTATGTTATTTCTGCTCAACAAAACATAGATTGTAGGTACTCGTTAGAACTGCCTCACTTATGCAGTTCTAACAAGTACCCACAACCTATGTTTTGAGCAGAAATATGAAAAGTATCAGTTTTTTATCTGAAAATTTTCAGATTTTGGAGGTGAAATATTCTATATATTAATAGGAGTGACCTTAGGCGACAGTTTGCTTGAAATGTCAAAGCCTATTTTCTGGGAAAAATAAAATAAAAAAAAATCATTTTTTTGTCTGCTAAATTTTCCCAGAGGTTAAGTGTTTATTTCCTCACAGGGTGCCACATTTTCTTTTTCTTTTGTTTCAGAATAACCACTATTTCGAATCAACTTACGATTCTAGTTACAACTTTAAACCATATGAGGTTCCGAAAGAATTAAAACATTTAAAAGGTAAGTTGACTTAAAGCGTGCACAAAGTGGGAAATCCTGACTTTTAGACCGAGAGCAGCCTGCACATTCTCCTTTCTTTCATATATATATATATATTCTACCGTAATGTTCAGAGTGCAAAATGCTTTCATATGATATACGAGTCCGTTTCAAATAGCATATGGGTCTTTTTGGGCGCACCAGTATACAAAAAGTTCAGGTCGACCGGCTAAACTGCGTAGTTCGAGATGTGCATTCCTGCTAACTTAGTGCTCTCTGGACAATTTCAGCAGGCGATAAATTTGTGACACATCGTAGATTTCTTATTGTACACCCCCCCCCCCCCACCCCCCGCCACACACACACACACACAGAGAAAAAATATGGTTTGATATTTTATGCACTTTGTAGGAGACAATCAGGAAAATGTTGAACTTTTTTTATCTTGGAAGTTTGCGAATATTAAGTCATGTGATGGCCCTTGGTAGAAAATCAGCATCAAGGCCCTGTCTTCTAAAACACTGAAAGATCATCACCTATAATTTTGGTAAAAAATGTTACTATGTGTTGCATGCTAAAGCAAAACAAACAAACAATAGTAAGATCACGTAAATCAATATTTCATGATTTGAGTTGTGGGCCTTGGTATAAAAATCCAACAGAAAAAAATCCAGGAGATTTATAATTTAGTTTTATGTAGATACATTTTTGATTGCCATTGACTAAGCAGAGAAATATGGATATTCTCAATAATATGAAGCAGCAATTAACAGATTATGAATAATACCAGAGGAAAAGGATACCGTATTAATCACACATGTGGACGGTCAGTTTGTGCTGCTCAATCTGATCAGGTCATTCACTGTCTGCTGAAAGTGTACAATATATATACATGCGAAAACATGTCTTATCATATGATGCTGCTGTTATTCAGTTGCGTTACGGCATGTCATAAAAATCGTATAACACTTTGGCAGGAACAAGTAATGTCATGAACAAGTAACCTCATGATGTTAAATAACACTTTGGTAGGAACAAGTACCGGGTAACAAGGAACAAATAAATAACACTTTGACAGGAACAAGTAATGTCATGACGACGTCAGTGTCAGCCGTGCCACATTTTCTGTTGAACAATTGTCTGTTTTTGAGGCGATAAAATCCAGTTTAAAATGGTCATTTGATAAACAGAATCTTACACTCATAGTCATTTCATATGAAATTTATGAAACTCTCCAAAGGCTTGTTTCTTAAATTTCATATGAAATGACCACGAGTGTAAGATCCTCTATTTCGGGCATATGCAGACAGCGAAGGCCCTGATCATCCTGCGCATCCGCACAGTCTGATCAGTGCCTTCACTGTCCCCTAATTAAATCGTTGGATACTACAGAATGTATGAATAAGAGCCAAGGCCCAGATGATATTTTGCGCATGTGCAGGATGATCTGAATCTGCGTATTTTGTGGATGGTCAAGGGCTTTTTCGCTTGACGTTGCCCATATCGACGAACAGAGGGAGGATAAGCTGGTCTGACTGCGAAGGTGTGCGACAGATCTGGATCTTTGTTGTCTGGATATGCAATAAGGATCCTTTTCTCATGGCAAATAAATAAAAATAAAAATAATAAAAAAAGATGTGATCAACAGTTATAATTAGCACTTTAAAGATTAAGTAATGATATAATATGGGCACATTTGTGAAGCTGTCGTGTGTGATATATGATAATCGCCTTGAATTATAAAATGTCATCTATTTATCAAGAAATACCTATAAAATTTCATTTTCAGCCTTTTTTTGCAAAATACACCACAACCTCTTTCTAACACTGTTCGTTACAACACGGTTTTGTATATAAAACGGTTCAAAGATGGATCCCAAAAATGTATAGAATATATTGAAAAATGACCATAAATGGTCATTTTTCAATATAATCTATACATTTTTGTTTGGATATAACTCGGTTGTTTAACTAACACGGTTTATGATATGGACCCCAACAATAGTGTTATAAAGAGGTTGTGGTGTAATGTCCTGTGAAAATAAGGCTTGAAATTTTAGCTATGTCAACCATTCACACAAAATGTCGTTTGGTCTGTTGCTGTTGCTTAAAGATTTAATTTACACAGAAAAATGTTGTTTACTATTTTCAGATATATTTTTTTTCAAAGACAATGATTAAATATTTATAGATGTGGTCTGCTTATTTTTAAAAATGGCAGGTTATTAGTTAAGCATTCCATTTTATTTCCAGCTCCACATCCAAACGCTTTTCCTGGTCACCAGCCTGAGACGGACAGTGCCCCTTTGAAGAGTATATACAACAGCTGGGAAACAACCACTCGGTCCGGATATGTGGATCCAACAATTAGACAAAAACCACTGTCACAGTCGTCAAAAGAGGGAACACCCGCTGGTTCAAGTTAGGATGACTGGACATGACTTTCGCATTTACTTAACTGCAATAGGTCTACAAAATCAAAATCTGACATTAAATTAATCCTTAAAGTGCTGAGAAAAACTGCAGTCTGTTTCATTTGTATTGTTATTATTTTGAAGAGAAAACAAGGCTTGAAATTTCATGTGAATCATCTGCTAGGCAGATGATTCACATGAAATGGCAAGCCTTACTTTTATGAAAATTAAAAAAAAAAAAAATAATAAAATGTCATTTGCTGTTTTTATGATTGGTACTTTAAGGGTCAATATATTTTTTTTTTATTATATGAGCCACATCATGAAAAAAGGGGCCTGGTGCATGTAGGAACAGTAAAAACCCAGATCAGCCTGTGCTTTGTTCATCTGGAAATAACCTGGATGCCATATAATTTGCAGTATAATTTATTGGAAAAAGCAAGGGCCCAGATCCGTGTGCGCACAAGCTCAGACAGATGAGGGTCTTGGCTTTTTGCATAGATGCAATTTAAGGCCACATTTTTTAAAGGTACAGCCCGGTTACTTATCATCCATAACAGACAAGAATATGAAGGTTGAAGGTACATATGAACTAAAAAGACTTAGCTCATACTGGGCACCAGACTGACCAGGGCATTTGGTCTTTTCTGTTATGGTAAAATGTCCTGAAATTTCAAACACTTTATACCATACTTTTTTGCATAAATTTTGGTTGCTTTTTTGTTTTGCATTTATTTCTCAAAATACTTGGTGGAATGGCAAACAGTTTAAATGCTGATCTGAAGGCTGATCAGGATCTACACTGACTGATTGGGTCTGCACTTGTTGCATCTGCCATTTCTTCAGAAAAGTTGGTGTATAAAATTTTAGGAGAATGTATGTATATGTTTAACCTTTACCACTTTCTGCACAATTTCAGCAGACAAAAAATTTCATGATATTTTTTTTTTTTTTCCCCCAGATAAGAGACTTTGGCATTTAATTGCATGAAATACCAAAGTGTATTTTCTAGGGAAAAAAAAGTAATTCATATCATCTGCTGAAATTCTTACCCAGTATGCAGAGCATTAAGTATTATAACTGTTGTTACTTTTGAATATTACAAAATAGTTTATTTTAAATTTATTTTTATTCATGTCCCATTTTACTCATGAGATGAACAGTATTAATATTTTTAAAAGCACTAAGTGCTATCACAAGTTAATAAAAAGTATGCTTAATCATAATAAAAGTGTATTATAAATGCATTTTTTTTTTACTCATATGATATATATTTATATACAAATATTTGCTCAGTTTATTGTTATTATCAAGTATTATATACTGACCAAAAAAAGAAATGCAACACTACTAAGGGTCGGTCTCGATGGCTGAGTCTTGTGTGTCCAACTGATAATCAAGTCACAGGTTGGATTCCTTCCAGGTCTGGCAACATTCTTTCATGAAGATTGAGCATGAAATATTTTCTACAGTCATTCTCTCCCTTCTGCTGATTCAAGACGGACAGTAGTCAGTTTCTGGGGAAAGAAAGTGCACAAATATTCATTATCTGCTTAGAGGACTAAGCCTGCCCAGGAAAAGTGGATTAGGTAAACTGACTGGCTCAACACAGCCTTAATAGTGTTGACTGGGCTGTTAAACTCCAACCAAACCCACCTAAATGGCAAAAGGAGCAAAGACTAATACTTTATAAAACTGGTCTACATACATGCCATAAGCTGTGGACTAAAATCTGTTAGGTTTTTAAGGGAGATTTGATAAAATTCTATGAGATTTTAACAAAAATAACTTTAAAGCTCTACCAAAATAGTCAAAAGCCTTTATTTAAATGCCAAAATAGTCAAAAGCCTTTATTTAAATGCCAAAATCATCAAAAGCCTTTATTTAAATGAACAAAGCTTATGGTAGAGACAAAAATGTGTCATTTTCTATTTATATCTCCATGTGAGATATGGCATGTATGGACGGTCTAGTGTGTAAAACATGTATGTAAACCAACAATTGAGGGTATATATTTGAATTATTTATTCCTCAATATAAAGTATTCATGCAAGATATTTTAGACCAACACAAAGAGATAATTTTCATTACAAAAGAAAAAAAAAAATGATGTAATAATCTTACTTTTCTATGCGGTTCAGAAGCATTGCATTTCTTTTTTGGGTCAGTATGATATGTTTGTTATGTAAAATACACTTAAGAAAAAAATCAAAGCTGTAGAATCTAGATAAGCAAAACATATTAATATATTTCTGATTTCTCCAGGAAAGCATTTGTTGTGGGTACTCATTAGAAGCACCTCACTTTAGGCACTTCTAATAGGTATCAACAATGTATTTTTATGGAGAAATAAGAATATGTTTATTTGAATACCCTCTTACATATAGATATGAAAAAATGCAATATTCTAATAGGAAATAAAACTATCATATGGTGTGTCTTATAGAGATGTTCTTGGAATGCTACTGTATTATATTCCAGTATGTTTTTTCTCTCTCTTTTTTGTGACATTTCAGTCATGACATTTCTAATAAATGTACTAAATGAATAGTGTGATGGATAATTTGTCTTTTGTTTCATTTGTTTTGAACAAGTGTAGGGACTGAGCTTATCTTGTGAAATATGCATCATGAGGCTAAGAACCTGAAGACTGTTGGCCAAAAATAATAAATTTGAGTACTGCATATAATCAATAGACCCCTCAAAAGTGGAGAGGGTATTTTAAAAAGTGCTAATCACAGCTACAGCAGATGACACTCTAAAATTTTGTTTTTTGTTATTTTTTCAGAGAAAATAAGGCTTGACATTTCTTATGAATCATCTGCCAAGCCTTATTTTCTCTGAAAAAACAAAACAAAAAAAAAAAAAACAGATGGTCCACTGCTACAATTTTGCCACAGGAGCTTGAAATTTGATCAGAAATGCATGTTAAAATGGCCCAAATAGACAATCCTATAAGGCAAGGTGCTTCTGTGGATTTTTGCTAAGCACTTTAAGGGTTATAATGGTCCCATCTGAAAATTGTACTTGACTGGGTGGTCAGTCCTGCAAAAGGTATGGGAATTGTATTTCATTGAGACAGCACTAGAACATCACACAACAGAGAGAGAGAGAGACAGAGAGAGAGTAAAAAAAAAAACTGGGGTTAGCACCCTTCTGCCATTAATGGGATGGGTCTATCTTTTTCAATGTTTGAATGGAATAGATTTATCTCCCTTACATCATTACAAATCATAAGTTTGCATTGTTTCAAAAGTAATGTGGTTAGCAAAGCCTCTTGTAGACCATTACATAGCTTCTAAATACTTGCCTGATAAAAACTACACAGTGAAGCAGTCAAAGCCTCTTGCTCAGTGTACTATGGCTTAAGTTTCTTTTTTTTTTTTTTTGGCTTACCAGTTGCGCAATAGTGCACTCTGAAATGTCCAAACTTTTGTATGCCTTCAACCATTATCACTCTTGGGGCTAATTCAGCTGATGATAAATTGGTGATTTTTTTTCTCATTTTTAGGAGACAATTTGCATGGAATGTCAAAGCCTGTTTTCTGGGAAAAATGAGGAAAAAAAAATCAAAATGTGGTTTGCTGAAATTTTTACTCAGCATGCAGGGCCCGGTTGTTCAAAGCGTCGTTAGCTTAACGAGCTCGTTAAGGGTCATTTCGTTAACTGTTCTAGCGGATTCAATATACAATATTATGATATTTTTTGCTGGAAAAATGTGAGTAGCTTTTGCACTGCAAAAGCTACTCACATTTTTTCAGCAAAAAATTTCAGCATATTTGCATATCACTCGATGTAAATTTTAACGAATCGTTAACTAACGACATCATTAGCTTTGAACAACTGGGCCCAGAGTGTTAAAAAGTTCTTTGAGTGTCAAAGCCAGCTCATCATCAACTTCAGTGTAGTAACACTAAGTATTGGGACAATTCCTTACCATACTTGTCCAAAAATTTGAGTAAGTCCATTTCACTACCTATTGATGTGTCTAAAATATATATTGCTGGATGAGTGGTAAACAATGTAAATCCAGATCAGATGCCACATTTTGCAGCATCTGATCTGGGTCTGCAATGTTTGCTCAGGCCTGTCTGTCCAAATACTTAGGAGTTATTACTCTATGCTATAGAATTTATCAATATGAGAAATAATTTTAAAACCATGTATCAGAAACATTTGTATCAGAAACATTTTTTTCTTTAAAGGAATTTTATACCAGTGTATACTGCACAAATATGACAGACCCAGCTCAGATGCCATGTTCTGCATTATCTGATCTTGGTCTACATCATTCGTTCAGGTTACCAGGGGATGGGGGGAGGGTGAGGGGGAGACCATATTTTACTGTTAAACCTTGAAATGCCAATCACAACTGCAACAAACAACATTCTAAAAAGCATATTTTTATTGTTCAGTGAAAATAAGGTTTGACATTTCATGTCAATAAACATCAAAAAGATTGCCTTTGGAAACAAAGAACATACTACGGATTAGAAAATGGAAGTCTTGGTTTTATTGAGACTCTTCATAAGCAGTAATGAAGTTTGCAACACTGCTTACGCTCTCTAGCATATACATGAGCAGAACTCCATTTCCAAATATACCTTTTCAAGCCTTTTCAAATATACCTTTTCAAGTCTTATTTTCACTGAAAACAAAATTCAAGAATGTCTTCTGCTCCAATTTTACATGGAATTTAAGGGTTGACCGTAATCATTCTCTGAGGCAATTCAGCAGACAACAAATTGAAAATGTTTTCTTTATCTTTCCCAGAAATATAGAATTAGACAGTTCATGCAAATTGTCTCCTTAGACATGAAATGTTGACTTCTATTTTCTGGAAAAAATATTTAAAATATGTAGACTGCTGAAATGTTTTCCCAACATGCTAAGGGTTAAATGTACATGGAAAAGTGTTCTTAAGGGATATTTTTTTTATTTAAATTTTTTTTTCTCATTTTGGTCTGTAATACATACATAGAAAACAAGCAATTTTTTTTATTAGACTTTTCTGTGTGTGTGTGTGTGTGTGTCTGTGTGTGTGTGTGTGTCTGTGTGTGTGTAAACTGCACCAATATGGTGTAAGGCTGGATCCGGGTTTTCCATGGGCAACAGCAGGGGGAATAGAGACTGGATCTGAGTTTTCCATGAGCAACGGCAGTGAGATTTTCACACTGGTGAGCAATTTACTTCAGCTGTGACTTGTTGTGTTCCCTGCCATAGTCTCACTCACACGAATGACTTGTCAAATGAGATCTGCTCCTAGGTACACGTTTTTGCAGCGACGTAGCTACATTTTTGCCCCCAACGAGTCCAGGCCAGAGCCCTGGTGAGGGGGGGCACATGGGGGCAAAGCCCCCCGGAAGCTCCTGCATTTTAGCGATTTTCTATAGTCGTGAACGCTTTTGAAATCAAGCAAATCTGGTCTAAAATACAATTTGGCTAGGGCGGTAACAGTAAAAATATATATGAACAAAGTCATGTCTTCTCTCTATTAATAAACAACTTTATTCAAAGCTAAAGGATCGCTCACTAGTTGCATTTATAGCAGGTATTATGAAAACAAGTTGCAAAAGCTTTGAAATGTCTGACAGCCAGTTATGAACAGACTTTGATTCAAAGTATTTCACTATATCTGACAAGGCAATATCTTCAAGCTTTTTGTCACTTTCAAAATTTACTGAACGTGCCCGTGGTTGAGTGTTTTGATTTTTAGGAGACAATTTTCCTGAAGTGTCATTTCCTATTTTTCTGGAAAAAATAAGAAACAAGAGGGCCCAGAGGGCCCTAAGTTGCTCACCTGAGTGTCTCCAACCATTATCAGATACTTCAACAATTTAATGCAACTTAGTATATTCTAAAAAACTATCATCTTCTGTTCATTGGACTGTCTATGTTTAAAATTTGTTGAAAATGAATGATTTCAGGTGACAGACCGGAGGTTTAAGAACTGCGTTGTACAGGCCTTAGGAGGGAAGTGGTGGTGCTTGGCACAGACAATGGTTTGTAAAGTATCATAGGCCTGGGGGAATGTGGCGGGGGAGCGGGGTTACTTGACAGCAGCATGATAGCATGGTGACTTGTTGTTGAACAGGCATGTAAGAAACGGGGGGTTGTCAGTGCTTGACCACAGAATGGTGGTGGGGGAGCAATTTCGGTAGAGAGTCATCCAAGGAACATGCATGTGAAATTATTTCAAAATCCATCCATCCATTTAGGAGAAGAAGTTAATCAAAGGTTGTTTTTTTTTCTTGTTTTAGCGCTGGCGCCATCTTGTTCAGCTGAGCAATTTTGGGAGAGGGTCAACCAAGAAACACTCCTGTGAAATTATTTCAAAATCCATCTATCCCTTTAGAAAAAGAAGTTGTCTAAAGGTTTTTTTTTCTATCTTTAGCTCTGGTGATCATCTTGTTCAGCAGAGCAGGACGGCTTGAGCAATTTTGGTAGAAGCTCACCCGAAAATAGGCCCACCCCCTTGCGGCCATGATTTTTAATCAATCTGTATGACTTGAACCAGTTTAATAGACTTTCATCCAAGAAACATTTCTACCAAATTATTTCAAAATTTTGCTAGTAGTTTCAGAGGAAAAGCTTATTTGCCACTTATTTGTCTATGTAAAAATACTGACCCTCAGGATAGGGCCATTTTTGACTCCAGGGTCTACCAGATAAAGCTACAACCCAAATTCGGTAGCCTTAGGCCTAATGGTTTCTGATAAGATTTTTCAAGAGTTTCACTATGTAAGTAAAACTAGTGACCCCCGGATAGGAGCCATTTCTGATCACAGGGCTATAATTTGAACAGTCTTGGTAGAGGACCACTAGATAAAGCTACATACCAAATTTGGAAGCTCTAGGTCTACTAGTTTCCTACAAGAAGATTTTTCCAGATCTTCACTCTGTACGTCTATATAAAACTAGTGACCCCTGGGTAGGGGCCATTTTTTACCCCAGGGCTATAATTTGAACAATCTTGGTAGAGGTCCACTAGATGTAGCTACATAATAAATTTGGTAGCCCTAGGCCTTATGGTTTCTGACAAGAAGACTTTTAAAAAATTTTAATATAAGTCTATATAAACATAGTGACCCCCGGGTAGGTGCCATTTTTTACGCCAGGGCCATTTGAACAATCTTGGTAGAGGCCCACTAGATGAACCTACATACCAAATTTTGTAGCCCTAGGCCTCATAGTTTCGGACAAGAAGATATTTAAAGATTTTGCCACTTGATTGCTATGGCAACCAGAGTCCTCCTTACATTCAAATTCTTGGAACAACTTTTAGTTAGCATCATATAAGGATCTTTCCTGTGAAGTTTGGTCCAAATTGGCACAGTGGTTTAGGAGGAGATGTTAATTGTTGACAGACGACGGACGGACGGCGGATGCCGGAGCACTACATGCTCAGATGAGCTAAAATATCACCAATTTGTCGTCTGCTGAATCTGTCCATAGCGTGATAAGTGTTAATAGGAGTAACCTCTGCTGCGTTTCAGAAAGGCTGCTGCTAATTGTTTACACATTAGTATTCTGGCGAAACTGGTTAACCGCTTAGAGGACTAAGCCTACCTTGTAAATGTGTGGTTAGCTAAACTGACCGCGCTCGACATGACTCCATTATGTTGACTGGGCCGTAAAACCTCAACACAAACACAAACAAACACATTATTATCATATTACTGATGCATATTCTAAGAGTACAAATCCCAGAAATATAGCGGAGAAAAATATACTGGAATTTTTCAGCACCTGGGATAACAAGTTTTATTTACTTTGTCCAGTTCTAATTTGTTATTATTGGCAAATTATTGGTACGGCTTTGATTGGTACGGCCAAAGCCGAACCGGCCGCACCGGTAACTACGCCCCTGTTTTGTATTGTCTGTACCTGACAACTAGGAGTCCGGAAACAACTCAGTGCATTATTTGGACAAACTTTTTGTGTAAAAAAAGTTTAAACTTTCTTTTGTTAATTTGATTACAAAGAAAGCTTGGCGAACTTATAAATGCATTCTCAAAGGTATTTGGTGGTCATATGTGGTGAAGGAAATGATACTACCCAGAAAAAACCACCAGCCTTTGATGGGTGACCACTTCCCTGTTGCATGCCAGAGCTGGGAACTGAACCCAGGCCACAGCAGTGACAAGTGAGAGACATACTTCTGCACTATCCTGATCCCTCTTCCTGTGTGAGAGTCCAGGCAGGATATGGGGTTTAACTTCATAATGCTAGGTGATGCAGCTGACAGGCTCCTGGAAACCCCAAATACTGGTTTGATGGTAGGATCCTGGAATCTGCTACATGTGCTAATTACCTGGGACTAATAACACCAACTGGAAACCACACCTTGTGCATAACTAGTAATGAGAATCACACCTTGTTTTATTAATGGAAATACATGTGTTAATTAACCCTGAGCCTGCCAAACCCAGATATGCCCCACCTTTGCAAACAGTGTAGGTCCAGATACATGTAGTTGGATTCTTCACAAAAACATATTGTGGTTAGGCAGTGGCCTCCTTAATGTGGTTCTAAATAGTACCCACAACATACAGTTTGTGGAAAAAGCAAAAATAATTCTTTGAAAACTTTTTTATCTGGATATGTGCAGTAACAATTCAGAAAAGTTTGAGCAACCCTGAGGTTTTAAGGCCTTGTTAATTTCAGTCATGTCAGAGAGATTTGATTGTGTTGGCGTTTAACAACATGTTCAACCCTAGTGGGTCATTTTGTGTCATCTAGGAAAGGGAGAAAAGAGATATAAGAGATAGTAGAAGAGATGAAAGAGAGGGACAGGGAAGAAAGAGGAACAGGAATGAAAGTGAACAGAAGAAACAAAAACATTCCCCCTCTACCCTTACCTGCTACAAGGATAGCAGGCCTTGCCCAACTGTAAGCCAATATCGATTGGACGCCCCGGTGACGTAAGATATACGACACCTTCGCACCACACGACCACCCCCATCTTGTCAGAGAGAGGGAGAGAGGATGAGGAAAAGGCCCCAAACACTGAAGGTGCTTCAGATGAGGCAAGAACCTTCCTACTGAAAGCAAATAATGGCCGGGCCAACTCTCGGAAATGTATAGCAGATCACCACCTACATAGCCACAGATCAGTGCCCCTAAAGGTCTACACTGCTTGTCATTCTGTCACCACTATTTTACACAATTTTATCAAGGTCAACTGTTTTCCATTCTTTCACCGTTTTTTACAGTCCATCAGGTAGCCAAATGAACTTGTTCAAATTTTTTGGACAAGTATAATACAGACTAAGGCTGGCCTGGCACAATTAATCAGATAATCGATTAATTGATTGATAAATTCCACAAAAATGATTATCATTACTGATTTGCTAATAATCGATCATTTGATTTCTGTGTTTGTTACTTTACTGTATTTACCCTTAGTATTCAGACACCTCAACTCCTTACCATGCATAATCTAAAATTTGAACAAGTACAACTTGCTACCCATTGTTGTGTCTAAAAATAGCTGGATGGGTGGTAAACAGTGTAGACCCTGATGAGATGCCACATTTGCGGCGTCTCATCAGGGTCTACACTGTTTGCTCAGGCCTGGCTGACCGAATATGCAATAAAGTATAAAATATGGTAAGAGTCATGCTCAGACAGGTAAAATTATGAACAAATCATCAGTGATTACTAATCGATTATCGATCACAATGGCAGGACTGATGACCAATTATCTTTTCAGCTCTGATTAGCCAGCCTTAGTATAGACACTGGCACATAATCAGTCAGTTGTAAATACTGTATAAAAAAGAAAACATATGAAATACCTGTATGTCAATCTGGGGAGTTACTTGTGGAAATTTGGAATGTTATGCAGAAATGAAGCAAAGGACATGTTTGTGGAAACGTAAAGAAGATGTGAACAAAAGAGAAACTATAATGGAAGGTTTATTGAACTATAAAAGTTAACAAATGTTATGCTGCAGAAGGTATGCTAATACTGCAATTTTAATACTGTGATATTTTGGCAAATTGAAAAGTAATGGGTTTGATTTTTTTTTTTTTTCAGGAGCCAGTGCAAATACATTCAAGTAGTATATTTAGCAATGTGCTGCTTTGTTAGTATTTTAAATGTTGATCAGTAATAATTTGCCATTCCAAGCATGATTTTTTGTCAATTCATGAAAAGAATTATAAGTGCATTAACAATCACATTTATAAAGTCATTTCTTGTTTCCGGTAATTGCTGTGATGTTGTTGTTTGATCAGGGTCTTCATTGTTTGCAGTTCTGTCAGCACTTTTAACAAAATTTGATCAGGGTCTGCAATGTTTGCCATTCCATCATCACTTTTTTATAGAGACCAATGGATATGTTCAAAATTGTTTAATGCTAGGCACTCTGAGTAAAATTTTCAGCAGACGACATATTGAAATATTTTTCTTATTTTTCCCCAGAAAAAGAGGTTTGACCTTTCATGCAAATGGAGACAATTTGCATGAAATGTCAAATCCTATTTTCTGGGAAAAATAAGAAAGATTTTTCAATATGTCTTTGTTGAAAATTTTACCCAGAATGTTAAGCATTACTATGGTATACTTTTCTTCTGGTATTATTCATAATCTATTAATTACTGTTGCATATTTTCGAAAATATCCATATTTTTCTGCTAGCCAGTCAGAACCAAAAAATATATCAATACAAGTATTAGCTTTTTCAAAAAGCTAGTGGGTAGTTTAGCTTCAGCAATTGCATGCACGCTTATGCTGCACATATTTTTCTAGGTAAAATAAGGAAAATCAATTTGTCGTCTGCTGAATTAGCTACCTTTGGGACTTTGGAGGCATTTTGAAAATTTTTACTTACACGACATGCCTTGCTGATTGCTGTTTAAATGTGCTTTTTATTACACATCAGGTCTTGCATTTCAATAGAAAAATTTTCAAATATATGGTTCCTAGTCCTAAAAGGTGTGTTACTTTTTCATGTATCCTTTACCCTAATTCATACAAAAAAAAAATGTATGAGGTTGGCAGCATCTGGCGGGGCTGAGTGGCAGGCTTGTGGACAACACAAACATTTTATACAAGGGTTCGTACACCTGGGTAACTGTGTTGCCTACATGCATGCTTACTCAGCTGTGGCAGAGGTGGCCAGTCATACAAGCAAGAAAGTTTAACTCAGAGAGTGGTAATGGTTAAGTATGGTTCGGAGATACCAAATATACACTAAATATTCGGACGCTAGAACTGCTTACTATACTTATCCTAAAATTTGAACAAGACCCTTTTACTACCTGTTCTTTTGTCCAAAAAAACTGGAGGAGTGGCAAACAGTTTAGACCCGGATCAGATGCCGCTTTCTGTGCTATGTGATCATGGTCTGCCCTTTTTGCTCAGGCATATGTCCAAATTCTTAGGGTAAATATGGTACATCTGAATATTTAGATTAATTATGGTAATGTCTAAATTTTGTTTGAGTTGGAGTTTTATGGACCAGTCAACACTGCTAAGGTCATATTGAGCCTGGCACGTTTTCTGAGCAAGCATAGTCCTCTTAGCGGTTAACCGGTGTGCACATACTTCTGCTTTTATTTGATAACAGCCCTTCTTGAATCAGCTGAAGGGGAAGACTGAAAGTTATTTCGTGATCTATTTCCACAAAAGTTATGTGGCCAAGCTGGGATTTGAACTTTTGTGCCTAGATCTGCAGTCAGACATGCAAATGACGGCGCTTTTGAGCCCTGCTAATATCTCAACTGATGACTTTCAAGAATAGTAATTACAGGCCAGAGATGCACAAGCTGATTCCTCTTCAATGTCACATGACATACATGGGCCGCATCAGGTGAAAAAGAGCCTTCAAACATGCCTTTAGTGCAGTTTCAGATCATCCTGCACATGTGCAAAGTATCATCTGCGTCTTTCCATTCCAGTCATACATTCTGTAGTAGCCAATGATTCTATAAGCTGACAGTGAAGGCCCAGATCAGACTGTGTGGATGCACAGTCTGATCTGTCCCTTTGCTGTCCACGTTTGCTCGGACACATTTTTGCATGGCATTGACCATATCATGTATGAAGAGGATTTGTGACTTCCTATTTGCCTTTCTGCACATCAAGACAATTTTAACAGGGCCGTCTCCTTTCAAAATGTTTCAATTCCATTTAACCCTTGTCATGCTGAATAAATTAAGATGCCACACCTAATTCTAATTTTCAGTCAATCAGATTGCTTGATCCGGGTTGTTGATAAAATTAATTGCAAATTAGTAGCAAACAGTGCAGATCCAGATCAGTTGGCTTCTTCAGAAGCCAACTGATCTGGATCTACACTGTTTGCAAAGGTATGGATGTCCAGGTTCAGCAGGACAAGGGTTAATACATGTTTTATTAAACTTTTTCGCTCACTCTAGTTTTCGTGTTATGAGCCAAATGTTAAAATTTCTCTGAAATATGTTTAGAATTGACTCCTCCACAAAACTGGCTGAAAACCAATGAAAAAGAAGGCACAGGTGGAAGTCTAATGTAAAGGTCAGGCAAACATTTTACAGTGATTTTACCTGTATATTTAAAGGTATTTTGTAATGTTTGTCTCAGTTTACTTTACCATTATTCTTATGGACCTGCTTAACTACAGTCAAACCTGCCCTAAAGGCCATCTGTATTAAGCAATCACCTGTCTTTAAAGGCCACTATTTCAGGTCCCATTAAAGGCAAATAAGTGGAAATCTACCTGTATTAAGCAAGCACCTGTCTTAAGCAACCAATTTTTAGCTTTCCCATAGGTGCTTACTTAACACAGGTTTGACTGTACCTTCTACGGAGGACTCAATCCTAAGTATGACCCTTTAATCTACAAGTAACTACATGAACAGCTTTATGCTAGGACCTCGGTGTCAATTTTTGTAAAAATCTCATAAAATGAGACTGGATGTTACTAGAGGTACACTGGTACCATTTCAACAAGTTGTTCTTTAGGTAACTCCTGGACTGGCTGCTAATTGGACAATATCCTTTATCCTGCTGAACTCTCATGCAGATCAAACTCCCATGCAACACTGAGTCCAGCTTGCTGGGTAAAATAAGAAAAATATCTCTTTTGTTGTTCAGCATGGTAAATGGTATTGTAGGACACACCGACCTGTCTGTTTGACCACTATTCTACAAGGAATGGATTCACCTTCAACGGAAATAAATGATGATGAAAATATTTAGCACCCTTCTCATGGGTGTGGCATAGGGGTGCTACCCTTTAAGTGCAGTGGAGGTGGTCTACTCTTAACCCTTAAAGTACCAGTCACAACTTCAGCAAAGGACATTTTCATTTTTTTTTTTTTTTAATTATCATATTCAGAGAAAATAAGGCTTGACATTTCATGTGAATCATCTGTCCCAGCAGATGATTCACGTTATGTCGACTGATTTTCTCTGAAAAAAATAATTAAAAAAATAGACATCTGATACAGTTTTGCATGGCACTTAACCCTTGCCTTGCTGAATAAATTAAGATGCCAGGCCCACTTCTAATTTCCAGCCAGTCAGATTACTTGATCCAGGTTTTTGATAGAAATTCACGTTTAATGACAAACAGTGCAGATCTAGATCAGTCGGCTTCTTCAGAAGCCAACTGATCTAGATCTACACTGTTAAGACAGGGTATGTTGTGTTCAGAAAGAGAAGGGTTAAAGGAAAGAATTTGTAAAATGATTTGAGTACTATGAAATTGAATTTGTCTGCAAAAGTTGTCTACCTTCAAAAAATAGTGGCAAAATCTTCAATAGTATCCATCAAGAGCTCATGTGATGTGCTACTTGTATCCATCCATTCCCTTCAATATTTACTACTGTATTTATCATATGTATTCAGACAGACAGGCCTTAGCAAACAGTGCAGACCCAGTGTTTCATCAGGGTCTACACTGTTTGCCACTCATCCAGCAATTTTTAGACACATCAAGTAGTAAATTGTTCAAATTTTAGAACAAATATAGTATGGAGTTGAAATGTCCAAATACTTAGGGTAATGTACATCACTTGGGCATTCATTTTGAAACTGACATAAAGCAAACACCTGAAATGCAGGACTTATGTGCCACTGTGGAAAACTGGACAGATCTCATCACATACACTGGTACATCAAGGTTAAAGGTCAAACGGTCATCTCAGTTCTCTCATCAAAAAAGACAAAGAACATATGTTTTTTAGAAACTTTATTTCTTGGATGTTTTTTTTTTCTTTTTATTTATCTTAACAAATGATAAAAAAAAACAACTTTCAGTGAATATCACCGATTTTCTCAATAATGCAGCTGCCCCTTTCTTGAAGGGCAATGACGGTAAAAAAAAAACAAACAAAAAAAAACAAAAAACAAAACAAAAAAAAAGGTAACCAGATTAGCAGAGCTTTCAGATGATTTTTTTCTTCTCATTTCTCTATATGGCATATGCAAACAGTGCAGACCCAGATCAGACTGCTCCCAAGGGAGCAGTCTGATCAGGGTCTACACTATTTGACATTTTTACCTAGTATTTTGTGAAAACAAAATTTAGGGGAAAAAGTATGGTATAAAGTGTTTGAAATTTTAGGACATTTACTGAACAAGGAGGTTTCTGAAATCTCATTAGACCAGTCTCGGAGTGGCCTGCTTGTATTGAGCAGCCAGAAAATTGTTTCGAGAACTAAGAAGTAAATTTAAAGCTGGCATTTTATCTTTTAAAGAACAGCTCATCTGAAACTCTGCCAACCAATTTTTAACCATTAGCCTGCTAAATTTCCGAATTAGTGATTCAGCGGACAACATTTTAAATTATTTTTCTTTTGCCCAATAAGCAGTCTGGACATTTCAGTTGAATCATGTCTAAGGACACAATTCAAATGAGTGTCCTAGTCAGGGAGAAAAATAAAACATTGTTGTCTGTTGTCGGCATGAAGTGTGAATGAAGCATGCTAAAGGTTAAATTAACAGATTAACCCATTTATGCTGAATGGACTATTCTACCTCAACTCTTTGGACAGGTCCATTTCTAACAGAAGGATGCATAAATGGGTTAAAAAGAAGAATGACAATCTCTATGATGATTTGGTGTTTTACGTCCCTTTCAACATTATTTAAGTTATAAAGAGACAATGAAAAGGTGTTGATAAAAAGCAATGAATCTGTGCAATGAAGTGTTGTAGTCAAGAGCTGAATTCCACCTTCAGTAGAATTCGAACCCTGGACCTTGCGAATTGAAGTTGGAAGCATTAACAACTTGACTACCTGGACGCTTCGACAATCTCTATGAGAAGATGAATTATGCAGCTGTAATGAATGAAAGTATCTGCTTTTCAAAGCAGTGGAAGCGCAAGGAAAATCGGACCCCGTCTGGTTTAAGGGACCCAAACATGTCTTACAGAGATCAACCTACCTTAAAGGAACCCAGATAACATACACTACTTACCTGGATCAACCTACCTTAATCTTTAGCACTTATCAAACTGCAGACGGCATTTTTTTTTTTTTTTTTTTTTTTTCAGAGAAAATAAGACAACATTTCATGTGAGCTGTCTGCCTAGCAGACTATTCAGATTAAATGCCAAGTCTTACTTTCTCTGAAAAAATAACACTTAAAAAAATTACAATGTCGTTTGCTAACCCAGTGTGCAAGATAAACCGGTACACCGGCTCTCACCATCAAAACTTCAAGCATACAAAGTATATACACATTTGAAATATCAGAACAGACTAGGAATGCAACCTTTCATAAGTCCATACAGTTCCCTTAAAACCAGCTCCCCCAATTCCATACCAATCCCCCAACCACCAAACCCTATCTCAATCCCATCCCCACTTCACCCCACCCCACCCCAGCCCACATGACATTTATTACTGAAATACAATTAATTCTGTGCAATTAAAACCATCACATGTATGGACCAGTACAGAATGAGATAAGTGGCAGACACAAATTCAGGTTTAATTAAAACAGCTCTGAAGAATGTGTTTATGCAAGAAACATTATTTAACATACCATATTTTTTGCTGTTGAAAAAAATGTCAATGATAAGTCTTGTGATCCACCACCATTTGCCATTTTGCAATAGCAAACAATGTTGTTTCTTCCATTTTTTTTTTTTTTTTTTTGTTAAATGCCTGCTCTGAAATCTGTTCAATATCCACAAAATGATTTGGTTCATTTGCAAACAAATCTATACACGTACATAGTCAAACCTGCTAATTTCTGCATTCAAACACACTTCAAACATTGATAATGAAATTCAGACATACCTGACAACTTATTTTCCCCAGAAAATAGAGCTTTACAATTCATGTGAATTAACATCACAGCAGACATTTCACTTGAACATGAATATTTCTTATGATAATATTCAAATTCAGGGTATTAATGGTTTACACATGTAGAAACAAATAAATTTGCCACATTATCTCCCTTGCCTTTCTCCCTCTTTAACAACATGCTTAAAAGACAGGTTTGACTATGTAACTGCTGCCTTCGAAGGTATAATTTCAAGCATACAATAAATCAGCTAGCCATCTTGTTACCACACCTCAAATCCCACTTTCAAAAGAAATGCACAAAAACTTCTGTACATGTATGGCAGTGACAGAGCTTTTCCCTCACACAAAGACACCTCAGTTTCTGCTGGTTCCTCCTTCAGTTTTGTACCGGTTCCTATCTAAATCTCAGATTCAATTCAGGAGAGACCTCACAAATATTAACATGGGTTTTGTCTCCTAAAAACAAATGGATACTCCATAATGGTTTTGCTGTCATATTGCAAAGGGGACAACTTTTGCTGACATAGTTGCCTACCTATATTTGAAACCTTTCAAAAACAGGTGGCTGCTCTTTAAGGAAAGAATTTGCTCCCAGAGGGAGCAAATTCTTTCCTTCAAGAGTAGCCCCCAATGAGAAGGGAGAGAAATATTTCCGTACAAGAGCTGTAATCTTCAGAGCTAAAAATTTAACAAAGTCCAAATAAATGAATGGTCTCAATAGACTATGGAGATGAATAGGACTTTCTTTGTTTACATTTGTTTACTTTCAGTTTACCGGGATGTTCCATTTACAAACAGCGTAATTTGCTTTGGTTTGTTTTAAATTTTGGTAACTTGTATATGTACATGATATCTATTAGCTATCAAATATATGCAGGTTACCACTCTTTGGGCAAAAACAGACAACAAATGGATGTTTTACTTTTTTTTTTCCCCCCAGAAAATAGGTTTTGATATTTCAAAGCCTATTTTCTGGGGAAAAATAAGATAAAACATTTCAAAAGTCATCTGCTGTAATTTTTTCCCAGTATGCTAAGCGCTGAAATATTAAAAATACTAAAATTACTAACATAATGGCCATTTATTCAAGTGGCTGTGTCTAGGTCTGCACTGTACTGGAGTTACTGCAGTTTTGATATTGTAAAAAAAAAAAATTTTTTTTTTTTTTTTTTTAATTGAATGTTATGTGATGGCAGAAACTGAGGAATCATCAGCACTGATGATCAAAACTAATTCCGGTAACTTATTATTCTATCTTGCAAAGACATAAACTCACGCACAGTTACACCTCAACAAACAACAACTGTAACAATGAGAGCATTTTACATGTCAAGACTTTTACTCTGAATTACTTCCCTTCATACATGAAAACTTTACTTCACACCATTTTGTCTTAATTGGCAGTGTAGAAGCTTTAATGCAAATACAGAAAATCCTCTTCCAGTCATTATGAAAACTTCTCTTTTACCTAAGTATAGTGAAAAATACTTTCACACTGTCACAAATGTAACGGTAAGTTCTTTCATTCAAATGTAATGAAAAATTTCTCTTTCACAGACTTCTGTACAAACACAATTTCTTACACCCATGTGAATGATTTCAGTTGACAGTTTACAAACCATCCAAAATGATACATTAATATGGAGCAACTTAACCTACAGCAGGGTATTGGATATATATAGCAACAACATATAGCAATTAGCAATAGGCTGTGGTATACCATATACTCACGGTCATCCTCTGGGCTAACTCAGCAGATGACAAATTTTATTTTTCTTATTTTTCCCAGAAAACAGGATTTGACATTTCATGCAAATTAATTTGCATGAAATGTCAAATCCTTTTTTCTGGGAAAAATATTTCAATATGTCATCTGCCAAAAATTTTACCCATAGTGCAAAACATTAACAAGTCAACAATATGCAATCACCCCTCAAATCCCACATTCAGTGAAATGATAATGATAAAAACAGCAATAAGGAGGCAGTGAAAAAAAGCTCTCTCTCATTCATTCAATATGTCACTCAATCTCTCTCTTCATCATATCTCCAGATAAATGGAGTAATTTCTATTTCTGCACCAAAACAGATCTTGTAGGCATTCAATGGAATGTTTTCTAATGAGCACCACAACATATGTGATAATGGAGAAACAAGAAAAAATATTTATCTGGATTCTCCACTTATCTAGATTATCTTGAACTATGTTCCACCCAAACTTCATAACATTGGCAGTGCTTCAGCAACTGTGACCCACTGTATAAAAACAAACACTCCATGCTTCCCCCCCCCCCCCCCCCCCACCCCCCACCCACATCCAAATGCCGGCCTATCTGGTGAATATTTCCTTCCCATTAAGATACCTTTTTATATCATCTCGAATTTATATAGCAACTAGCAACATATATATATATATTTTTTTTTTTTAATTTTTCCAAATATCACATATTTTTCAATAAGAAAGAAAACTTTTGCATTTTTTTTTTTTTAATGAAAAGTACATCTTATTTCTAGCCACTTTTCCCATAGCTCTTAATAAAAAAGGTATGCAGATAAATGTTTTTCTAATTTCTTCATGAAAACATACATTGTGGGTACTCATTAGAAGCACCTCAGTGAGGCACTTTTAATGAATACCCACAACGTTATCTTGGAGAATAAGAAAAATACAAACACTTAAATTTAAAAAAAAAAAGTTCCTTATATAGATAGTGTCTGTTTTCATACAGGAGGCCCCTAAATATTCTCCACAATAATACAAAATACATAATATACAAAGTGCACCCTGCAGAAAACCAGTATCATCTGTCTTGTCTAATCATGGTCTTTGTTATCTACTACACATACTATAAGTACAGAAATAACAATGACCCTGACCAAATTGCACATCTGGGTGTTTGCCCTCTGCGAGTAGATGATGCTGCTTCTCTTTCAGCATGCCTAACAATGTCCTGAGAGAAACCTACAATCACACTGGTCTTCGTTTGTCCAAAGCACGTTTCTGGAACTGACCATTTTCATTCACACATTCTCACTTAAACAAAACCCTTAATCTTTATCACTCTCTGGGCTAATTCAGCAGACGACAAATTGGTGATATTTTTCTTGTATTTTCCCAGAAAATAGGATTTGACAATTCATCCAAATCCTATTTTCTAGAAAAATTAAGGAAAATATTTCAAAATTTTACCCAGCATGCTACATCACAATCTCAAACAACCAAGCCATCTCAAACAAAAACAACCTCATTGAATATGCAACACAGTAAAACCTAGATCAGCCTGGTGAGGGTCTAATCTGGTCACACAAGCAGGATTACATCTTTCTGTTTGACATGGCTCAAAAGCAAGGTCAGTCTGAATATAAAATACAGTTCCATTGGTCAATAAACTTTCAATGATGTTGTGATTCAGTGGCAATGTTCATCTCCTTTGAATTTCAATCTATATTTCCATCCAGACTGACTTTGCATTTCATCAAGTATACAAAAGGCAGTGGATAGCAGGAATATAAGCACAGCTATTTTGAGCCTTTATGCAGCACATATAAATGATTTACAAACATCTTCTTGCATTCAAACATGTTTACTCTTTTGCTTAAATGCACCAATCACATTCTGACAATTCACCAATCAGCATCACTGTCTCATCTATCCTTACCTTTTCCATCCAATCAAACATACACTCACTCTCAAGCAGCCACTAATCAGTCATAACCATTTACCAATCATGACCACTCTTACATTCTTTCTAACCAATCAGAAAGCCAGTTTCTTCATGAGCAGGTACACATGTGAGTCAACCTCAAATCCATGCAAGTTGTTAGCATCCCCTTGTAGTCTCATCAACAACCCACCATATGATACATAAGCTGCCCTAAAATGAGAAAAGAATCTATTTACTATTGAACAAATCCAATTTACAGCCAAATAAGAAACTATATTGTTTGTCAGTTTGTCATCTGCTGAATCAGCCAAGAGAGTGGAAAATGTTAAAATGGGGGCCCTCCATGAAGTGGATAATTCTGAAAACCTATAATCTAAAAGCTGAGCAGAAAACAATGAATATGAGAATTTAACCCTTGTCCTGCTGATTAAATTAAGAAGCCACACCCATTTCTAATTTTCTGCCAATCAGATTGCTTGATTCAGAAGCCAACTGATCTGGATCTCCACTGTTTGCAAAGGCAGGGTATATCCAGGTTCAGCAGGACAAGGGTTAAGGCAAATTATTGCACTTTCTAGGGAGGCAACTGTCGACCTGTCCACTGTATGTTTGCATAAGTTCAGCTTCCTCTCAGTTGCAGTAGTAGTCATTTGCTGCAAGAGTGTATATATCTACAAAAGAAACTATCCAAGTTAGATAACTCTTGACATTTCAAGCAATGAATGGAATAAACATTTCAAAAACATCAATTAACAGCTTCTGAAAGGAAACAATTATGTTAGAGATATATTGCTAGGATAAAATTTACACCAAACCAACCCCTAGCTAGTAGTAGAAGACCGCTTTACCTAAGTATAAGGAAGTAACCATTTGATTTTTATTGGCGGTGGGTTGGGGTGGCGAAGAGAGAATTTTTGGAAAAAAAATTCCGGGATACCAAAAAGCAACAAAAAAAATAGCAAGGAACAGAGTAAATGCTATTGCATGCTTTACAAAAACGCAAATAAAAAGACATGTTCATGTCGCAGAAAAAAAAACAATGTCAAGGCCCAAAAATATCTTCCCACTCCCTCCAGCCCACCCTCTAAACATCAAATGGTGGGTCCCTAAGAATGTCAGAAGCATGTATGAACTTTTAGTACTTGAATAGATGTTAATGAAATTTTCTTCTTGTCTAGGTGAATTTAGATCAAAATTCTGATGTGATAATGAAATTACCTTCTCACATTATTTATTACTGTCTTAAAATGCAAAACATTTGCCAGCTTTTAAATGTTACGGTAAATGGCCTTAAATAAGAACACTTTATTCCATATATTTTTGGCCAATATTCCGCTTCTATTCGATTGTTTCTTAAAATTCTTGGCAAACTGCAAATCCTGATCAGACTGCTCCTCTAGGGGCAGTCTGATCTGGATCTGCTCTGTTTGCACATGCCATTTTGTCACAAACCCTTGATGTACAAAATATTAGCATATTGACCATACCTTAACAATCCTAAGTATTGGTACAGACAGGCCTGAGTAAATAGTGCAGAGTCTTGCTATTAAAAATATATTCTCATATGGATTTATACTATTTGTGAAGTTTGATGGTGATGACGATAATGATGATGATGATGCTAATGATGATGATGATGATTATGATGATGATTAATTTTATATCCCTTTTAACATTATTCAGTCATATCGAGATGCTGGAAAAGTGATAATGAAAAGCTTGGTGCAATGAAGCAAGCTTGGTACACTGAAGTGCCGTACACAGTGAGTATGCATTCTACGTTATCGTTTTTTGTTACAACAGGTTGTACAATGGACTTGTCCAAACTGCTGGTATGGAATTCCGGTGTCCAAATATTTAGGGTAGACAGGGTATAAATGAGACAGGAAAGGACTGGCATAGTTCCATATAAGCTGCTTTTTTTTTTCTTCAACCAATTATTGATATTTTTTCTTATTTCTCCACAAAAACATATGTTGTGGGTACTCATTAGAAGTGCCTCACTGAGGCACTTCTAATGAGTACCCACAACATAAGTTTTCCTGGATAAATAAGAAAACATATTATCTGGATAACCCCTTATCTACAGCTATGGCATATAAATGGGAATCTCTTGTTTCCAAAATCGATCTATTGTAATCCATCCCATTTCCGTTAGGCCAGGTCAGTTCTCCATCATCCACGTTGTCCTGTAGTTCCGTTCCGTCTTGCCTGGTCTCCTTGTTCCAGGGCTCCAAGGTAACGTGATTTTGGAGATAAAATATTCCTCCATGAAAACATGTTTGGATTTAAGAACAGCAGCAGCAAGACAGCTGTAATTAGATCTTACAACATAGGTCCATGGAAATAATAATATACTTACCTGGAGCATTTTTTTCACTTTCAAAATTCAGAAAATCTCAAAATCCAGTCTAGTTTTTATTTTACCTTGGCAAATAATTTAACACGAATGCGGGGAATGAATGCATTTTGGGAGTAGTTATGTTTCATCTGCCTTTTAACTGATCAATTGAACTTTTTTTTATTTTGTTGTTATTTTGTTGTTATTTATTTTAGTGTTTCTGACGGAGGTCATGCAAAATGGAAGAAGTTTGGCTCAGCCTGAGTTTTTGCTGTTCATGTTCAAAGCCCCATTTAGCTCAATTTGAGAACTATCATATTTATTTGGGCCCTGCTTAACCTTTACCACTCTCTGGGTAAAATTTTCAGCAGACGACAAATTGATGGTATTTTTCTTATTTTTCCCCAGAAAACAGGATTTGACATTTCATGAGACAATTTGCATGAAATGTCAATTCCTGTTTTCTGGGAAAAATAAAAAAAAATATTTCAAAATGTCTTCTGCTGAAAATTTTACCCAGAGTGCTAAGCGTTAAGACAGACAGGCCTGAACAAACAGTGGACATAGCTCTAGATATTGATAACTCACCTTTAACCCTTGCCATGCTGAATACATTAAGATGCCACACCCACTTCTAATTTTCAGCCAATCAGATTGCTTGATCCAGATTGTTGGTATAAATTCACATACTTAATGGCAAACAGTGCAGATCCAGCTCAGTTGGCTTCTGAAGAAGCCAACTGATCTGGATCTACACTGTTTGCAAAGACATGGTATATCTGGGTTCAGCAGGACCAGGATTAATAGCAAAAAGTACTGATATTTTTCTTATTTCTCCATGAAAATGTATATAATTGTGGGTACTCATTAGAAGTGCCTCCATGAGGCACTTCTAATGAGTACACACAATATATGTTTTTGTGGAGAAATAAGAAAAATATTCTGTAGTTATCCTGTGAATGTAGACAGAGATAAAATGTTCCTAAATGATCTAGAAGAGCAATTTAATTGGGATCTACACTGTTCGCCATTCTTTCATAATAATAAAGTCACATCACTAGGTAACCAAATGGACTTGTTCAACTTTTCGGATACGCATGGTAAGGAATTAAAACTGACTCCTCCGCAGAACTGGCTGACAACCAATGAAAATGAAGGCACAGGTGGAAATTGAACAGTAAATAAACCTCATATTACATACTGATTTTTACCTGTTTATTTGAAAGTAAAATTGTACTGTTTGTCTAAGGAAAACTTAAGTTACTATGTGGGCGTGGTTGAGTACACTCTGTGGAGGAGTCTATTGTCCACACACTAAGGAGGGTACCGGTAAATATGGTACTAACATGTAGAATAATGGCTGGATGCCTGCCCATTGCCAATATGATGTCTCCAGTGGTTGCAACCATTTTCACATTAATTATTTGAATTTGGCAACTCCTTACCATACATACTGTATCCTATAATTTGAACAAGACCATATGACAACTTGGTCGTGTGTCTGAACTGTGTTAACTGAATGGCAAATAGTGCAGACACAGATCAAACTCCTCCTTTTGATCAGGGTGTACATCATATCTCCAGAAAAAAAAAAATATTGATACCTTTCTTATTTGTCCACGAAAATACTGTGGGTACCCATTTAGCCATTTATGCTTAGCGTCCCATAAAAGGGACATTGGCAAACAGTGCAGACCAGGATCAGATGCCACAGAATGCAGCATCTGATCTGGGTCTACACTGTTTGCATTAAATACAGAAATTTCTATAAAACATTGTAATAATAAATAAAATAATAATAAATAAACCAGATACCCCTTAAACTGCAAATGAACCTGTCCAAAGACAGAGGCAGAAGAGTCCACTAGGCATAAATGTGTTCAAAGGAAAATATTTACCCGATACCCCTTCTAATCTAGAGCTATGTTAAGGGCTTGGATCTTGCTAAAATTCACTCACAGCATGCCAATTCTAGCAAGATACATATCCATAGTTCTTGATAAGAGGCTTTTGATATTTTCCTTATTTCTCCACGAAAACATATGTTGTTGATACTCACTAGAAGCGCCTCACAAAGACACTTCTAATAAGTTACCACAACATATTTTCATGGAGAAATAATAAAAATATTTATCTGATACCTACTCTTACCTAGATCTATGAAATCATACAATTTCAAACAGAAAGTAAAAAACTACTTGCCTTGGATTCCCACCTCTCCCCCCACCCCCCACTCTTACTGGAGTAACTTCAGATGACAAATTGATACTTTCTTTTTATTTCCCCAGAAATAGGGATTTGACATTCATGCAAAACTGTCTCAAGAAATGTCAACCCTCTGGGAAAATTAGAAAAAATATATCCTTTTAAGTATAACACTGAAATCATACTTTATCCTACACAGCCAGCAATCACAGACCAATTCTATGTTCCAGCATTTTGCAATGCTCACTACATCATACATAATGGTACCGTGTTGAGCGGAGTGCTTATTATTGTGACTTTACATAGTTGCAAATAAAGATTTTCTTGCAAAATAAAGTCATCATGAAACAAAAATAAAAGAAAAAGCAAAAAAAAAAAAAAAAAAAGCTATAAATTCACTTTTATCAGAATGATTTCATGAAATACAAGTGAACCACTAACAAAAGTTGTTTTGCTCAGACTTCATTTTCATCAAAAAATTCCTCAAATAAATGTGCACCTTTTCATCAGTCTTAATGCTTAGCATGCTGGGTAAAAATTTCAGCAGATGACATTTTGAAACATGTTTCTTATTTTTCCTATAAAACAGATTCTGACATTTCATGCAAATTGTCTCCAGTGGAGATAACTTGCATGAAATGTCAAATCCTGTTTTCTGAGAAAAATAAGAAAACTATTTCAAAATGCAGTCTGCTGAATCCGCTGAGAGTCAAAGTATGATTCAAGTGTTTTCAATTTGATGTATTCCAAAGAGCTGTCCAATTTATTGTCACTAAATGGTGGAACTCTTAAAGCTGACATATTCAAGTGCAATTCATTTTTATTGTTAAATGATGCAATATTTTACAAGTGCTTTTCTCAGAAGTTGCAAATTTAAACATGATCTGTGCTAAATTAAAGATGTATGGGCAAACGAATGCTAATCAAAGGTTATTATTTTTTTTTTCTGATGCTTCAAAATGAACTGTGGAACTTTTTAGTATATATATTAGAGTTCATTCCAAACTCTTCACTCACATGGTGGCGAAGTAAACAACAAACACATGCAAACTGTCGAGTAAACTCGACACTAAACTAAAGAAAGCCAAAATTAGGACAATTACCAGGTACAAGTACAAAGACAAAAAACATTGTTAAAATGCATTCATTTGTTCCATACATCCATTCCGAGAATTACATACATACAGGAGGAGTTCTTTATATTAAAGCAGAAATGAATTTTATGAGACTTCTATTAATTTTTCTTTTCTTTTTTTTTTTTTTTTTTTTTTTTTGATTCCAAAATTTTGCAGACTGGATTTTGAGAAATTTTGAATTTTGAAAGGAAAAAAAAAAATCTGGTAATTTGCCAAAAGATTTCCTCAACTTTGTAGAAATCAAGTGCGTTTTCAAGGAATGTGGATAGTGGTTGTGCCATTGCTATAACAACCAGCTAACCACACTGCCACAAAACAACACCAACCAACCAATCAGCACGCAGAATTTTCTCCACAGTGGACATGGTTTGCATAAGCGGCCAATCAGGAAGCAGTTTTTTCCACAGTGGGTGCGGCTATAAGTGGATTTCAGGGTTGGTGTAGGAAGGTATCAAGATGGATGGAAAGTATGAATGAGCAAATGAATGCATGATACAAGTGACATATATGAAGGAAAAATACATACTGTTTCATATCTTTGTACTGGAACACCTGTGACTGAAGTATGCTCTATAACCTTTCTTGTTTGTAGACCTCTCTCTATTAAGGCCATGTCAAAAGAAAAAGCGCTTTCAAGCATGCACAAAATGTGTGGATTCCCATCATCCTACGCATAAACAAGGTCTCATCCAGGCCTTTGACCTGCATCAATACATTCTATAGTATCCAATGATTTTGGCAGAGGACAGCTAAGGCCCTGATCACACTGCTAGGATATGCTGGCTGATCTGGGCCTTCACTGTCCCCATAAGCCCTAAGGCACATTTTCGCTTGGCAAGGCTCATTTCATATCAACATTTATTTATTTATTTGTATATTTTTTTTTTTCAGAGAAAAGAGCTTTTTCATTTCATTTAAATCCATGGAGAAAATTTAAATCAATTCTGGAGAGAAAAAAAAAAAAAAAAAAAAAAAAAATATTGATATTACTCATTTGTTGTTTGCTAGTATTTCTTAGAATATGCCAAAGAATACTTTATAATAATTATGCATTTTAGTTTTGCAGTTGCTGTTTCCAGCTATTTCACAATTTTATGGGTTTTTTTTTTGGTTTTTTTTATTTCCCATTAAAACATATTACCAGTAGTAATATGGTTAAGCAAAAGCTTGAAAACATTCTAATTTGATTTTTTCCAATTCTTTTTTCTCTCTTTCTTATTTTATTTTCTTCACAGTATTGCTACTTTTGTTTTTACGTTTTCTTCAAATTTCTTTAGGGTAAATGTCCTACAATTGGCTGACATAATGGCATATGCAAAAAGTGCAGGCCCAGATCAGACTGCTCCTGATGGACTGTTTGTCATTCCACTAAGTGTTTTAAGAAACAACTGCATAAAAAGGAAACTTTAGGCCAAAATAGTATGGAATAAAGTGTTTGAAATATGGGGATATTTACTATACTAGTAATTCTCTTTATACACTGAGGAACTGATCTACAAAGAGCGTACTTCAGTAAAAGCCTGAAAATGCCTGAAAAGTATGGAAATCGCTGAAAACTTTCATTTTGTACAAATGAATTAACACAGAATCCGATAATGGCCGGTTTTCTGTACACAAACATCATGAATGGATATGAAAATGGATGAACATCATGGATTTTAGTTACCTGCTTTTTTTTTTTTTTCTTTTACTCTTTTATATAACATAAGCCATCTTAACAAATGCCTTGTAATTATATTAAGAAATTAATTTCATTACAAATGGAAAAAAAGAAAGTTCTAAACAAATACAGCATGCAGTTAATCATAATAAATAAATAACTAGGTGAAAAGAATACACTAACAGAAAATCATTGCATATGTGAACTAACATTTGAAGTACCATTCTGTTTATTTTTTTCATTCTTTTGAGAATGATGTTTTAGTGTTAACTAGACTGGCTCCAGTCTCCAGTGACTAAATATTTATTCATATAATCCTGTTTGATAATCCACAAAAATTAGTGGATTTTCAAACAGGATTATTAGAATATATGCCAACAGGAAGTGACCTAAGCTGTCTTCCTTGTAAACAAGAAAAACACCTAACGGCATTATGGACGGGTTTTTAAAACGGTTAACCAAAAGGTTAACCTGGGACGACGCCCGATGCCGGCCCGCCCGGACATCATTATTTTAAAGGACAGATTTTTTAAAAACCTGCCCAAAAATGGCAGAAAGTTTACCGAGTGTATAAGTCCCTTTAAATTCTCTTCTTATGTAGCTTAATCAAAGCACTGACAGCACTGATGGACAGGTCAACTTTTCTGAGGATTTAAGACAGTTTCATTTAACCCATAACTTCCTGTAAATTAAGCAAACTGTACAGACCATGATCAGATGCCACATTCTGTGTCATATGATCTGTGTCTGTACTGTTTGCCACTGTCCCAGCACTTCCAGGCACTTCTAACGAGTACCCTAAACATATTTTTGGTGGAGAAAGAAGAAAAATATTACGGTAAATTTCCTAAACTTTCGAACACTTTATTCCATATTCTTTTGGCTTAAATTTTGCTTTTTATGCAGCAGTTTCTGTAAATATTTAGTGGAATGGCAAACAGTGTAGACCCTGATCAGACTGCTCCTTCAGAAGCTTTCTGATCAGGGTCTACACTGTTTGTATATGTCATTTTGTCAGACGCTTTAGTGTTCGAATTTTTAGGACATTTACCGTAAGTGGACCCCCTTTTATCTGTAGCTATGATACAAATGCCACAATATAACATTTTATTACACTAAATTACACTAAGTATTGATAAATTCTCAAGTTTAGTCTTTGTTAATTTTAACATTAATTCTTAAAGCACCAAGCGATATTAAAGCAGATTTTATTCTATATTCTTATTATTTTTTATATTATTATTGTTATTATTTTTAGAGAACAATGTGTTTTTTTAGAGAAAAACTAAGACTTGATATTTATGTGACTCATCTGCTTGGCCTAATTTTTTTTTTTTTTTTTTTGAAAAAATAAATTAAAAAAAAAAAAAAATCGAAATGTCATCTGCTGTAGTTGTGATTGGCACTTCACGACTTAATGATATACCTGGCAGACCATCATGATATGAGCCATAGCAAAGAATATATACCTTATATATGACAACTGCACAGTATAGACTCGGACAGACCTGCTCATACTACACAGACTGACATGTTTAACAATTAGCATGCTGGGTGACTTTCAGCAGACAACATTTTGAAATATTTTCATACATTTTTCTTATTTTTCCCCGAAAACTGACTCTGACACTACAGGCAAATTGTCTCCATGACAATTTGCATGAAGTGGCAGATCCTATTTTCTAAGAAAAAAATATCATTAGTTTGATGTCTGCTGAACTGCCCATAGCTTTAAGAAAACATGAATACTGGGGTATAATGTAATCTCCTTTTCTGGAGGGTATAGCCCTAAATCAAAACTGCAGCAGACGACATTCTGAACTTTCCTTTTTTATTTTTAAAGAAAATAAGACCTGACAATTCATGTGAATCATCTGCTAAGCAAGTCTTATTTTCTCCAAAAAATAACAACAAAAAAAAAAACAATTTTAGAATGTCATCTGCTACAATTCTGCTTGGCACTTTAACCCTTGTCCTGCTGAATAAATCAAGATGTCACGCCCATTTCTAATTTTCAGCCAATCAAATTACTTGATCCAGATTGTTGATTTAAATTCACATATTTAATGGCAAACAGTGCAGATCCAGATCAGTTGGCTTCTTCTGGATCTATGCTGTTAGCAAAGGCAGGACATATCTGGGTTTAACAGGACTAGGGTTAAGGGTCAACAAAAGCTTTTTGCATACAAGCGCTACAACACGTATCATTTGAGACAAAAACGTGAGAAAATGTACCTTCTGTTGCTTGCCCAGTGAAGACTAAGATCAGCCTGGGCCATCTGATAACAGTCTTTACTCGATGCTCTGTGGATAGCTAAGGCACCAAGCATCTTAGGGCAGACAGTGAAGAAGACTGATCAGACTGTGAGGATGTGCCTTCTGAATCGAGTCTTCGCTGGATGCATACGTCACACTATAACTTCTCATGTTACTGCTCATTTATAGCCTAGCTCCAGATATAAGAGGCTATCCTACAAATCTTTCTTATTTCTCGATGAAAACATATGCTGTGGGTTACTCATTAGAAGCACCTCACCGAGGTGCTTCTAATGAGTACCCACAACATGTTTTCATCGAGAAGTAAGAAAAATATTAATAGTTTCCTTATTTCTCCATGAAAACTGATATTGTGGGTACTCATTAGAAGTGCCTCGCCGAGGCACTTCTAACCAGTACCCACAATGTATGTTTCCGTGGAGAAGTAACAAAAATATTAATACTTTTTGGTTGATAAAAATAGCTTTATCCAGAACTATGGCTAATACCGTTACACAACACAGTACAAAATAAGTAATAGCAGGCTCTAGGTACGATGACAGGTTAGCTCTAGTAGTTAGTACTAGTCCCTTTAGCTTGCACCAGGAAGGTCATCCAAGGTCAAAGTTCAAGGACACTACTGGGTCAAGGGGAAGAAGCTCACTAATAACATCACATACCAGATTATGCATTTACAAATAAGCATGCAATGTAAAATGCAAGTCTGGCACGAATGTTACCAGGATATTTTGGTTAGTTTCCACAACATTTGGTTAGTTTCCACGAGGTTTTTGTTAGTCTGAATGATCTTGTAAACTGTTTCTTCATCTTTTTCTGGCAAGTATGATAAATTTTAGTTGACAATGACAATTTTGCCCTATTATGGAACTTATGAATAAAAAAAAAAATAAGTTACATTCAAGAGAAAATGGAGTCCCAGCAGTAAATTTACTTTTAATATTTAATTTCTATTATTATTTTTAGTAGTAAATTTGGCAATTTTCAACTTTTTGTATAATATTCATTACTGGTATATGCAACCACCAAATTTTTTAATAAATAAAGATAAAAATCTACTTGTATAAGGTTTCTTGTCATTTATCATATCATTCTAACTTTTTCACAGCCCCATACCCTACCTACTAAATATATCAACAGTTTGTTTTCTTGTTTGTTTGTTGTTTTTTTTTCATATTTTCACCACAGTTTGTATAAAGCTGAGCATATACATGTATATCAGTTTTACAGCCCACTCAACACTGTTAAGTCATGCCAAGCCAGCCAGTTAACCGACTTACACATTTCCTGGGCAGACTTAGTCCTCTAAGTGATTAACCAGTCCTTGTGCACATGCATTCGCCCCTCATGACATCTGCCCCTCTTGAATAAGTAGAAGGGGAGAATGACAACAGATATGATTTCATGATCAATCTTCACGAAAGTTAGGTGGCTGAGCTGGGATTAGAACCTGCGACCCCTGGATCTGTTAGAGATGATATGGTAAATGTTGACTAATGCTACGTAAGTTCATTTATATGCAGAAAGGAAGGTCTACAAATATCTACAAGTATTTGTAAATCTACTGAAAGACTCTACTTTCCAAAAGGAAACTAAATAATTATAATTCTAAAACATGCACCATCCTGTTTAATTCTGGGTTATAACTGTGACCACTCTCTGGGTTAATTCAGAAGACGACAAACTGATGATATTTTTTCTTATTTTTCCCAGAAAACAGGTTCTGACATTTCATGCAAATTGTCTCCAAAGGAGACAATTTGCATAAAATGTCAGAACCTGTTTTCTGGGAAAAATAAGAAAAATATTTTAAAATGCCGTCTAATGAAATTTTACCCAACATGCTAGGCGGTAACATAAGGCTACAAGGCTACATATATAGCTATTATACAACAAAATATACATGTACCATATTAAATTCCAGTAACACCCATCTACATAATAAGCAGCATTCTGAACAATTCTTTGCAAAATGCTGGACTTGTACAATACCTCTAAAAAGAGGCTTATTAGTGTTTGTGGAAATAGTAAAAAATTCCCGTCCAATTTTCACCCAAAATCCAAAATGTTCCATAAAAATTTTAATTTTTCCAAATAATACAAGTCAATAAGTAGAGCATGTATAGCAACTTCATGACCTTTTTTTTTTTTTTTTAATTTTATTTATTTATTTATTTTTTGTATTGCGAGTAATTACTGGAATAAACCTAAGTACTCACAGCATGCAGGAATACATCCCATCACCATATCATGCAAATATTTTATTACAGGGATACACATTCATTAGCAAACACTGATATGCATTCAAATAAAGTATACCAAATGTCCCAACATTTCAAACCTTTTATTCCAAACTATTTTGTTTTCCCAAATTTTGTTTTTTATGTGTTTATTCCACAAAAAACTTGGTGGAAAAGCAAACAATGTAAACCCTGATCAGACTGCCCCTAAAGAAGCAGTCTGATCTGGGCCTGCACCGTTGCTAATGTCATTTTATTAGACAAGCTGGTGTATGAAATTTTAGGACATTTACTGTAAAGCCACTTATAAATTAAAAAAGTTTACCATCTGCTGCAAAATTCCCTCTTGATTTTTTTTTTTTTTTTTTGCTTTAACCCTTAAAGTGCCAAGCAAAATTTGAAGCAGACGGCATTCAATTTTTTTTTTTTTTTTTTTTTTTTTCAGAGAAAACAAGTCTTGACATTTCATGTGAATCGTCTGCCAAGCAGACGATTCACATGATATGTCAAGACTTGTTTTCTCTGATAAATAAAAAAAAAAAATTTAAAAAATTGTCGTCTGCTGCAGTTTGCAGTTGTGATTGGCGCTTTAAGGGTTAAATTTTACTCATCAGATGCCAAAAGAGTGAAATGGGGGATTTCAGTCATCCCCTGCAGAACAATGCATAATTACAACAGGTAAATACACTATACATTGTCACAATTTAGCAACTAGCTATATAACAAAGTAAAGTCCTGGAGGAAATGGATGCCAACAGATTTCCACAAGAAATAAAAGCTCTTTCAGTTCTATATTGTTTGTTTGTGTTGAGGTTTTACGGCCCAGTCAACCCAATGGGGTCATGTCGAGCGCGGTCAGTTTACCTAACCACACGTTTACTGGGCAGGCTTAGTCCTCTAAGCGGTTAACCAGTATCGTGCACATTCTTTCGCCAGAAACTGACAACTGCCCTTCTTGAATCAGCGGAAGGGAGAGAATGACCGTAGAAAGTATTTCATGATCAATCTCCACGAAAGAATGTTGCCGACCTCGGCGGGGGTTGAACCCGCGACCTCCTGGTCTCCAGTCGGACGGCGCATCCAACTGAGCCACCGAGGCCGGCTTCAGTTCTATATAATTTAGCATTTAAGCTCCAAAAGCATAAAATTATGACAATACATGTACAAGTTTAAAACCCTTGTCCTGCTGAATAAATTCAGATGCCATGCCCATTTCTAATTTTCAGCCAATCAGATTACTTGATCCAGATTGTTGATCAATATTCATATACTTAATGGCAAACAGTGCAGATCCAAATCAGTTGGCTTCTTCAGAAGCCAACTGATCAGGAGCTACACTGTTTGCAAAGGCAGGGTATATCGGGGTTCAGCAGGACAAGGGTTAATTAATCTGTCAGTACATGAAACATTTTCTCTAAATACAATAAAAGCCCTAAGTATTGGGACAGAAAGGCCTGAACAATTAGTGTAGACCACCAGACACCGCAGAACGTGGCGTCCGATCTGGGTCTACACTGTTTGCCACTCATTCAGCATTTTTTAGACACATCAATCGGTAGTAAGACAAACATGCTCAAATTTAAGGAGTAGTATGGTACAGACTAAGCTATCCCAATATTTATGATAAATACAGCAAAATGTAGCGAAAACAAATTTGGTTTTCCATAGCTCCATAATAAGAAGGGGTATCCAAAAAATATTTTTGTTATTTCTGCATGAAAACATAGGTTGTGGGTACTCATTAGAAGCAACTCGTCGAGGCACTTCTAATGAGTACCCACAACCTATGTTTTCATGCAGAAAGAACAAAACTATCTGTATTTTTTTGGTTGACCAATGTGCCTTATCTGGAGATATGGTCTGCCTTATCCTCTTGGTAACCATATTTTTTCTGGACTTCCTAGTTAGAAAAAAAACGATTTCAGGTACTGTTCAGAAGGCTATCAAATGTAAATTTAAGCAAAATAACAACAGGCAACCAACAGAAAGTTAACAATAATCATAATATCACATACAAGACTAAGTCACCTACTTACATAAATATTTAGGTAAAACTGACATTACAATGAAAGATTTAAGTGTTTCAGTTTATGTCTATGAAAGTCAAATTAATAACACACTAAGATATTCATAATAAGAGCTTGTGTACCTTTATGTAGCTGAATGTTTTTTATTGTTTGTTTTTTGTTTTTTGTTTTTTATCTCCTTAAATCAAAAAAAATAAATAAATAAATAAAAAGAAAGAAAGAAACGCAAACCACAGATTGTCATGCTGAGAACAGAAATGAGGCATGCACAATAAATGGTCTTTTTTTTTTTTTTTAAAAATAATCCATGCATTTTGGTTTAGATACAACATATTTGGAGTCCACTAAATGTTCTTATATACAAAACCGTCTTATGACATACCGTCTTATAGAGGTATGTTCAAGTGTATAGGTAACTGTATTTTTACTTTTTAGGATTAAATTAAACAAAAAATAAAACATCATCATCCACTATTTTGAAACGAAAGAATGAAGATAATCGAGCAATTAACTTGCCTTGGCTTACAGTCCATTTAGCTAACCCAGTTAGCAACATACAGAACTAAAATTTAATTCAAACTTAAATATCATTGTAATTAGAATTTGAATTTAAATACAGTTAAAAGACAAAACAGTTTTGTCATTCAATGTCAATATGATGTCCTTCAGCGTAACCGAAAATTCAAACCTATTCAATTTTTTTTTCTTGTTTTTACCATAAAGAATTCCTATTCAATGACTTGTTCTACTGCATGGGAGAGAAGCAAAAATAAAATCTTTCGATAAAAATTGGAAAAATTCCAACGTCTTAAGTTATCAATGACAAGGACAAATGAAGACAAATATGATCAATAAAAATTTCATCATAATGCAATACCTAAAACTGATTATCATCTACAAACTTTAGTCCATAATTTGTCAGAACAATAGATTATTACAAAAAGTCGAAACATTTTATGCCTACCGAGACTCAAAGCTAAACATAAGAGGGGAAATCAGGGTAAATAGATAGATACTTTTCTTATTTCTTAAAGAAAACATATGCTATGGGTATACTCATTAGAAGCACCTCAGTGAGGGGCTTCTAATGGATACCACAACATATGGTTTCATGGAGAAATAGAGAAAATATCCACACATTTCGGTTGAAAAAAGCGTCCGATCAGGAGCTATGCCACTCAATGGATCTAGATCTTATGTCTTATTTTTTAACCTTGAGCATTTTCTGCGCAAATTCAGCAGACCATATTTTTGTTATTTTTCCTAGAAGATAGGATTTGACAGTTCATGCATATTGTCCTATTGAGTCAGTTTGCATGACATGTAAAAACTTTATTTCCTAGGTAAAATAGGAAAAAATATTTCAAAATATCATCAAATGAACATTTTACCAAGAATACTAAATGTTAGTTAGCTCTTTACATGCAGAAGATGAACTTAGCAGATGAAAAAATGACATATTTTTCCCAAGATAATGGAATTAAAATTTCATTATCATCTCCTAGGGAGAAAATGTATACTTCACCTTAACATTTCATACAAATTATCCCATAATCCCTACTTTCTGAAGAATGAACAGAGAGTACTTCAATGAAAATGTCAGCTATTGGTATTTTATTTAGCATTCAAAAAACCAACGAACAAAAAGAAAAGACACAAAATATTTACAAGGACAAGGCATTAAGATGGCTTATACTGTATAAAATGAGGATAAAAACAAACAAAAAATACTAAGAAGTATAAATTCTAATATAAAGTACTTTTATGTGAGGTCTACAACCCCTCCCCACCCTTCCACCCTTTATGCTTCAATATGATAAGCAAGTGGTATACTAGTAATCTAGTATCTTCAAAAAAAAAAAAAAAAAAAATCACCTTGCATCTCTGAAATGTGTGAATTATATGTTTTTCAAGAATTATTCATATGTCATTTCACAATAATTTCGATTATCATGATAAACATATACGCGGTAAAATCAAGACCTGTAAAAGAAGATGAAACTTAAGTTCAATAAAAATATGCCAAGATTAACATTTTAACCCATTTACGTCAAGTGGACTCTTCTACCACAACTCTTTGGACAGGTCTATTTCCAATAGCAGCGTGTCCGGTTAGTTTTTATTTTTACCTTGATGCATAGAAATTCCTCTATTTAATGCAAACAGTGGAGACCTTGATCAGATGCTGCATTCTATGGCATCTGATCTGGGTCTGCACTGTTTACCAATTACCCTTTTGAGAGTTTCTTGACCAAAATGGGTTATAACTGAGACAGAACACGACTTCAATCTTTCGACTTCAAAACACATCTAGATGGACTTTTCTCATGAGCTTAATGGTATTCCCATCAGCAATTTTCTTATTTCTCCATAAAAAATATAATGTTGTGGGTACTCATTAGAAGCACCTTGCCAAGATACTTTTAATGAGTACCCATTACATGTTTTCATGGAGAAATAAGAAAAATATCAGTACTTCTCGGCAGAGTAAAAATGCCTCATGATGTATTTATCCGAAAGCAAAATAAAATATTTCTATAAAACATCAGTAAATGAATAGAGGTTCAAACTCTGAAAAGAAAAAAAAAAAATTAGTTATTTGAAACAAAGACACATAAATCACAGACACCTACCCCATACCTGTATCCCTACAAATTACACAAGCCTATAAAAGAATATGTCTAGTAAACTGTGGCAAACGGTTTGTTCTCCACCGAAGCTATTTATGCAGATAAATTGTCTTATTCAAACATACTTTGCTCAAACGCTTAGCACTCTGGGTAAAATTTTTAGCAGATTACATATTGAAATACTTTTCTGATTTTTCCCAGAAAAAAGGATTTGACATTTCATGAAATTGTCTCCTATGGTCCTATGAGACAATTGCATGAAATGTCAAATCCTGTTTTCTGTGAAAAATAAGAAAAATATTGCCAATTTGTCATCTGCTGAACTGGCCCAGCGAGTGGTAAAGGTTAATATGCTAGACTGGACTTACATACTTACAAAGCAAACCTGGCTATCTTAACCGTAATCATATCTCCAATTACGAGAGCCATATTTCAAGCTATCAAATTACTACTTACATGTATTTTGGGATTGTGCGGTGTCAAAATACAGAAAATGTTGAAATCGGTATGACAGAAATCAGATTTCTTCTTACCGGGGAAAACTACACTCGATAGTTCATGTTGCCGCAGGTCTGCTCAGTGCATACTGGGCACATGAACTGAGTACAATACTTCTGAGGCCCTATAACACTTTGCATGCTGGGTAAAAATTTCAACAGACAACATTTTGAAATATTTTTCTAAGTTTTCCTAGAAAATAGGATTTAACGTTTTATGCAAATTGTCTCCAATGAAGACAATTTGCATGAAATGTCAATCCTGTTTTCTGCAAAAAATAAGAATAAATATCACCAATTTGTCATCTGCTGACTTTGCTGATAGCATGGAGTTGTAACAAAATGCATTACACACTATGAAAATGCTTCCAATATACTTTGTAATGAAATTTACTCTGTTTTGTTTGTGTGTGTGTTTTTTTGTTTTTTTTTGTTTTGTTTCGTTTGGTTTTTTTCTTTATTTTAATGGCATCCTGATAAAAACAAAAACCAATGACTAATCACAGCAGTATATAGGCAACATTCTGATTTTCTTTTCATTGTTTAGAGAAAATAAGTCTTGACATGTCATGTGAATCGTCTGCTCAGCAGACGATTCACATGACATGTCAAGCCTTGTTTTCTCTGAAAAAAAATAAAAATAAAAATAAAATCCGACCATTGTCAGCTACAATTCTGCATGGTGCTTAAGGGTTAGTATTCTAATATAGACAGGACCAGTTGCACTTTTATCTAATTATCTTAACCAAAAAAAGAGCCCTTTGCAAACACAACCCAGAACAGAAGAATTATCAGGGTCTGCACTTTTTGGTACTGAATTACATGGAAAAAGGTCTTATAAAACATCATTAAAATACCAAATAAATTAATCCAATTTCTAAGAATGGAGGAAAACACTAGGCATAAATGCATTAATATGCACTTTTTGGAATTGAATTACATGAGAACTTGTTTTACAAAACATACTAAATAGATTCATCCAATTTCTAAGAATGGAAGAATACACCAGGCATAATTGCATTAATATGCACTTTTTGGTATTGAATTACATGGAAACATGCTTTATAAAACATCCCTAAAAATACTAGATTAGTCTTCTAAAAATGAAAGAATACACCAGGCATAAATGGAATAATATTTGTGTATAATTGTAATAAAAGTATCCATAAATTAAAAAAATTAAAAATTGCTTAGGCAGCATATAAACATTTAATCTTTTCAATCGTATCATACAGATATCTAATCACTGAATCAAAAATCGCTATAATAGATCTAGATAGATATGCTAAACCACTCCTTTGCAATAGTCAAAATCAGCATACAACAATAAAAAATATTTCTTTTTTTTTTTTGTCTTGAAAACTAATCTACATTTCATTTGAGTTGACTCTAATGACAGAATTTACATGAAATGCAGAGATTTCCTTTACTATTACCAGAAAAGTTAATTACTTTAACACTCGTCCTGTTGAACCAGGATATGCCCTCGGCCTGTCTTTGCAAACAGTGTAGATCCAGATCAGTTGTCTTCTGAAGAAGCCAACTGATCTGGATCTGCACTGTTTGTCATTCAGTATGTGAATTTATATCAACAATCTGAATCAAGCAATCTGATTGGCTGACAATTGGAAGTGGGTGTGACGTCTTAATTTATTCAGCATGACAAAGGTTTTAAAATGATCCTAAGTATCAAGGCAGATAGCAAACAGTGCAGATCCAGATCAGATGCCTCATTAGGGGCATCTGATCAGGGTCTACACAGTTTGCCACTCATTCCATCAGTTTTTAGTCAGTCTGACGGATAGTAAAATGGATTTCTTCAAATTTTAGGACAAGCATGGTAAGAGTTAAGGGTCCCAAATTCCCAATATTTGTGAGTAATAAGATAACATTTTTTTTTCTAATAAATAGGGTTTGGCATTTCAAGCAAACTGTCATCTTACTCTAACAACTTATCTGAAGCCTCGCACAGACAGATGTCACCTATACTGCTGTTTATTTAGCTAAGTCAAGTCACTTTCTGAAGTACCTACAAATCAACTCAAAAGGTTTCACCTTTACAGGTTTCGGAATAAACTATTTTCATACAAGAGTACATATAAGATTACAAACCTAAAATAGTCAGACACAATGATCAGACCATAAATGGTCATAATCTAGTCATTTTGTTTGGATACAACACTTTGGGGTCCACCTTTAAACCATCTTAAATTCAAAATAACAAACGACATAACAGATGACACATTTTAACCCTTAAAGCTCCATACAAAACTTTTGCAGATGCTAAGCAGATGATTCTCATGAAATGTCAAGCCTCATTTTCTCAGAACAACAGAATGAAAATATTTTGGAAGGTGTGCATGGTGGTTTAAGGGTTAAATATTTTTTTCTCTGAAAACTAGTTTTTTTAGATTTTTTGTGATCATGGAGCCCATTTTGTGACTTTTGAATGACCGTATTCGACCTAATTACCGCACTGTGCGCTTAGGTTTTTCAAAATTACTGGGAACACTCAGTTGTGGTAAAATATGTATCTTCCTACTTAGGGTACATTATAAAAAAGATCAGAAGAAGACTTTTGATTATAATTATGCAGTTTTTTTTTTCCTGATTTTCTTTATAAAGACATGTTGTGGATACTCATTTGAATTGCATCGACAAGTCGATGCAATTCAAATGAGTACCCACAACATATGTCTTTATGAAGTAGTAGACAAAAAGTACACTGGCTGTAATGAAGTTTGTTTGTGTTGAGGTTTTACGGCCCTGTCAACCCAATGGGGTCATGTCGAGTGCGGTCAGTTTACCTAACCACACGTTTACTGGGCAGGCTTAGTTCTCTAAGCGGTTAACCAGTATTGTGCACATTCTTTCGCCAGAAAAGGCTGTAATGAAGACCACGGAAACTTCTTAACTGTGCGCTTATAGGAGTATGTGGGATAATTAGATCGAATACGGTATATGAGGGTCACCGACCAAGCCATATTGGCCGAAGCAAGCCATGTGCAGAACACATGACAATTCAGGTGAATTCAGTTTTGCATGTGTGTTCATTGCTCCTTTTCACCGGGAATCTTATTTGATGTTTTCCTTGCATCACCAGCGGGATTATTGAATTTAAATAAAAGCTTTATTTTCATGAACAATAAGAAAAAAAAAATCACTGAATTGTCCTCGAATAATTTTTGCCAGTAAAGTACAGATCATGACATTCCATAAATCGGCAATATAGTCAAGCTATACAAATTGTAACATATTGTTGAAACATGTTCAGTTTAATCATAATGGGTGCTTTCTTAGTTTCATAGCTCTGCCCGTACACGTGTGTCTTGCTATTAAGAAACGACATTGAAAATTTGTTAAGCCCCCATTCATAGAGCTAATGGGTCAACTCAATGAGCAATGAAAGAACTTAAAATAATCAATACGAATACATTACCTATATATGTTCTTATGTACTTATCTGAACAGAGCGCGAGATAAATAGCGTATCAGTACATGTATATTTTTCTTAGTTCTTCATGAAAACATGTTGTGGGTACTCATTAGAAGCATCCCATCAAGGCACTTCTAATGAGTACCCATAACATGTTTTCGTGGAGAAATAAAAAAAATATCAGTAGTTTTCAGTTGAAAAACATTCTTAACTGGAGTTTCTTTACTGGTTGGATTACTCACGTTGTTACTATAAACAGAGAAACTTTAAGTCGAAGAATGTTACCCTTTACAAATTGTACCATATTTACCATATGTATTCGGACAGACAGGCCTGAGCAAACAGTTTAGACCCAGATGAGACGCCGCAGAATGCGGCGTCTCATCTGGGTCTACACTGTTTGCCGCTCATCCAGCAATTTTTAGACATAACACTGGGTACTGAATTTTACTGGTTCAAATGTTAGAACATATATGGTTAGGAGTTGAGGTGTTTGAATACTTAGGGTAAATACAGTAAGCTGCCTTATAAGACAAAGAATGTGCTGATCATACGTTACCCATGTAGTGGTAAATAATACGGCGTTTCAAATAGAACTTTGGCTGATTTAGTAATGCACACTGAAAATTATTAATAACATAGCGGGACTTTCAATACAGATTAGATCTGTGAACTAACATGTCATTTTTGAAACATTTAAAAACATCGTAGAAGAGTAAAATTCGATTACACTATTTTTTTTCTTCAGTAATCCACTAGTATTATTTATTTATTAATTCATTTTTATTATTTTTATTTATGTCTATTTATTTATTTATTTTATTATTTATTTATTGCTTTTTTTTCTCTAGAATTTCCATTTTTAGTAAAAATCCTTAAAAAGAAACCTGCTATAAATGTTTGGTCGTTTTCATTTTTTTTCACAATTACAAAATTTTTACCAGCCCAGTGACAACAGCAAACTACATAACATGTTTTGTTTTGTGAGTATGAATTTTTCTTCTTTTTAACCCATTGTGGTCGGGACACCCGTAAAAGGGTATCTGGCAAACAGTGCAGACCCAGATCAGACGCCACAGAACATAGTGTCTGATCAAGGTCTCCACTGTTTGCAAAAAGTTTTGCCATTTTTCTTCAGGAATAGGAACATCTCACAGCCTCACCTCTCTAAAATTGAAATTGGACTCTTCCAATATATAGTGTGGGCAAGTCTATTCAATCAACAATAGGTTAACCTTTGCGAGACACTTCTGACAAACACTATAACAGGTTTTTGTGGAGAAATAAGAAAAATACTTATCTGTTTACTTTCTAATCTGGAGATAAATTATGGAAAATGATAAAATGAGTATTATTTTCTTATGTTTCCCAGAAAAAGGACTGTCAAACCCTAGTTTCTGGGAAAAGCAAGAAAATGCTATAAAATATGGTCAGCTATCAGTAATATTGATGGATTGAAACTTAAAGCTCCAATCACAACTGCAAATTGCAGCAGATGCCATTTTTATTTATTTATTTTTTCCTAGAAAATAAGTCTTGACATTTCATGTGAATCATCTGCTTTTTTAATGGATGATTGACATGAAATGCCAAGACTAATTTTCTCTGAAAAATAAAAAAAATAAAAATTAAAATGTTGGCTGCTACAAATTTTTGCTTGGAGCTTTAAGGGTCAGCCAAAGAAGTATGAAAGCTCACAATTGTATTAATCCATGGAAATGAACAATTATGATTTGTTGGTATCTATTTATACATGTGTCAACATCCTATTTACAAGATCATTGGGCTGATCAAAGTCCTTTAACCTTTAGCACTCTCCCGGCAAATCTTAGCATACAACAATAAGCGACATTTTCTTCTACAAAAAAACAAGGCTACTGATATCAATCCATTGTCTTGTCTCAAAGACATAACAAACAGATAATTTAAACAAAATTCCAAATCCTGTTTTCAGAGATGTGGGTTGGGGAGAAAAATCCGACACACCTCAGGATGAAGCAATAATTGTTCAATAATTAAGGATCTTTCATTATATTTGCATTATAACATATCTTGTGAGTACTCATTGGAATTGCCTCATTGAGGTAATTTCAATGAGTACCCACAAAATATGTTTTGGAGTAAAATAAACAAAAACCAAGAGAAAACTGTTCTTCTTAAACTGCTCTTAGCTGGAGCAATGTATAGCAAGCCACTGATATTTAAATTCAGCAAAGATAATTTTAACCCTTAAAGCGCCAATCACTGCCAATTACTTTAAAAGTCATTGTTGCAAACAGTGTGGACCCAGATCAGACGGCTCCTTTAGGTCTAATCTGGGTCCACACTGTTTGTCTATATGCAAAAATAGGTTTGAAAAGTTTGCAAGAATATTCAGCAGACGACATAAACAGGCGACATTTCCAGATGCAGATTTTTCTTGGTGCTTTAAGGGTAAAAAATCAAACATTACCACCAACACAATAGCAATCATAAGATCAGTGTTGGAGCTGTGCCATGACCCTTTCACTGTTTTAATCTAAACCACAAAATATTTTTAGAAACTAATTTTTCGGAAAAGAAGAAAATCCCAAATACAAATTCCTTGAAAACTTTTCACCCACAATTTTACAGCTATTTATTGGCATGTTCTAGGAGACTTGAAATTTGATGACATCCCAAAAGGACTTGGTTTAACATGTCAACCCTAGTGGGTCATTTTGTATCATCCCTCAGAGAAAAGAAAAGGAATAGATGACCTTGTGGAGGAGAAGAAACAGAGAAGGATGTAAGAATGCAAATGACAGCACAGAAATAGAAGAATTATAAAGATGCCTCCTTCCTTTATGAGCAGTTTGATCTGGGTCTACATTGTTTGCCTATCTGAATATTTGGGGTAATATGATTTGTACCACTCTGCAACAATCCCTATACAAAAATTTCCCTCAGCAAATATAAAGTATTAGTAAATGTAGCCTAAATATCTGAGCAAACAGTGTAGATGCTGATCAAAGTGCTTGGTGAGGAGCTTCTGATGAATACCCACAATATACATGTACGTTTATATGGCAAAATAATAAAAAAAAAAATCAGTACTTGTTAGTTGAAAAAAAAAAAGAAAAAAAAAAAGCTGCCTATCTAGAGGTATATATACAGCCATATCAGAAGACTTAAGGAGGATTTTTTGACTGAGATGAGGTTTTTACGGCCAGTAAACTCATAATGTCATGTCGAGCTGGTCACTTTACCAAACAACACTTTTCCTGGGCAGGCCAAGTCCTCTAAGCAGTTAACCAGTACTTGTGCACATTCTTTCACCAGAAACTGACAACTGCTCTTCTTGAATCAATGGAAAGGACTTAACTATTTTCCTGCTGAATAAATTAAGATGCCATGCCCACTTCTAATTTTCAGCCAATGAGACAACTTGATTTGGATTGTTGCTATAAATTCACATACTTAATGGCAAACAGTGCAGATCCAGATCAGTTGGCTTCTTCAGAAGCCAACTGATCCGGATCTACACTGTTTGCAAGTGCAGAATATATTCGGGTTCAGCAGGACAAGGGTTAATGAGCAGTATTTGACAATAATTCTGGGATATTTTTCAATTTCTCCATAAAAACACTCATTGCAGGTACTCATTAGAAGCATCTCAATGAGGCACCCTTAATGAGTACTCATAATATAAGTTTGTTTTTTTTTGAGAAATAAGAAAATTTATCCTAGCATCATCACCAAATACTCTTCTGCATATCAAAAACAGTTGGTGAACTTGAATGATACGCCAGGTAAGAGGTTCTCGCCAGGCAAAAATTCCACGCAACAGCTCCCTGTCTCAAGATTGGCATAATATGCAGTACATGAAAATACCGAACTCTAATTGTGGCTTGTTCCAACATGTTGTCTTGGCTGGAAGCCCACCTTATACCTACACAGACTTGAACAAAAGTCTACAAAATATATCACACGACTCTAACAATTGCTTGTCACTGAACTTGCTTTGCGAGCCATTAAACCGTTACCCCTCTATGGGCAAATTCAGCAGATGACAAACTTACAACATTTTTTTTTCTTTTCCAGAAAATAGGCTTTGACATTCCATGCAAATTGTCTCCTGAGGAGACAGTTTGCATGAAATGTCAAAGTCTATATTTTATGAAAAATAAGAAAACTATTTCAAAATGACGTCTGCTGAAATTTTTCCCAGCATGCTAAGTGTGTTAAATTGACTGTCCAATAATGTGTTTCAAGTCGCATTGTACCAACAGAAATGTTTGAACAATATGTTGTTTCTATACACCAAACAAACCTATTGAACACTCACTTAACTCTGGATAAGACATGATTTTTTTTTTGATTTTTTTTTTCAATAAAAATTTTTCTCTGAAAAAAAAAAAAATTAGAAGGTTGTCTGCTTCAAATTTTGCGCCTCACTTTTAGGGTTAAAACAGAGTGATAAATTACATGCAGGAAAAGACCCAGAGAAGTTAAGTACATACATGTACATTAAATTTTCTAACATGAACACTTAGCTTGCTGGATAAAACTTTCAGCAGACGGTATTTTGAATTTTTTTTTTTTTTTTCCTCAGTGAATATGGTATGATATTTCATGCAAATTGTCTCCTTAGGAGACAATTTTCATGTAATGTCAAACCATATTCTCTGAGGAAAAAAAAAAATAAGAAAAATATCAATTTTTCATGTGCTGAATTTGCAGGCAGAGTGCAAAAGATTTTTAGTGATATACAAAAATTCTGGCTGTTCACCAATTTATGAGATAGGTAGATAAATATATTTATTGATATCCGCTTTTGATACACTTAATATCAGGCTGTCATGATACAATTAAATGTGCGTAATCATGTCGAGATTTACCTACATATATTTACGGCTGATGTAATGTTATCACTAAACCATGTTAAATAGTGTCACCGATAAATATACACTCCATTACGTACCCTTAAAAAATACTGAAGGCGTTTAACCATAAATAATGATGATGATGATTTTGTAAATGGATACTGTTGGTTGACTGGGTTGGAGTTTAACGGCCCAGTCAACAGTAATAAGGTCATGTCCAGCCTCTCAGTTTACCTAACCACACTTTTCCTGGGCAGGCTTAGTTCTCTAAGCAGCTTGTGTACACTCTTTTGCCAGTGACTGACAACTGCCCTTCTTGAATCAGCAGAAGGGAGAGAATGACCGTAAAAAATATTTCATGATCAATCATCATGAAAGAATGTCTCTGGACCTAGCAGGAATCGAATTTGTGACCTCCTGATCATCAGTCTGACGTGCATTCAAAAAACATGTCCAAAAATTCTTAAAACTTGATCAACAGGGGTAATTAACCCTTAGTATGCTGGGTAAACAGTTCAGCAGATGACAATTTGAAATATTTTTTCTTATTTTTTCCAGAAAATTGGTTTTGACATTTCATGCAAACTGTCTCCTCAGGAGACAATTTGCATGAACAGTCAAAACCTATTTTCTAGGAAAAGTAAGACAAACATCATCAATTTATTGTACGCTGAATTTGCCCGTTAAAGCCCCATCCTACTCTAAAAGCCATTTTCATAAGGTGACCATTTTTTGTGGTCATCATGATTTTGTCCAGTATTAACCCACTATATCAGTCAATATCATAGCACCAAGGGTATTCAGATAAATAGTTACACATTTTGTGGTATCTGCTCTGGGTCTACACTGTTTGCTCCGGCTCGTCTGTCCAAATACTTATGATAAATATGGAACACCAAAATGAATAGACAGGGGACAATTTGTGTGAAATGGGAAAAAAAAAATATTTTAAAGTATTGCTGATATTTTTTTTTTATTTGTCATACAAAGTGTCAAGCTATCCCTAGACTGAAAATTAGGTTAATAGACTGAGTAACTCAATGTCCGAATTTTACCTGATAACAAGGGTATGGTCTTTAAACTGAATAGAACAGTCACAGTGTCTTCTAAACTGATACAAACATAATTGTGGTTTATGATATATAGACACATGTATATACGACAGGACAAGTCGGAACAAGTTTACCGCAAAAACCTACTAAGACCCTGGAATGTTTCAAAAGGAAAATAAGACAATAAATGAATACATCCTCTTCCTTTAATGCTTAGCATGCAAGGTAAAATTTTCAGCATATTACATTTTAAGATATTTTCATTTTTCCCATAAAAGAAGATTTGGTATTTCATGCAAATTGTCTCCATTGGGGACAGTTTGCATGAAATGCCAAATCCTATTTTATGGGAAAAATAAGAAAAATATCACTAATTTGTCATCCCTTGAATTTGCCCAGAGAGTGGAAAAGGTTAAATGCATTATAACTATATAACTTGACACATCAAAAAAAAAAAAAAAAAAAAAAATACAAAAAAATTAAAATAAGTATCTTTAAACGATAATGAAAGAGAAATGAAGAAGAAATGAGGAAGTTTTTTGTTTTTTGTTGTTTTTTTTCCAGTCATTGATGTAAGTGAAGTAAGCAGAACTTCTCGGTTTCCCACAAAACCAAATAGGCAAATACAGGATTTTTTTTTTTTTTTTTACTGCAAAGGGAGTATACAGAGGATAATTTTTGTTATTTTATATATCTTTACTCAGTGCAAAATTAACTTTTAAGACCTCGTGTTCTGCAGTCCAGACTGCTAACCATCCGGTCACCCTGATTGTTTGTTTGTGTTGAGGTTTTACGGCCCTGTCAACTCAATGGGGTCATGTCGAGCACGGTCAGTTTACCTAACCACATGTTTACTGGGCAGGCTTAGTCCTCTAAGTGGTTAACCAGTATTGTGCATATTCTTTCGCCAGAAACTGACAACTGCCCTTCTTGTATCAGCGGAAGGGAGAGAATGACCGTAGAAAATATTTCATGATCAATCTCCACAAAAGAATGTTGCCGACCTCGGCGGGGGTTGAACCCGCGACCTCCTGGTCTCCAGCCGGACGGCGCATCCAACTGAGCCACTGAGGCCAGCAGGTCACCCTGATGCTTTGTATTCCTGGAGGAACACAGTATTCATCTGGATGTAGCAAAACACACAACCTCATAACAATGTGGTATCCACATCATCGCAACATTAAATCAGCATGACTACAAATGTTCTTATACTGGACTCTCATTATCTTAAGGGACCCTCTGAAACACTTCGAGATATCCGAGATTGACAATATTGTGGAAAAGAGGAGAAATTGCTACTTAGGAGCAATTTCTCCTCCTTTCCACGATATTTTGTCACCTGTTGTTAGAGTTCCATGTTAAAACAGGACCAGATTTTCACTTGAGATAAACGGTTATTTGAGATAAGCAGAGTCAAGAGAATGCGAGTCGACTGTATCTCTGGATAAGAAGCTTTTTTTTTTCCAACCCAAAAGTACTGATATTTTTCTTATTTCTCCATGAAATCATAATTATGTTGTGGATACTCATTAGAAGCCTTGGCGAGGCGCTTCTGACGAGTACCCACAATGTATGTTTTTGTGGAGAAATAAGAAAAATATTTACCCAATACCCCTTCTTTCTAGAGCTATGTTAATATGCTGATGTTTCGATATTAATGTCTAGTGGCCAATGTCTATACGAAAACATCTGTCTGCTGCCCATCTACGCTAGAAAAAGATACCACCAGCTGTGTTCACAGTGAAAATATATGCGAACGCAGCATGGTATCCTAGTCTAGACGAAGAATTTCTTCTCGCATTCCTGCCTAGATGAATAAACAAGACAAACATACCAAAAACACACTATCTTGGTTCAGTAACTTCAACCTGGGTTGTCCCTATCTGATGTAAGGTGCATTTGTCAACCAAAATCATTTTTTTCTTCTTTTTTTCCATAAAGAAATATGTTGTGGGTACTTATTGGGATTGCCTCACAGAGGAGATTCCAATGAGTACTCACAATGTACGTTTTTTTAGGGAATATTTATCTGTTTACAGCTTTTATCTGCAGCAATGCCTAAAATGGACACGAGAGTCAAAAAATTGCCAGTTATTGCAAACCGCTTGTTACATACCAAACAGTGTAGACCGGGGTCACCCTCATTAGATGCTACAACAAATTACAACATTCAAAAACAACACATTTACTTTGTAATTTTGTAAGTCCAGTCATACTTAAACCTAGACTGGCTCTAGTCTTTTGTGACTAAATATTTATTCTTTAAATGTTAACCTATTTGATACATCCACTAAAATAACATAATTATAGAGGCTGGTCACTAGGTCTAGTGACCAGTCATGATATAACATGTACTTTGGTTTTATTTCAGTGGATTATCAAACAGCATTTTGGTCACTGGAGACTGGAGCCAGTCTAACTTACATCTAGCAAACAACTCTTTCTGTAACAATTTATTTGCAAGGATAGGATTGATAAGATTTATTGGGATGATAAATTTTTGACTACAAGACCAAAACTATCTGACAGTATGTCTCCCTTCTATCTTGGAACCTGTAAATGAATAAAGATAAAAAAGAAAGTCTGTACCTGTCAAAAAAAACAGTAAAGCATATTTTATCCTTTTGTATATTCTTCTTGTACATTCAAACAATAACCCCAACCAACAGGGAAAAACAAACACTCCCATATTTACACCAAGTATTCGGACAGACAGGTCTGAGCAAACACTGTAGACCTAGATGATGCAGCAGAATAGGGTGTATGATCATAGTCCACAGCTCCAGATAAGAGTGGATATCAGGTCAGTTTTCTTATATCTTCACAAAAATATATGTTGTGGGTACTCATGAAAAGCCCCTCAACAAGGCACTTCTAATGGGTACCCACAACATACGTTTTTCGTGGAGAAATAAGGAAAATGTCAACATTTTTTGGTTGAAAAGACTGCCTTATTTAGAGCTATGACAGTCCATATTGTATGTCCTCATAAGGTAATATTTCATCTCTTTGCATGCTGGGTAATTTTGCATGCTTTTTCAGGGATATATCTGTCTCATAGACATCATGGAGCTTTTGAAGGAAATTCTTGTGAAAATTAGGTATACAACAACATTTCTCTATACCTTTACATTATGAAAAGGCCCATAGTTTCAAGAAGTAGGGGCCTTTTGGAAAAATTATGGGCCTTTTAGCACAGGGCCCCTTCCAGAAATATCCCTGTTTTTTTGTCACAGGTGGATTTTTTTTTTAATACTTCTTTTCAAAAAAATCTTTCAGGAATACCCTCAGTGTGTCAAACAGTTTGGATTCAGATCAGGCCCGACATTTTGTTGGGCCTGATCTGGGTCTAAACTGTTTGCAAGGGCTATCAGCAGACGACAAAATTCACCACTAGCGCGGAAAGAGTTAAACAAACAGTGGTAGATAAATGGACTTATTCAAATTTTTGCCCATCTTTGGTAAGGGGTGTTCAGAAAGTTATCAGACAGTCTGATCTGGGTCTACACTGTCTGCCCAGATAAAATGTGTCCAAACAGCTAAAGCAATTATGGTACGGAAAATGCCCTAAAATTCCAAACTCTTTATTCCATAATTTTTTTGGCCTCTAAAAATACTTAGTGGAATGACAAACAGTGTAGACCCTGATCAGACTGCTCCTTCCAGGAGCAGTCTGATCAGGGTATACATTTTTTGTATAAGCCATTTTGTTTGAAAAACTTTGGAGTACAAAATTTTAGGACATTTACCGCTAGTATCAACCAAAACAAGCTGTGCTGATATATCACCAGTGCATCTCCAAACACACCCTCCAAGATTCTTATCAAGATCTGAAAATTTTAGATGCAAAGTTATCTAAAACCATGCTGTTGTTAGTGATAGCGTCATACACATTTTCAGCATTACATCAAGGGATTTGTTTTTTGCTTTATCAAAGCTACACATAAGCGGGGGTATCCAGATAATTCTTTTTCTTATTTCTCCGTGAAAACATGTTGTGGGTATTCATTAGAAGCGCCTCTAGTGAGTACCTACAATATATGTTTCATGGAGATAATGAGAGAAATGTTAGTAATTTTTGTTTGAAAATTGTTTCTTCTTTGGAGCTATGTTTATACATCAAAAAATTTATAAAACAATACCCTGAATGATAAAAGAATAGAGAGTAAAACCTGTACTTGTGCAAGACTCAATATAGAAAGCAATGACACATGAAGTATTTCATTCAACAATGTACACAAAACCATTAATAAAGATAAACAATTTAAAAAAACACACACAAAAAAAACCTTTTACATGTTTCAACAGCAATAAAGTATTCAGGCATTTATTCTTACAATATCCAGGGTTTTACCTGACTAGCATTTTGGCAGTTTTTACCTAATCCTTGTTCTAGACCCTCAAAACTCAGGGTCCTGAGTAATGCATACATGATCAATCCATAGTTTTGTTCAAAGTTGAGGACAAGTATGGTAAGAAGTTAAGGTGTCCCAGTATCATCTATCTAGTAAATACAGCATTTTTTTTTTTTACCGTTTACAAAGAAATGCTATCAGATTATAGCTTATGGTATACAACGCAATAATATACTTTTTAAGAATTCTGTCACGCCAAGGCCATTTACCAAATCATTTTTAAAAGCTGCTGTTTTTAGGCCTATTGCCAGCCATTACTTTCCAAAGACTACTGACAGCAGTGCCTGGACTTGTCGACGCATGCTAATCAATCATATCTAAAGTATGTAGGTAAACAATCACCAGAAAACTAAATTTTGTACAAATTTTCAAGAATATCATCAGCCAGCTGCTAGCCATATTAAAGAGAATGCCACAATACAAATTTGAAGAAGTTCAATTAATTTACTCCCTACCCCTACCGCTGAAACTTCTGCTTTATAGACAATGTTGAGTACTTTTAGCCAAACATAAAAACATCATGCCTGAGAAGGGAGTTTTCTGTTAGAATAATCATGATGTCATGGCAACATTCTGCAAGCAATAACATAAAAATGAACACCATGCCAATCTGTTGCAGAGCCACTTTATTGTTAACCCTTAAAGTGCCAGTCACACAGCAGTAGATGAAATCTCAAAATATTTTGTTTATTTCTCAGAGAAAAATAAGACTTGACATTTCCTGCAAATTGTCTGCCCAAAATATCTCCTTACTTTCTCAGGAAAAAATAAGAAAAAGTTTTTGAGAATGTCCTCAGCAGTATTTTTGAATGGCGCTTTACAGGTGAAAGCACCAACCCATCAAAGCACTGAAACTTACAATCGTGAAGAGTCTGGTCCCGCTTCATCTCCCTCCAAACGGTAGACTTTCCCATACATCACATACTCAAAACTGTCTGCTCGTGATGGTCCTGTGTCGGTCGGATTGTACTCCGTGTCGGCTGGAGTACCATCCTCGTTCAACGTTGTTGCTATCACCATACGAAACTTGTCTCCTGTAAATACAATATTTATAAATGTTAAGCACTGTATTTACCCTAAGTATTCGGATACCTCAACTCCTTACTATACTTGTTCAAAAATTTAAACAACTACAATTTACTACCTGACGTAGAGTCTAAAAATTGCTGGATGAGTGGCAAACAGTGTATACCCTGATGAGACGGTGCATTCTGCGGCGTCTCATCTGGGTCTTCACTGACTGCTCAGGCCTGTCTGTCCGAATACATATGGTAAATACGGTAAGATGGTTTTACATTCTGAGATATTAACATTCACCACTTGCGCGACAAATTCAGCAGACGACAAATTGTCGATATTTTTTCTTATTTATCCCAGATAACAGGCCATGACATTTCATGCAAATTGTCCTCTTAGGATTACCTAGGAGACAATTTGCACTAAGCCCCAAAGCTCTTTTCTGGACAAAATAAGAAAAATTGTTTCAAAATATTGTCTGCTTAAATTTTTACCCAGCATGAAGAGCGTAAAGAAATATTATTACTGATATCGGAAACCATGCTCACATCTGAAACTTTGCGCTATCATCAATATATGACATATCGCTAAGTAACTTTTTTTTTTTAACTAAACTATGCTGATATCAGTCTTATTTCTGCATAAAAGTATATGTTGTGGGTACTCATTAGAAGTGCCTCATTGAGGCACTTCTCATGAGTACCCACTACATATATTTTTGTGCAGAAATAAGAAAGATTAATATCTGGAGACCCCTCTTGAGCCTCAACATGAGAAAACACTCCTTAGTACATGAACGCACATCCCAGGACGCACAGGCTAATCCAGATCTTTGCCGAGCATGTCATAACTACAGATAAGGCACTTTTGTTTTCAACGAAACAGTATAGATAGTTTTCTTATTTCTGCACGAATACATACATTGTGGGTACTCATTAGAAGCGCCTCACTGAGGTGCTTCTAATGAGTACCCATAATGTATATCTTAATGAAGAAATAAGAAAAATTACCCCAGAATTATCACCAAATACTCCTCCTCCATTTCTCTGATAATATGAAAATGTACGATTCTGTTTGTTGCAGCTAAAACAGTATCTTAACCCTTGTCATGCTGAATAAATTAAGATGCCACGCCCACTTCGAATTTTCAACCAATCAGATTAATTCATCTAGATTTTTTATATAAATTTGCATACTTTATGGCAAACAGTGCAGATCCAGATCAGTTGCTTCTTCTTCAGAAGCTAATAGATCTGGATCTATGCTGTTAGGCAGGGTATATCCAGGTTCAGCAGGACTAGGGTTTAGTAAGATGTAATCACTTCAAACTAGACATTAATAATTTCTTGACATTTTAGTAGAAAGATCAGAGAAAAGATTTCAAATCTGCTTTGATAATGAAAACTTGAACTGATGTTGCAACTGCTGACATGTTCAAGACCTTAGGAATATAAATATATATTTCTTAATTTACATATAACTCGGAAAATTAACATGTAAATTTCTCTTCACATATACAGGGGGATGTGATTGGTCCACTTCTCCATGGGAGAAAAATCTGTGGAAAACAGAAGACAACCCCAATATCCCCTCCAGAAAATGTTGTTTCTGAACATTTCACATCACATCCACAACATTTTGTTTTTGAAAAAATGGAGCCCAAAAGAGGAATTTCTCTGAAAAGAGGAAGAACCACATATCTGCATGCAAAACTGGCCAAAGAATGTGCACAATACTGGTTAACTGCTTAGAGGATTAAGCCTGCCCAGTAAACATGTGGTTAGGTAAACTGACCATGCTCAACGTGACCCCATTGGGTTGAATGGGCTGTAAAATCTCAACACAAACAAATGACAAAATGGGACTCCCATGTGCAACAGTAACCTTATGCAGTCTGAGCCATTTTATTCATGATGAGTTGATGTTTTACATACCTTTCAACATGATTTAAGTCATATCGAGATGATGGAAGGGTAATAATGAAAGGTTCTGTGCAATGAAGCACTGATCATTCATGAGCGCCATTTTATTTAAGATTTTACCCGGCAGTGCCCCAGTTACAAAGACAAGCACTAATAATTCTTGCTACTGGCAGCGGGCCAGTCACAACTAAATGACAGAAACAGTTCTTCTACAAGCTTCTCATCATTAGAAACTGCACCTAGCTATCTCTATATATATCTTGCAGTACTCCAGACTTGAATATTCAGATTTTTGTATACCCTGCCAAAAGCTGAAGAATATATCTTCGGCACTGTCCTTATGTCTGTCTCCTCCCCTAGTAATATCTCTGTAACTAATTATCAGATTTCCTTCATACTTTAGACATGGGCATTGAACATCCTGACACTGTTATTAGAATTGATCTATTTACATAATGCTTAGCATGCGGAATAAAATATTCAGCAGATAACATTTTGAAATATTTTTTCTTATTTTTCCAAGAAAACATGATTCAATATTTCATGCAAATTGTATGAAATGACAAATTCTGTTTTCCGGTAAAAATAAGAAAAATAGCACCAATTTGTTGTCTGCTGAATTAGCCCCGAGAGTTGTATATGTCAATGCTTAGTATACCAAATCTACCCTATTTATTTTGACAGACACAGGCAAATAGTGTAGACCCAGATGAGATGACACAGAATGCTGCATCTCATCAGGGTCTACACTGTTTGCCACTCATGCATCAATTTTTAAACACATCAGGTAGAAAATTGTACTTGCTCAAATTTTAGAACAAATATGGTAAAGAGGTGAGGTGTCCGAATACTTAGGGTAACTATGCTACATTTACATACATACATACATACATACATACATACATACATACATACATACATACATACATACATACATACATACATACATACAAACATACATACATACTTACATACATGCATGCTAAATTATCGTCTAAATACATGTATCACCTTATCTAGAGTTTTAACCCTTAAAGGGCCAACAAAATTTGTAGCAGATGACATTCTAAATTTTTTTATTTTTCAGAGAAAACAAGTCTTGACATTTCATGTGAATCAATTCACATGAAATGTCCTCTTGTTTTCCCTGCAAAAAAAATTTGTCATCTGCTGCAGTTGTGATTGGCGCTTTAAGGGTTAAAATTTGATCTATATATCTACCATATCTACAGATAATAAAATAGAACACTTAGCTAGCTGTCAGAGTGATATAAAATTCCAAAACAAAATTTCACGAGTTCTGTGCCACAATTACCACCACCATACCGAAGTGTTAATAAGCCGAAATGTAACAATTCAAAAACTCAGGTACCTGGTGACCAGGTACCATTTAAAATTCTTTATGGGATTTCAAAGACTTTGTACAATTTATATACCCAATACACACATGTTACTACTTGTTTGAAGGTGACTCAAGTGTAAGACATACATCAGCCACATATACCCACTTGAATGACTAGAAAGGACAAACTCTTTCAAATCACTGGTATTCTCATAGACTAGCTGCAGTCTCTAGTGACAAAATATTTTTTTCTTATAATCTGTTTAATAATCCACTAAAATAAAACCAAAGTAATATCATGACTATCAAGGCTGGTCACTTTATACCCCATTTTAATAGGAACCCCCCCAACCTCACCCCCCCCCCCCACCCCCCAGCTCCCCCTCACCCATCCAAAAGGGTAACTGGCAAAAACTGAAGATTGAGATCAGACACCACAGAATGTGGCAACACTGTTTGCATTAACTGCAGGAATTTCTTTGAAACATAGTAATGATAAAAACTAACCAGACACCCTGCTATTGGAATTAGACCAGTCCAAAGAGATGTGATAGAAGAGTTCACATGACGTAAATGGGTGAACACCAAGTCATTTGTGGAGACTGCAGATTACAAAATGACAATGGTACATTTAAATACTTCAGCTTTCCTACTGGACTAATTGGTGTATTATTATTTTTTTTTTTTTTTACATTTTTTAAATGCAAATAAATAAGTGAAACAATAATACCGTTCCACTATCGTGTGGCGGGAAAAATAACCCTGTCAAAAATTGGCCAACTTTGTCCATTTGCAATCCTAAACCAATCTCCACAATATTGGTTCATTCTAGGATTTGCATTTTTTTTTTTTTTTTTTTTGCAAACTCTACACAGGACTAGATTAGGTGCTAACATCTAATTTTTTTTCTTATAATTTTACACATAAACTTGTTGTGGGTGCTCATTAGAAGTACCTCACAGAGGTGCTACTAATGAGTACCAACAACACAGGTTGTCTTTGAGAAATAAGAAAAAATATGTCTGACTACACTCCTACATAGAGCTTTCAGTATGTCTGCAAGATTACCAAGCTCGATCGACATGACCTTAACTGGTTGACTAGGCTGTAAAACCTCAACTGAAACTCATCTGCAAGACTGGACATGACATCAATCTACCAATGTGTCCTATAAGTTAGTATACACGCCCTACCTTTTGCTTATTGCATAGCTCCAGATAAGCACTTTTTTTTTTTTTCCAACAGAAAAGTACTGATATTTTTCTTATTTCTCCTTGAAAACATACGTTGTGGTACTCATTAGAAGTGCCTCAGTGAGGCACTTCTAATGAGTACCCACAACATATGTTTTCGTGAAGAAATAAAAAAAATATATTGTGTGGACACCCATTCTTATCTGGAGATTTGCTTACTGTACAGGTGGGCTAACAGAAAGAAGAATAAAAGGTCTGTTTCAAAAGCAATGTGACAGAACACAGGTAAAGAACTATGTGTATTGACTCTAATCACCAAACTTGGCATAACTTCAACATACCATAATTTTCTTTATACCAACCTTTCTATCAAGACTGCCAAATTCTACTTAGCTACATGCTGTTTCTTCTGTTTTTTTTTTCATTATAGTTTTAATAGTTGCAGTTAAGGCACTTTTTTCAACCATACAGTACTGATATTTTTTTCTTATTTATCCACGAAAACATATTTTGTTGTACTCACTAGAAGCACCTTGCGGAACTGCTTCTAATGAGTTCCCACAATATATGTTTTTGTGTAGAAATATATAAAGTATTATGTGGATACCCCCTCTTAGCAGAAGCAATGTTATAGCCTTTCGTAGCTGCAGGCACTTTTTTCGACCAAAAAGTACTGATATTTTTCTTATTTCTCCAAGAAAACATATGTTGTGGTACGAGGTGCTTCTAATGAGTAACCACGACATATGCTTTCATGGTTTTTGACTGGCTGAGTTGGGGTCTAGTCAACCCATTAAGGTCATTTTACCTAACCACACTTCTCCTGGGCAGGCTTAATTCTCGAAGTGGTTGTTCAGAATCTGTGCACATACTTTTGCCAGAAACAAATGCTTGCATTGAGAAATAAGAAAAATATGTGGCTACCCTCTCAAATCTGGAGCAATGGGCTTTTTTTCTTGTTCCACTGAATGCTCAGGGAAGCATAGCTCTACATGGAGTTAACCTTTGTCCTGCTCAACCTGGATATACCCTGCCTTTGCAAACAGTGTAGATCCAGATCAGTTGGCTTCTGAAGAAGCCAACTGATCTGGATCTGCACTATTTGCCATTCAGTATTTGAATTTGTATCAATAACCTGGATCAAATACTGTGATTGGCTGAAAATTAAAAGTGGGTGTGGCATCTTAATTTATTCAGCAGAACAAGGGTGAAGTCTGATAAATACTTTTTCTTATTTCTCCTTGAAAACGCATGTTGTGAGTACTCATTAGAATTACCTCCTCAAGATGGCAATTCTAATGAGTACCCACAGCTTATGCTTTCCACAAGAAGTAATACTTTTTCATCAAAAAGCAACTTAACTAGGCTATAATGAAGGGTTGATTAAGAGCTGACAAGCTTATCAGCATGAAGAATTTAAGCTAAACCACTCTCTGGGCTAATCCAGCAGATGACAAAATAATTTTTTATTTTTCCAAGAAAACAGGATCTGATATTTCATGCAAATTGTCTCATGCAAATTTGCATGAAATATCAAATCCTGTTTTTTTGGAAAAATAAGAAAAATATTTCCAAATGTTGTCTGCTGAAAAAAGCATTTATTCGGATAAATCTGTTTCTTTATTTCTCTCTGAAAATATATAGGCACTGCTAACGAGTACCCACAACATATGCTTTCTGCATGAAAAAAGAAAAAATATCAGTACTTTTTCATCGAAAAACAACCTGACAATTTCCATATATAAGTAAAGAGGGGTCATCTTGCTTATTTATGCTCCATTAAATAAACTGTATCCTTATTCCTTATTTGAATCTAAGGCATCTCATTTCTGATGACTAGCAAATTCTTAGCATATGCCAAAGCAAATAGTTCCGGAGTAACAATCCTGCATTCTAGAGTAATTACTTATTTAACATCCCTTCCTATTGTACAAAAAAAGAGAAATTAGGTAAGATGCTACTGTGCAGACAGTAGATAGGTATTTTCCCTCACTGTTTGTTAACATCTTTCTAAAAATAGGTGACTATGTAAGTTCCAAGTTCTAGATAAGAGGGTATTCAAATAAGTATTTTCTTATTTCTCCAAGGAATTTTGGTACAATGTGGGTACTCATATGAAGTGACTCCGAGAGGTGCTTCTTATGTATATCATAAGATATGTTTTTGAGGCGAAATATGAAAATATTAATATTTTTTTACTAAAGAAAAAAACCTTATCAAGAATTGTATATGTACTGTGTTTCATTTTTCATATATGATTGATGATAATTGCATAGCCAGAAAAAAAAATCAAGGTAAAAAAAAACTGTAATCAGCATTTCTTTTGTGAATGTCCACAACCTCAGGGCTGTTGGCTAAGCTACAAAACTGGATGTAACTTACTGTCATTATTAGTGTATCTAAACTGAAACATTTGTGTTAATAAAAAAAAAAAATAATAATATCAACCTTTTTTTTTTTTTTTTTTTTTTTTTTTTGGCTAGTCCATGATCCACATGAAATTCATATTCTTATTTTCTTGAAAAAAAAAATATATAAAAGTAAGCAGGTAGTAAAATGGATTTTTTTTCTCAAATTTAGATTGGTTGGTTTGGTGTTTAATGGCCCATGCATGCAATTTAATGGCCCAGTCAACACAATTAAGGGCATTTTGAGCTGGTCAGTTTACCTACCCTACAGGGTTAGTCTTCTAAGATCTCACCAATATGCTTCTAATGAGTACTCTGAACATATGTCTTAGTGGAGAAATAAGAAAAACTATCGGTACTTTTTATGGAAAAGAAGTGCCTTATCTGGAGAGGTCACAAACTACAGTGTAAGAAACAGCAAACTGGCCTTGTTAATCAAACAAGAAAATCACATACCTAGGTCCATTGGATAGACCTGTGTGTTGACATCTAGTATCAGGTCCATCTTAAACGACTCACTCTCACAAAACAAGCGGGATACTGAAATACAAAAATACAGCATATTATTTTACATGTACAGATATAAAATAGCTCTCCAAGTATTGTATTTATTCTAATATATGCACCATGGGGCACTGCAATTAACTGCTGCTAAAATGGCAATATCGAGTCCAGATTTGGGCCAAAAATAAGATATTTTGATGGCCTAAACTCAATTTTGTATGTGTTTATTTTAAAATGTTTTTCTCCTAGAAGAGTAGGTAGGGGCATTTATTAGAGAGAGAGGTGGGGGGGGGGGGGGGGTCTTATATTAGAATACATATGGTACATGCCCATAAGATATTTTGATGACCTAAACTCAATTTTGTATGTGTTTATTTTAAAATGCTTTTCTCCTAGAAGAGTAGGTAGGGGCATTTATTAGAGAGAGAGGAGTGTGTGTGTGTGTGTGGGGGGGGGGGGGGGGGGAGCTTATATTAGAATACATATGGTACATGCCCATAGCTCTAGATAAACCATTTTTTCAACCCAAAAGTACTGACATTTTTCTTATTTCTCGAGGAAAACACACGCTGTGGGTACTCATTAGGATACTTCTACTGAGTACCCACAACATATGTTTTTGTGGAGAAATAAGAAAAATATTCTGTGGTCTGGAATTATGCATGCATCTTTGCAGACAAAATGATATAACACTGCAGCACAATAAAAGGACAATTAGTTCTGTCACCCAGCAAAAAAGGTCCTGATCAGACTGCACAAATGCAAAGACCAATCACATAATCCATAGCTCCGAGTAAGGCTTTTCTGACCTAAAAACTGTTGACTACTTTCTTATTTCACAATAACATATACTGCATATTTCCAGATACAAGGGCATATCCACAAAATATTTTTCTTATTTCTTCAGTAAAAACATGTTGTGGTTACTTATTAGAAGTGCCTCAGTGAGGCACTTCTAATGAGTAGCCACAGCAATTTTTCATGGAAAAATAAGAAAAATATCAATATTTTTTTGGTTTTCTGGTGCTATGTAATGAATGCATCCAAATACTTACGATAAATACTGTAATTACAGTATATCTCATAAGAAACTTTTCCACAATCGGAGTCCATAGCTCTTGATAAGGCGCTTTTTTCAACCAAAAGGTATCTATAGTTTTCTTATTTCTCGATGAAATTATATGTTGTGGGTATTCATTAGAAGCGCATTGCCAAGGCGCTTCTAATGAGTACCCACAACATATGTTTTCGTCGAGAAATAAGAAAACTATTTTACTGATACCCACTCCTATCTAGACCTATGAATTAATTATCCTCAACTATAGTCATATCAGAAACTGAAACTTAACCTAGTCCAGTTATGATATGCAAACTGAAAACAATATTCACAATATCATGTTTCAACTATAACTCTATAGGTCAGTACTTTAATATGATATTTAAATTACTAAAAGTTTTACTTGCAATTTCATGTCCCAGAAAGTGTTTTTATTGATTTGTACCATTGTCTCTCAACCTGCTGAGAGTCCCAGACCAAGAATGGGCCAGGACTGGGAATCCGCAGGTCCAGGACTGGAAACCCAAAGTGAAATGACACCTATAAATAGTAGTTTCAAAATCTACTTTAAACATTCCTCTTCAGGAATCTGAAACTCATAATTTTTTTTTTTTTTTTATCTTCTGAAATCTTATAGCTTTGTAGAAGTAAAGATTTTGATGTTTTTTGAACAAGACAGAATGTTTTCACTCACGTAAGACTTTAAACACTTAAAGCGCCAAGCAAAATTGAAGCATACAACATTCTACTTCTTCCAGAGAAAATAAGAATTAGCATTTCATGTGAATCATTGGCTAGACATTTCATGTGAATCATGTGCCCTCCCTCCCCTTCCAAACCCTGTGGAAGTAATCTTCTTGCTTTGTCTGTGTTGAGGTTTTATGGCCCAGTCAACCCAATGGGGTCATGTCGAGCGTGGTCGCTCTGAGCCTACATATGCACAAGGGAAGACTCAAATCAGCCTGTTCATCCATACACAGTGCTCCAGCTAGGATTTCAGGGCAGAAGAGTGCCAGACAGGGCACTTTTTGCACGGTCATACAAGAATGAGGGCACCTCTTTCCATGTGATGAGCTTAGTATTAACTTTGGGTAAATTCAAGACTACATGCTGAAATATTTTTTCTTATTTTTCCCAGAAAACAGGATTTGGCATTTCATGCAAATTGTCTCCAATATTTTTCCCAGAAAACAGGATTTGACATTTCATGCAAATTGTCTCCATTGGAGACAATTTGCATGAAATGTCAAATCCTGTTTTCTGGGAAAAATGGAGACAATTTGCATGAAATGTCAAATCCTGTTTTCTGGGAAAAATAAGAAAAGTATCATCAATTTGTCATCTGCTGAATTAGCCCAGAGAGTGGTAAAGGTAAAAATATTGAGAACTATTTTAATTTTGTTTGGATTTTAATGAAATTTTCACCAAAATGTAGGGTTTGCTGTTTGGAGTTGAAATAAGTCAGTAGGCAGCTTTAAAAAGGCAGAGGGGCGGCAGAAATGGGCAAGAGGAGCGGCCCGCCCCTCTATCAAGGACTAGCTGAAGCACTGATACAAACTGATCAGCCTTCGCTGGGTGCGGTGCTCTGTAGCAGCGAAGAACTGATGATTTCTCCACTGATCAGACTACATGGTTGATCCAAGTCTTCACTGGGGGCATGTCTGAAGGTACATATGCATTGTCTCATGTATATAATGAACAATGACCTTGAGCTTCAGATATCATCTTCAACCTTTACCAACCTCAAGGCTAATTCAGAAGACGACAAATTGATGACGTTTTCTTATTTTTCCCAAAAAACAGGCTTTGACCTTTCATGCAAATTGTCTCCACTGGAGACAATTTGCATGAAAGGTCAAATCCTGTTTTCTGAGAAAGATAAGAAAAATATTGAAAAAATGCCATCTGCTGAAAATTTTACACAGAGTGCTTAGTGTAAACTTAAATATTTGGACATTGTATCTTCTCAATGTATGTCTTAATGCAGTCCTACTGTGGGACAGACAGGCCTGAGAAAACAGTGTGAACCCAGATCAGAAGTTGAATAATGCATAATACACCATTTACCACACACCTAGCAGATTTTAGACATCTCAATAGGGAGTAGAATGGATTGGGGCGCTTCTAATGAGTACCCAACTACCCCTATCATGTTTTCATGGAAAAATAAGAAAAATATACAAAAAAAGCCCCTTGTTTGGGGCTATGTTAAGCCCCTAATTTGGGGTTGTGTAAAGCCACTTATTTGGGGCTATGTAAAGTAAAAGGTAAACACTATGCATATGGACATTTGCCATCTGCATGAGAAACAGTCCATTTTCATCAGTTTTCAAAGGTGTACATTATTCCAGACAAATAGATATCGCTTAGCAGGTTGGGTAAAAATTTCAGCAGACGACATTTTGAAATATTTTTCAGCATAAATAGTTTTTGACATTTCATGCGAATTGTCTCCTTAGGAGACAATTTTCATGAAATGTCAAAGCCTATTTTCTGGGAAAAATCAGAAAAATATCAATTTGTCATCTGCTGAATATGCTTAGAGGGGTAAAGGTTAAATAGGACTTTGTGAGTTATGTGATCTGTTCATCGTGCCCTTTTAAATTTACGATAATGTATAGTTTGCCCAGGTCTGTCTGTGTCTACAGGTCATGTCTAGCTAATGCAGATAAAACAGTCAAAGGGTCAATGACAGTTTGGCCCACCCATAAATGAATTAAGTATATCATAGGCCACTTCTCTTCAACGAAAATTATGGAAAATTTTCTTATTTCTCCATGAAAACATACATTGTGGGCACTCATTAGAAGCACCTCATCGAGCTTCAAATAAGTACCCACAACATGTTTTTACAATCAAAAAAAAAAATATGTTGATACCTTCTCTTATCTGGAGCAGTGGTATGCAGATAAATGCAGATAAATGAATTAAAACATGAAACAAGAATTCCGCGGAAGGCGTCATCGCACCTGCTGGCGCAAAAGTCACAGGAGCCACAATCAGAATGTGGTTATTAAATAAGTTTATTTCATTCTTAGCAGTGCTTACTTGGAAAACTGGGTTGAAAAAAATGTAGACAAAGTGCCAAGTGGGGCACATATATTCCAGGCCAGTCCCATTCCCTCTAATGGCTATATCTTCAGCACTGACTTTTCGTATCATACAGCCCAATGATAATGGAACATTGACGTAAAATGTGTAAAAGTCACTGGAGCATGAAATTTAGGTCAAGGTCATGGGTCAAGGTACCTGCTAATTCAGAACATCAAGGAGAAGCACAATGCAAGGTATGGTGGTTGTAGGCCTTATAGTTGAGGAGTTATCAAACATCAACGTAAAATTTGTCAAATATAGGTCAAGGTCACTGGGTCAAGGTACCTGCCAAGCCAGTGCAATGAGATGAAGCACTGTGCAAGGTTTAGTGGTTGTAGGTCTTATATTTGAGGAGATACGGAACATCAATATAAAATGTGTCAAAGTCACTGGAGTGCACAATATAGGTCAAGGTCACCAGGTCAAGGTACCTGTTGAGTCAATACATCGAGAAGAAGTGCTATATAAGGTTTGGTGGTTGAAGGCCTTACAGTTGAGGACATATGGAAGGGTGACGTACACTGTGTAAAAGTCAATGGAGCGTGAAATATAGGTCAAGGTCACCCAGTCAAGGTACCTGCAGGGTCTGTACATTGAGGAGAAGCACTATGCAAGGTTTGATGGTTGTAGGCCTTATAGTTGAGGAGATATTGAACGTTGACGTAAAATGTGTAAAAGGCACTGGAGCGCAAAATATAGGTCAAGGTCACCGGGTCAAGATACCTGCCAAGTCAGTACATATTGGAGAAGCACTATGCAAGGTTTGGTAGCTAGAGGTCTTACACTTGAGGAGATCTGGAACGTTGACGTAAATTATGTTAAAGTCACTGCAGCCAAAATATAGGTCAAGGTCAACAGGTCAAGGTATCTGCTAAGTCAGTACATTGAGGAGAAGCACTTTGCAAGGTTTGATGGTTGTAGGCCTTATAGTTGAGGAGATATTGAATGTCGACGCAAAATATGTCAAAGTCACTGGAGCGCAAAATATAGGTCAAGGTCACCGAGTCAAGGTACCTGCCAAGTCTGTACCTCTAGGAGAAGCACTATGCAAGGTTTGGTAGTTGTATGCCTTATAGTTGAGAAGATCTGGAACGTCAACGTAAATTGTGTCAAAGTCAATGGAGCGCAAAATATAGGTCAAGGTCACTGGGTCAACATATCTGCCAAGTCAGGAGGTCAGGGAGATGTGTCATGCAAGGTATGATGGTTGTTGTAGAATTGTAGTTGATTAGAATACTAACTTTGACGTAAATGTCGAACTTCGACATAACAGAACTGTTAAGAGACAGACGGACGGATGAACGGACAGACGAATGGAAAAGCGGGCACCTATGTCGCAAAGTCAGGAGGTCAGGGTGATATTTCATACAAGGTTTGATGGTTGTTTAGTCTTGTAGTTGATTAGAATACTAACTTTGACATAAATGTCGAACTTCGACATAACAGAACTGTTAAGAGACGGACGGACGGACAGACAGACGAACAGACAGACGAATGGAAAAGTGGGCACCTATGTCGCAAAGTCAGGATGTCAGGGAGATGTTTCATGCAAGGTTTGATGGTTGTTTAGTCTTGTAGTTGATTAAAATACTAACTTTGACATAAATGTCGAACGTCGACATAAATGTTGACAGACGGACGGACGAATGGACAGACAAACGGAAAAGCGGACGCCTATGTTGCAAAGTCAGGAGGTCAGGGAGATGTTTCATGCAAGGTTTGATGGTTGTTTAGTCTTGTAGTTGATTAGAATACTAACTTTGACATAAATGTCGAACGTCGACATAAATGTTGACAGACGGACGGACGGACTGACTGACGGACGGACGGACGGACGGACGGAAAATCGGACGCCTATATCGCACCCTGCTACAAGCAGGTGCGATAAAAAGGGACCTTTGGGAACATATCCAGACAGTCAAGATTAGAGTTGTTAACCCTTGCCATGCAGATAAATTAAGAGAATATGCCCACTTCTAATTTTGAGCCAATCAGATTACTTGATCCAGCCTTGCCATGCTGAATAAATTAAGATGACCCACCCATTTCTAATTTTGAGCCAATAAGATTACTTGATCCAGGTTGTTGATATAAATTCACATACTTAATGAGAAACAGTGCAGATTCAGACCAGTTGTTTCTTCAGAAGGCTAGTGATCTGGATCTACACTGTTTGCATAGGCAGGGCATATCCGAGTTAAGCAGGACTAGGGTTAAGGATAATCCTTGGAAAAGTTTTCTAATTTCTCCATAAAAACATATGTTGTGGGCACTAATTCGAAGTGTCTCACTGAGCTATACCACTCACAGCATAGTGTGTGTCACTCCAAACAGAATCTGACACTTGACGTACATAACTTAGACACATGTAGATGCATGTACAATGTACAGTAGTGTCAATTTCGTGAAATATACCCCATGCGACATGGCAAAGAAAATGGACATGACTTCAGTGAAAAGCTTCAATGAGTTTTTGTGGAGAAATATTATATAATTTTTTGTTGAAAAAAGTGCCCTATCTGGAACTATGGCCCCAGTCTAGAGCCATGTCACTGTTGGGACGCTTAATTGCTTGAAGAATGTTTTGAGGCATTATGGGTGTTTTAACTTCTGTAATCATTTCACTAACAAGCATGTTTTGCACCCCATCACGAAAACATGGCTATATAATTTTGACCCCCTTAAACCCCACTTTTATACAGTAAAACTGGGGTTTACAGGGGTATACATTATTTTTGTTATTTCTGCTCAAAACATAGAATGTGGGTACTCGTTAGAACCGCCTCGTCATTTTTGGTGGTAAAATTTTCAGTGTATTTGAATAGGCGTGTTTTCGTAATGCCAAACTATTGCAAAAATTTTCCCAACATATTACTTTGCAATTAAACCTTCCATTCACATATTTTAACTTGATCAAAATTAACTATTATCCCTTACTTCTCTGATGGTGTAATTAGCAGGGCCACAAACATACCATATTTACCCTAAATATTGGGACACTTAAACCTTTTACCATATCTTCCCTAAAATTTGAACAAGTTTTTTATGCCTGTGTATCAAAACTGCTAAATGAGTGGCAAACATTGTAGACCCTGATCAGATGCTGTATTCTACACTGTTTGCTAGGCCTGTCTGGCCCTATACTGAAAGATGTTTTTTATCGAATTTCAAGAAAATAAGGCTTGACATTTCATGGAAACTCCTCAAGAACCATAGTTCCAGATAACCCAGTAAACACACAATGTCACAACAACGTTGTTACAATGTCGCTGCAACGTCATGACATTGCAGCGATGTTGTAACGACATTGTTTGTTTGCTGGAAAGAGGAGTAACCAAAAATTATTTTTCTTATTTCTTCACAAAAACATGGCAGTACTCATTCAAAGCACCTCTGAAATGTGCTTCTAATGAGTACCCACAACAAATGTTTTTGTGGTGAAATAATAAAAAAAATCAGTATTTTTCAGTTGGAAAAAGTGCACTATCTGAAGTTCTGGATATGTCAATTCCTATATAAACAAATCACAACTTGAAGTAAGAGGGATATCCGTAAAATTATTTTTCTTATTTCTCCATGAAAAACATTTATTGTGGATAGTCATTAGAATTCCCTAATAACATATGTTTTTATGTAGAAATAAGAAAATATCACTAGTAGTAAAAGAAGTGCTTTGTCTAGTGCAATGACAAATGCCACCTCCATACTAATATTTGAATTCATCAGGGTAAAGGTTAACGACTTTAGTGACAAACTAGAGTTAATTTGCTCAAGCACTGTTCCCAATTTTCTCACATACTTATACAAGCTATAAAGAAATTTCTTCACAAGCAAAGCCATTCAGTCAAGTTTTATTGTCCCCACAGGCACACAGCCTAAAATGACCAATAATTCAGGCTGACCCAAAGAACAATTAACCTTAAATACCTGGCCTCTAAAAAAAGGCAGACAATTTTGCAGGAAATGTCACCTTATTTTCTCTGAAAATTAAAAAAAAAAAAAAAATTAGAATGTCATCTGCTACAAATTTTACTTGGGGCTTTAAGGCAAATTGTATGTATACAATATTACAATGCCATCAGCAACAGTCAGTGACTGACCTTGGAAGAAGTACCAAAAATTACCAAGTACTTTGAAGTGTGTGTGGGGGTGGGGGTAAAAAGCTGCCAAGTTAGAATCACCTCAGTGAGGTTATGGTTATTCATAACACCTGTCACAATCTTAGTGCTAAGCATGCTGAGTAAAAATTTCAGCAGACAACAGTTTGAAATATTTTTCTTACTTTTCCCAGAAAATAGACAATTTGCATGAAATGTCCTATCCTGTTTTCTGGGGAAAATATTGTCAATTGAATATTATTACTATCATCAAGACTGTGAGGTGTGATGATCTGAATCTACACAGTTTAGATAATCTGGAAGACACATTTTGCTTGACATGACAGGTGTAAGGCCCCTTTGTCCTGGCCCACCCCACCTTGTTAGTTTACTTTATGGTTAATACATCTAAGAGTTCATTTTCAGCTTGACCATGCATACAACAATTGTCAACTTCAAAGGTGGTGGTGGGGGGTTAATGGGCCACAATAATAGACTGTTCTGCAATTCAACAATGTCCCATTCCATAAAGTTTGAATTTTACTAATTACATGTAAATTCAAACCATCAATGATGTACACTGAGAATCCCATCGGAAATTTTAAGTATAGAAAAAAAAAATGGTCAAAGAAATAAGACAAACACATATATTAAACAATTCAACTTCATGTCTTCTTCAGAACTAGACTCTGTTATTTATAAAAGAGAAAAAGTAATCTTAGCCTTACAGCCACTGAGACATAGGAAGTTAACCTTTCTCTTGCTGAACAAGACATGCCTTGTCTTAGCAAACAGTGTAGATCCAGATCAGTTGGCTTCTGAAGAAGCCAACTGATCTGGATCTCCCTGTCATTAAGTATGTGAATTTATATCAACAATCTGGATCAAGTAATCTGATTGGCTGAAAATTAGAAATGGGCGTGGCATCTTAATTTATTCAGCATGACAAGGGTTAAGAGCCCCCAGTGTCTTGGCCACAGCATGATGACCGTGATTTGGTGTTTTACATCCTGATTCCTTTCAACAGTATCTAAGTCATATCGAGATGATGGGTGATAATGAAAGGGTCTGTGCATTGAAACACCATACAGTCATGAGCTGAATTTTGCCTCCAGTGGGATTCAAATCCTGGACTGTTTCATCTGAAATCGGGAGTATCACTTGGCCTGTTGGCCACCAGAATGCTTTTCAGAGAAGCAGCATATAAACTAGAAAAAGTGTCCATAGGGCATGGATGCCCCCGCCAAAATGCCATTCAGAAAAAGGTTACATATATAATTGTGACAGGTACATGGAACTGTCAAGGGCAGATAATTAAAAAACCAAACAAGCAAGAGTTGTCTTCCTTTTTCACGACACATCGTCTCAATGTCATGCATGCACCTGTAAAGTTTCAAAAATATATTCCATATGGTTTAGGAGTTATGGCCCGGACCCGGTTTACTATATGGAACTAAAGTCAAGGGCATATAGTTCAAAAACCAAACAAGCTAGAGTTGTCTTCCTTTTTCACGACACATCATCTCAATGTCATGCATGCACCTGTAAAGTTTCATAAATATATTCCATACGGTTTAGGAGTTATGGCCAGGACATGAACTGGGACGTATGTCAGGCTGTCAGGGGTAACACTCAATGCCCTTCCGCTATTCTTCGAATAGGCGGGGGCATAAAAATTGACCTGCATATATACAAAATCTCTTTTTTTTGCAGGCTTAAATCCCCTGAAAGGTACGTATTAACTACTCAGTATGGCTGCATTGGGGCAACTTGCCTAGTTCATAGCTCCAGATAAGAAGTTTTTTTTTTTTTCAACCGAAACATATTGACAGTTTTCTTATATCTCAACAAAAACATACATTGTGGTAGTCATTAGAAGAGTCTCAGCGAAGTGCTTCTAATGAGTACCCACAACATATATTGTCATCGAAAAATAAGAAAAAAATTATGTGGATACTCCCTCTTATCTGTAAGCTACCATTTTTAGTTATTTCAGCACCAAAACATATCTTGTGGAATGTGGATATTCATTTGAATCCTCCTAAGTAATTTTTTTAGTCAAAAAATGAAAAAAAAAAAAAAAAAAAAAAAATCAATAAAAAAAAAAATCACCATATATATTCTAACTTATCCAGACCTTTATTTATTTTCCTATATTACCAACTTATCCAGACCCTAATTTATTCTTCTAAATTATCAACACATCCAGATCCTAATTTATTCTCCTAAATTATCAACTTATCCAGACCCTAATTTATTCTCCTAAATTATCAACTTATCCAGGTACCTTGCTTATTTAGAGTTACAATTAAGTTCAATACATACACCAGGTTTGAACGTGTCTGCTTGTAAATCAATAGATAGCCGAGTCACACCTTATGTGCATAGTTCATTTCGATTTTATACTGCTCTTCAAATTAAGCTAATAAAGACCTCAATTTAAAGACTATTGAATACCAACTCTGAACATGTCAGGACATCCTACATGTATCTACAAGACAACTGATAACACTTTCATAGCACCAGATAATTTATGAAGAAAAATACCTGTACTTTCTTGTCAAAAATAGGACCTTATCATAAGGCTATATTTTTTTTACAAGAAAGTACAGATATTTTTCTTTATGAAAACGTGGGTACTCATTAGATGAGTCCTGCCAAGATATTTTTTCATGGAAAAATAAATATAATTATCTGGAGCTTAGCTGCAATGATAATCATCTGAATATTTGTTTTATTTTTCCAGAGCCCTGACTCCCTTATATGCCATCTATTATACTCAGGGCCAAACAAAATAGCATTGTTTCAAACTGACTGTAGACCAAATGTGCATACATGTACAAAGTTATTAACTTAAGTTGAACTCTGGTAGAAATAACTACAAGAGCTTCAATGCAATAAAGTATACCTTAAGTAAAAACCTATACAGCAAAGGCTCTGATCAAGGCCTTTGATATCTGCCCAGTGGAGCCCTGGATTCTCTGTTACCAGCTGGGCAAAAGTGAAGGCTGTTGAAACTGCATGGAATATGGCGATCCGGGGACAGCAATCTGAGTCTTTGCCTGGCTGCATGTCACTATACACCTCCAGATAAGAGGAGTAGCCAGATAAACATTTTCTTTTTTTCTCCATTGGGTACTTCTAATGAACTCTCAAAACATGTTTTCTTGTAAGTACACCAGTAAGTCCCAGTATTTAGAGCAATGTATGTGATTCAAATTGTCTTAAAATCTTTATCAATAATAAGTCTTTATTTTATGTGGGTATAAAATCATTTAGCATATAAAGAAAGCTTATCTTCCATAAACCCAAAAAAGTGTACACTAAATACAAGCACATCTGAAACCCATTTGAAATATGTTATGTTAATATGTATTACACAAAATGGTAAAGAAATTTAAATTAAAAAAAGTGCAAAGTTCAGAACCATGCATATAAACATATTATACATTACTTGAACAATTTATTTCACTAATGAAATCTGTGAGCTGCAAATCCACATTTGTTTTGCTGTTGTTTTTATTTGCCACCCCAGCAATGCTTAAATGAAAGGATCTAACTAAATCACGAAGGTAAAAAAATTGTAACAAAGCTCAAAAAATACATACATTGTACATGTATGACACATAAAAACACACATCAAATATCATAAGACTTAATTTGCAGAAGTGTCATCAAAACTAACCTTGTTGTTCCACTAGAGTTTCTTAATCTCTTTTTTTTTTTTTTTTTCCTTTCCTGCATTTTAAGTTAAATTCAAACTAAATGAAGTGTCACATATCCAATATAAAAATAAAAACAATTTAAACTGTTTCTTTTTCCATTTCATTTCTGTACCATTTCCTCCAAACTGTTCACTTATCCACTTTACCATAATTAATCGAAGTTAAGAACTGACTTTATAAGCAAAATACATGCTTTAATGTTAATCTGCCAATGTCTTGTGTCAATGTGGTATCCATGTTAGAATAAAATATGCTTAACTAAAATGAGATATGAACAGCCCCAAAGACTACAAGACTGTCAACCTTTCAGATATCTAATACAAAGTCAACTAAATTCAAACCACTGATAAGAATTAAGAAAAATATATCATATCACAATGTAATAAACAATTGTCAAATTTGATAAGATTACAGCAAAGGTTCTTTTGAGCAGATCAGATTATTTTTGTTTCTATATTCTTTCAAGTTCAATAAAAGAATAAAGGACATTCTGCAAGATTTCAAAAAGTTTGCATTACAAATGAAATCCAAACCAAAGAATTGGAAAATATTCAAATCTCTTCATGAGAAACAGTGTTTTAAGTTGAAATGCAAAATGTCGATCCGTAGGTACCATATCAAAAAAATCAATCTTAAGATGTCTTAAAATATAATTTGCATTCATCTCATGCCAAAAATTTACAAAGACAATAGTTAATTGCTGTGCTAAATCTTGCATACAATTGGGCTCTTTTGTTCTAGGCATAAAATGACTGATAACAATGATATATACTTGTCTAGGTTTGTGTTTGAGTATATTCCTAGCAACCTTAGTGCAAGTTCCTACATGATCAAAATCTTCTCGGCAGTAATGAGAGAGACAATATTTAGCTACTGAACAGACATTTTACAAATAAAACCATTCTGTATTTTCATTTGTTAATCTGAAAAAGTTGAAAACCACAATGCATAACAGAATGCAAATTTAAAAGACAAAACAAATCAATCTATTGTATCAACATGTTCAAACCTGACCAAAGTCAACAGTACAACAAAACTTATGCATAAAATGTGTGCCACAGATTTAATATTTTATAAATCATATCACATTAAAGAAGAAGTCTGCATCTTAAATTAACAAACGTGTTATCAGACCCAGGCAAATGCTTTAATCACATCAATAAAAGTACCATTTGCACCTGTATGGTTGAATGACACCGACCTACAAGAGGTCAAACTCTAAGTCAGGCAGATAGAAAATATCTTACCTTTCATCAATCAAGCTCACTCTCCAGTGCTAACAAATCTGCAAGGCTCAGCATCCATGATAGGTTTTGTAACTTCTGACTTTTCAAAGGCATTGTCCTCTATGGCACACCCTTACTGCTAAGCTGTTACAAGCAATGAAGGGTGTGCTGCCTACCCCTTGGATCTCAGGCCACTGAATGAAGGATATCTACCTTGCCATGGATAGTTTTGTGTATGTATGGTAATCAACCAATCAAGTCTAAAGATTATGGGCAAGTCCAGGCCCGAGGCAAAAGACCGGCAAATACCTCTAGACTTGTCCCAGATAAAATCAATACCCATATTGTAGCAGGGCTATTAAACTGAACAAAATAATAAGGGTTTTATTGTCTTTATTCAATGAAAAATCAATTTTAGTATAGAAGAATTTACAAAGGAATTCAAGCTGATGAATGAGTGATTTTACTTTACAAGGATACAGTGTATTTTTTTAACGAAACTCACAACCGACAATTTGACAATCCTATAGACCTTTATTACACTACTTTCTTACCTCTGTCGAATTTTTTCCCATCTGGATCGATGTCCTTGACATCAAAAATATCTTCAAAAAGCACACCCGCCATCTTTTTTAGACGTCAATTTTTTCGGCGAGCTTTATCTTTGGAATGTCGAATAATGGAATCAAAATATGATACTCAATCTACGCAGTCATGTATCTTAATTACGAATTAAATTATTTAAACCAATCATTTAGCATCGTTTTATTTATATTTTGATAAATCATCCACAAATCTTGTCAGGACATGATTTTTTTCACAAACCGGAAATGAGTATCTCATTAAAAATTTCTCTTCGAAAGAGCTCCAAGGGAAGTAAATCTTCCTAAACGCTGCTTCTCTACTTTCGGTTTTAGCCTATGTGGACTCAGACGGGTTCAAGAAACAATTTATTTGAAATGTCAAATCCTATTTTCTGAGAAGAATAAGAAAAAAAAAATCAAACAAAATGTCCTCTGCTGAAAATTTTACACAGAGTGCTAAACGTTAATACCGTGACACTGTTTGTAAAAGAATTCCCTTTCACGCAATTAGAATCCTCAGTTAGAATCAGGTGGCAAGCGCCGGGCCCCCTCCCATCCCACATGTACCCAATCCAGTCGTAGTCTGGCAAAATTAGTTGATACCCGAGTTGATACCTATTTGGTATTGCTTTTCAGTATGTGATCGTTCAAAATTTGAGTTAAAGTATCTTCTTATTTATTTTAGCTAAACTTTCGAGTCAGACTGCTCTTCACTCGGGCGTCGCCATGGTCTAACAGACATCTTGGGACCGACGCAGGGGTATACGCGAGCAGCGAAGGTGCACACGAGCTTGCGCACTATACCAGCGTGATCAGGACTTCAGCTGGGTAGCTTATTCTACTGAGTATATAAATATTTTTGCAAGCAGACACGGGGACCGGATCGAATTGCGCTTGAAAACCTTTTTCTCATGACGTGCATGCGTATCTGTTTGTGTTAAAATACGTTTAATAGCCGCAAACTTGCAGACCAGTAGTCTAAGCCTAGAGAAATAGACACGAGCCCTGTGTCTGAGGTAAATATATATAATAAAATAAATGCCATTTAAAAAGGTACCTTTTCCACACGGTCATGTCTTACTATTATGAATAGATTTTACAAATCGTGAAAAAAAAAAATAATAATACAAATACACACTTTTCGCCCTGTGCTGTGCGTCACACACGATCAAGTGTGATACGCAGAGTGATCAGGAGGTTGTGTGTTCGACCCCCGCCGAGTCGGCAACATTCTTTCGTGGAGATTGATCGTGAAATACTTTCTACGGTCATTCTCTCCATTCCGCTGATTCAAGAAGGGCAGTTGCTAGTTTCTGGCGAAAGAATGTGCAGTACAATACTGGTTGACTGCTTAGAGGACTAAGCCTGCCCAGTAAAAGTGTGTGTATGTAAACTGACCGCGCTTGACATGACCCCATGGGTTGACTGGGCCGTAAAACCACAACACAAACAAATAAGGCATTAATTTCCTACAAAGTTGCATGTACATCAAGCGAAGACTGCGATCAGCCTGCGCATACGCGGTCTGATCGCAGTCTTCGCTGTGTACCTGAAGACGCTTTGAATCCTTGGCTGTCCAAATAGTGCCCTGCGAAGACTGAATTGACTGCGCGGATGCAATATTGTAGGAAATGTTGTGACATGTCTCCCTGCCTGGCTCCAAATATATACTAGGACGTAAAAGAAACGCCGGGTAACATTTACAGATAGTTTTAAAGTATTTAATGTAATGTAACATTCATTTTTTTTTTATTTTTGTATAACCTTTCATCTTTATTGAACAAGTTGACAAAGTTTCATTCGATTTTCAGTCACGATTATGAGAAAAAAAAATACACTCTATTGACAGTATCCCTACTTGTGTAGTGCAACACTGACTGGCACGTCAGTATCCTATGCATTTGTTATTTGGTGTACGTATAAACTATGTACCCGGCTTTTTTTTTTTTGTTTTGTTTTTTTGTTGTTTTTTTTTTCATCCTAGTATATATACGATCATACCCAGTGTACTACCGAGTGTCCCCTCCCGCACCACATCCCCGTCTTACCCATCCTTCATTCACAAATGTCATTTAGGGTATTGGCCACCGGCCCAGGTGCGACTGTCGTTGTGTGCCTGTGGGAAGGTTGCGCTCAGCCACCCAGTCAATGCTTTTCTACGGGTAATCCGGTTTCCTTTAGTTTAGCGCTCGGCGTGCTGAGTAAAGAATTTCAGCAGACGACAATTTTAAATATTTTTCTTTCTTTTTTTTTCAGAAAATAGGCTTTGACATTTCATGCAAATTGTCTCCGAGGAGACAATTTGCATGAAATGCCAAAGCCTATTTTCTGGGATAAATAAGAATGATAAGGAAAATATCATCAATTTGTCGTCTGCAGAATTAGTCCAGAGAGTGGTAAAGGTTAACTGTAAAAGAGCGAGACCCGCTTTCGCACTTAAGGGGAATGGATACACTTCTAAGGGAGGCAACTCTGTCAAAATTGTGTTTTGTCTCCCTTCTGAACAAAGGTCTACTCAAAAAAAAGAAACAATTTGCCCCATTTTCTTTCATTTTAGGGTGGATGACTTGCTAACTTCCAATTTTGTCTGTTCCCAATTTCGTCTACTGTTATATTCCTATTTCGTCTACACCAGTTCTAAGGGTAATTCCCATTTCGTCTACAGTTTTTATTCCCATTTCGTCTACACCATTTCTGAGGGTAATTACCATTTCGTCTACTTTTTTATTTTTCTATATAATGACCAAGATTTGGACCAAAACTGTTCAGATACAATATGTATGATTTAAATTGCTCATTAAAAACTTATTAATGATTAGGATCTGAGTCCACATTGGTTGTGTTAAGGTTTCACGACCCAGTCAACCCAATAGGGTCATGTCGAGCGCGGTCAGTTTACCTAACCACACGTTTACTGGGCAGGCTTAGTCCTCTAAGCGGTTAACCAGTATTGTGCACATTCTTTCGCCAGAAACTGACAACTGCCCATCTTGAATCAGCGGAAGGGAAAGAATGACCGTAGAAAATATTTCATGATCAATCTCCACGAAAGAATGTTGCCGACCTCGGCGGGGGTTGAACCCGCGACCTCCTGGTCTCCAGTCGGACGGCGCATCCAACTGAGCCGGCGCCACATTGGTTGATTTACACCAAAAAAGGTAGAACCAGACCAACTTCTTTAAGTCCTATCCGGGTCTACACTGATTGCTTTGCCTGACTGTCATGTTTTTCATGCAAAATATATAATATAGGTTTATACCACTATTGTGATCTTGAGTAGGCTGCATAGGTGTGAAAATTCCCCCAATAGACGAAATGGGAATGTGTGAGCAGACGTAATGGGGAAAATGTCAAACTAGTAGACTGGGAACAGACGAAATGGGTATGGACGGAATGGGAATAAACCGATGACTTTTTAGAATGACCTTGGTGTAATTGTAGAAGTAAAAGGGTTCATAAAATGATATTCTATCGTGACGAGCTAAAAGGGCGGCTATGCTAAATGGAACAGCAATGCCTAGAAAGCCTGCGTATCCGCTTAGTCTGATCAGTCTTCTCTGTCCGTCTACATACTCTACAGTATCCTGTGATTCTGAAAGCGGGCAACGAAGCTCCTGATCAATCTGTCCGACTGCACAGGCTGATCCGAGTCTTCTGTGTCCGCTTTGCACCGACGATATAGTTTTTCGCATGTCCCAACTCTTATACAATGTATTAGTAAATGCCCTGTTAAGTTTCGCGCGACATACCTAAAAAAATATTGTCTTTATACACTATTCTAATATGTAAAAATTAGCAAAGTCAGCAGACCTACGGACATTTCAAACCTGGCATTCTGTTTAGCCTGAGCTACTATGTAACTGACCCGTTTAACATTTTGTCCTTCCCTAAAATTGTCGCAATTGTATTGACATTGGCAAATTTGGAAGACAACAAATTTATATTATTATTTTTTGTTTATTTTTTTCCCCCAGAAAATAGGATTTCGCATTTCATGCAAATTATCTCAATTTGCATGAAATATAAAATCCTCTTTTCTAGAAATACAAAAAAAATGTTTCAAAATGTCATCTGCAGAACATTTTACCGAGCATGCTAAGCGTTAACCCTTGTCCCGCTGAATAAATTAAGATGCCACACCTGTTTCTAATTTTCAGCCAATCAGATTATTTGATCCAGATAGTTGATATAAACTCACATACTAAATGACAAAAAATGCAGATCCAGATCAGTTGGCTTTTTCAGAAGCCAACTGATCTGGCTCTGCACTGTTTGCAAAAACAGGGTCTATCCGGGTTCAGCAGGACAAGGGTTTACAATGTGAAGGACTGCAGGAATCCCATTGTTGAATTTTTGCATTGATTTAGAGACAAACAATAAGATTATCTTTATATTGTTCCTAATACATATAATAAAAGCTTGTATTATCTAGGCAGTGTCATGGAGCTTTACGGCCTTTCAACACTATTTCAGTCTTTATAATAGAGGTGGTATTAAAGTATTTCTATCGTACTTAGAATCAACACAGTCGAACTGGCGTCTATATTTCAATATGGGCCGCCAGCTGACAAAAAGACCCTTAGGGCATATACGAATGGCAGAGCCCTGTACCAGTTTGCACAGCCAGGCGTCGAGTCAAGATCTTTGCTTTTAGTCCTATATCTTCAACAACGTCCCTATATTGTGTTGGTCAACAACGAAGATCCTGATCAGACTGCGCGGATGCGCAGGCTCGTCTGCATCTTCGCTTATGTTCTAATGTCCCTTCTCTCAGCCTCCGGCCCATATATAAACGACACGCTAAAACGACCAGGCGCTTGCAAGTAGCGAAGCTCCAGAGCTGACTGCGCGTGCATCCAACACATGCATGCTAATCGGATCTTAGCTGATCGCCGAAATGAAAGCTGCGAGATGTGCAGGCAAATTCAGGTGTTAAGTACTCCCATATACATTAAATTTTTTCCTTAAATTGACCCTGTCCGTATTTGGACTGTGTCAAGAGAAAATATCTTTGGATATACGCAGACAGCAATGGCCCGGATGCGCAGGCTGATCAGGGCCTTCGCTGTCAGCTTACGACACCAGACAATGCAGAATATATCGAATGACAGAAGACCCTGATAGATATGTGCCACCGCACAGAATGGTTGGAATTTGTACATTTCTTATCTGCTTGAAGATAACATTTTCCCCTTGACACAGATCATAAATTCCGCATTTTCTATACATGTCTTAGGATAGGCAGGTCCAAGCAAAGTGTAGAACCAGATCAGACGCCACAGAACAGGTCTACATTTTTTTTGCCATACATTCAGCATTTCTTTAGACACGTCAATGCACAGTCTCTGAGTATAGGCTGGGAACAGGACTTAATAGTGTTTCATTTAACCCTTAACTTCCTATAATTCAAGCGAACGCCAGACGTCTGCGGCGTCTGATCTGGGTCTGCACTGTTTACCAATGTTCCTGTCCAGGTTTTTACATCGGTAACGCGTCGTTTCGCCCGTGAGTCGTTTCGCCCGTAAGTCGTTTCGCCCGTGGGTCATTTCGCCCTGGTTCAATTCGCCCGTGGGTCGTTTCGCCCACTGATTTGGTGGGTCGTTTCGCTCATATTTTTTATTCAGGCCCTGTGGATTGAGGTAAGGTATGTTTTGTTATATAAAGGGGTCGAGGGAGCGGGGTATGGGGTCGGTGTGCGTTTGGTTATACATCTGGCTAGTTTATTCAGTATCTATTGGATAAGAGCTTTATATTGCAATATCCTCGCTTGGTGCAGCTGGGCAGCAGTCGGCGTATAAAAACATTTTTGAAAACAAAAAGGACTTGGTTCATAAAAGTTTTGGGGATCATTTAGTCTTTCTGGAATGTCGATCGCCGTTCGCCGCATTCATTCATTCGTTTCTTTCATCCCGTCCATTCGTCCGTCTACTTACACACCATTCTATCTATCTATCTATCTATCTATTCACCCATCTCGTTCGTCCCTATACTAACCCGTCCGTTCGTCCGTCTACCCACGCACCATTCTATCTATCTTTCATCCATCCATCCATCCATCAATCATTTCATCCATCCATCCCGTCCGTACATTCACCCGTCCGTTCGTCCGTCTAGCCACCCACCATTCCATCCATCCGTCCGTTATCTCTCTATCTATCTATCCTTTCGTATATTCGCGCATCCGTTCGTCCGCCTATTTGTATTCTTACGCACCACTCCATCCGTTTACCAATCCATCCCGTTTCCCATTTTACCAATCCGTCCGTCTACACAGCCATCCCGTTTGTCTCACCCTTAGAAAAAAATATAATTGGGGCGAAACGACTCACCACATTAGGGTGAATCGACCCACCCCTAAATCAGGGCGAAGTGACTCAGGGCGAAACGACCCACGGGCGAAATTTCCCGAATTCGATTTTAAGATAACCCTCTATCAATAGCACGCTGACATCATAGCGACAAGAAAAGCGCGCGGCGTTTTATCTGGGTTTGCATGGTTGTCTTTGTCCCAAATGTCCCGGTCCAGGTTTTACAGATAACCCTCTATCAATAGCACACTGATATCACAGCAACAAGAATAGCTCGGTTATAAATAACCAGGATTTCGTCTACCGAGTGAACTTCCTTTAGGAAATTTTGGCGTTTAAATTGTATACTATGGTTCGATTGTGAACAATCGACCCAAAAATGACTTGTTCAAAGACAAGTATGGCAAAATGTCCGAATACTTGGGGTAAATATGACAACAATGCAGACAGGCCTGGACAAACAGTGCAGGCATTGATTAGACGCCTTATTTCATTAGGGTATACCCAGCGGGCACATGGCATTTATATAACGTCGTATCAACGTCGATGCATCGACGTTGATGCGACGTTGTATCAACGTCGTAAGCTCGCTGCGTACACTGTTTTCATACTACAAGCAGTTTTTAGACACATCGTCAGAAAGTAAAATGGACTTGTTCAAATTTTAGTACAAGTTTAGTAAGGAATTAAAGGCATGTGATACAATGACAGACTTTCCTCGTTTTTGTACAAGGTAGGCAACTTTTGTGACTTACTGTTTGCTTTCCTGCACACCAATCCCCTTCTGGAAAGGGGTATACTTTAAAAGGAAGGAATTTGTCTCCTTGAAAAATTGGTTTGAAAATGCAAAATTTTGAAAATCTTCCTACTAACGTAGACCTGTATACCCATGTTTTCACTATATGTTATGGAAAATTGGATACACATTTCAGAGATATGTTCAATATCGTAGCCAGAACGAAATTGTTTTTACACACACCCAGCAAAAAAAATCTTTGGGTTACTCTTAATTGTGTTGGGGTTTAACGACACGTCAACCCTTCTGAGTCATTTTGTTTCGTCTCCCAGAGAAAGGGAGAAAAGAGATAGAAGAGATAGTAAAGAAGATGAAAGAGAGTGTCGGGAAAAAAAGAGGAACAGTAATGAAGAAATAAAAACGTTTCCCCTCTACCCTTACCTGCTACAAGGATAGCAGGCCTTACCCAACTGTAATCCAATATCAGTTGGACGCCCCGGTGACGTAAGATACGGTGAAGTTGGGGTGGGGCTAGCCTTAAAAAATATTTAGGGAGCGGGGCTCCTTTTAAAGAAAAGAATTTAGGGAGCAAGTTCTTTCTTTTCAGAGAAGTCCCCATTTTGGAAGTGATAAATTCTTTCCTTTAACTCTTTCACTGCCACAGGCGATAAGTTTTTGCAAACAGCATAGATCCAGATGAGACGGCTGATTGGGCCGTCTCATCTGAATCTACGCTGTTTGACATTCGGTCTTTCAACTTTACATATAAACGTCTTTCCAAGCGATAGTTTGTTAAAGTAAAAAAACAGGCGACAAATGACGTATGAAAGTTGGCACCGAAAGAGTTCAGAGCAGTCCCTATGGTAAAGCAGCAGAACATTTTATGTTATAGGCCTATGATGTATGGAACGCCAAAGCTGTCATATGTTGTTATATTTCTTGTTGTCTTGTCTAAGAATTGTGTGAACTTGTCCATGCATTATGTTATTATCTTAACGACGCGTGTCGTTTTGTCAATATATAATGTTGACATGCCCACACACTGTCTTATTTTGTTAAAGAACCATTTTATTTTGTCACAACGTGGAGTTATCTTGTCTAAAAAGCATGTGAACTTGTCTATATAGTGTGTTATTATCTTACACAGGCTCGTTATTTTATCAACATATGGCGTTGACTTGTCTACACGGTGTTTTATTATGTCAAACGTATATGTCATTATGTTCAAGTTTGGGTCATCTTGTCTAAGAGTAACTTGGCTAGACGACATTTTATTACGTCAAACTCACGTGTCGTTTTGTCCACACAATGTCGCATGCATAGATTTTCGGGAACAACACCACGCAGCTGAACAAGACAACATATTGATTCAACAAGATAACACCGCGTTTTAACATAATGACGTGGACTTTTGCCATAATAATATACTGTATGGACAAATCAAGACGCGCGTTTAAATAATAAGACGTAGTATAGACAAGTTCACATACTTCATAGACAAGACGACTCAACTTTTTAACATAATAATTTGGTCTTTTGACATAATAAGATATTATGTATACAAAACAACACAACCATTTGCATAATAACAAGTTGTATAGACAAGTTCACATGCTTCGCAGACAAGATAACCCAACGTTTTAACATAATTACTTTGCCTTTAACATAATAGGACACTATGTGGAAAAAACAACATACGTGTTCAACATAATAACATAGTCTTTTAACATAATAAGAAACTGGGTGAACAAAACAACACGAGCGTTTAACAAAATAATAGTTTGTATAGACAAGTTCACATGTTTCGTAGACAGGATAACCAAACTTTTTCACATAACAACATAGCCTTTTAACATAATAAGATACTGTGTGGACAAAACAGCCCACCCGTTAAACATAATAACACTTTGTATAAACAAGTTCAAATGCCTCATAGACAGGATAACCCAAATTTTAACATAATAGCATAGCCTTTCAACAGAATAAGACGGTGTGTGGACATAACAAACCATGCGTTTAACATAATAACACATTTTCAGATAAGTTCACATGCTTCATAAACAAGATAACCGGATTTCTTAACATAATAACATAGCCTTTTAACATAATAAGACACTGTTTGGACAAAACAACACATATGTTTAACATAATAGCATGATGTATAGACCAAAGCTTTTTAACATAATAACATAGCCTTTTAACAGAATAAGTCTATGTGTGAACAAAACAACACGCGTGTGTGGCATAATAACACGGTTTATAGACAAATTCACATGCTTCGTAGACAAGATAACCCATTTTTTAAACATAATAAGATAGCGTTTTAACATAACAGGGCACTCTGTGGACAAAACAGCACATGCATTTAACATAATAACAAACATCTTAACATAATAAGACACTGTTTGGACAAAACAACATATGTATTTAACATAATAACATGTTGTATGGACAAGTTTACATGCTTCGTAGACAAGATAAACCAATTTTTAACATAATTACATAGCCATTTACATAATAAAACTCCGTGTGGACAAAACAGCACGCGAGTTTAACATAACACCGTAGCCTTTTAACATAATAAGACACTGTGTGGTCATAATAACACGAGCGTTTATCATGGCAACATGACTTTTGACATAATAAGACATTGTGTGGACAAAACAACACACTCTTTTAACATAATAACACATCGTATAGACAAGTTTGCACACTTCTGAGACAAGACAACCCATCTTGTAACAAATTAAACTAGCCTTTTACAACATAAGAAAGCTATGGCGTTCCATAATGATGTCTCTTGATTGCAACATTATGTTTTTCCTTACGCATATGTGAGATGTGCGTCACATCTATATTGTGAACGCGGTGGTGGAGAGCACCGGAACGTCAATGAACTAGCAGTTCAGCTTATCATTGCATTTTCTCTCCATTGATTTTGTTTGTGTTGAGGTTTTACGGCCCAGTCAACCCAATGGGGTCATGTCGAGCGCGGTCAGTTTACCCTAACCACACGTTTACTGGGCAGGCTTAGTCCTCCAAGCGGTTAACCAGTATTGTGCACATTCTTTCGCCAGAAACTGACAACTACCCTTCTTGAATCAGCGGAAGGGAGAGAATGACCGTAGAAAATATTTCATGATCAATCTCCACGAAAGAATGTTGCCGACCTGGCGGGGGTCGAGACAAGCAAGGCCGCGCAATAAGCCATTAAATGAAATGTGATATCCTTAATAAAATACAAGATCGGTGAACACTTTGGTCAGTCTCATTGTGGCATATGGCAGTTATGGTCATAATGATTATTGCGACAAATCGGTTATTGCAGTTTTAAATTTCTCGCCTAACGGCTCGAAATTTAAAGCTATGCAATAACCTATACTATTTAACTCCTCGTTACAACGACAGTATTTATTCCCAAAGATGTTATCATTAACCCTTAAACTGCCAATCACAACAATTGTCGTCTGCTTTGTCATCTGCTTGTGATTTTAAAAGTCATTTCTGCAAACAGTGTGGACCCAAGATCAGACTGCTTCTCCACACTGTTTGCCTGTATGCAAAAATAGGTTTGAAAAGGTTGCAAGAATATTCAGCAGATGACATAAACATACGACATTTTCAGATGCAGGTTTTCTTGGCGTTTTAAGGTTTAAAATAAATTTGCTGTTGTAAAGAATCCTTGATGAGCAGATTGATATGTATGAAAGGCCTTGTTTTATTCTTATTTCCTCATAGAACATATGTTTTGGATGTTAAATAATCAAAAATATATGATTCGCAACGCACGAAAAGAGCCCTTATGTAATTTGCAGACAACGCAGGCCCAGATCAGCGTGCGCATTTGCACAGGCTGATCAGGACCTTCCTTGCCCGCTTATACAAAATCGATGGATACTGTAGTAATGTCGCCGAACAAAGAATACTCAGATCAGACTGCACGGATTGGCATGCGGATCTGAACCTTCTGTTCGCGTATGGCATGAGCCTTTTTTTCCATGCTGTGCATCATGTTTTTTGAAGTATTAAATGAACCAGCGCTCGATAAAACCAACAAAATGGCATGTGTGCCCAGCGAAGACTCAGATCAGCCTGGACACCCGCCCAGTCTGATCAGTCTTCGCTGTGCGCTCAGTGGGTAGCTAAGGACCCAAGCTTTCTTTATGATGCCCAGGCTGATATGAGTCTTTGCTGGATGCACATGCCATTTTGTAGGTTTTGTCGTGCGCTGGCTCAATTAAATGTTCTTACGTAATATCTGATAATCACCAAGCACAAACCGTCCTTCAGGCTTAGTGCGGCATTTTACATCAGCAACCCAGATGAAAGTGTCGGGTTTATAGAGCACACAAGATGTAAGGACCAAATATTGACAACATTATGACTGTGGCTGTTGTTAGTCTTGAACACAGCACAGCTACTCAGCTTCAGTATTTCTACTATGTATCAGCCACCCAGATGATTTGTTTGTGTTCAGGTTTTACAGTCAACCCGTCAGGGTCATGTCGAGCGCGGTCAGTTTACCTAACCACACATTTACTGGGCAGGCTTAACCCTCTAAGTGGTTAACCAGTATTGTGCACATTCTTTCGCTAGAAACTGACAACTGCCCTTCTTGAATCAGCGACCGTAGAAATTCAATGATCAATCTCCACAAAAGAACAACCCAGATGATGGTATCAGGTTTATAGAGCACACAAGATGTAAAGAACAAATACTGCCAGAATCATGACTGTGGCAGCTGTTAGTTCTGAACACTGCATCGCTACTCAACTTATATACCGTATTCGACCTTATTACCGCACTATGCGCTTAGGTTTTTCAAAATTCAGTACTGGGTACTGGAAAAACTTGTGGTAAAATATGTATCTACCTGCTAAGGGTACACTTTAAAAAATGATCAGCAAAGGACTTATTTGATGGTGTTTATGCGATTTTTTTTCTGATTTTCTTTATAAAAAGCATATGTTATGGGTATTCATTTGAATTGCATCGACAAGTCGATGCAATTCAAATGAGTACCCATAACATATGCCTTTATAAAGAAGTAGACAAAAAGTACACTGGCTGTAATCTGAAGACTACGGAATTGCTTGACTGTGCGCTTATAGGGATGTGTGCGGTAATTAGGTCGAATACGGTATTCCTACTATGTATCAGCCAGGCAGATGAAAGTGTAAGGTTTATGGAGCTCATAAGATGTAAGGACCAAATATTGACAACACCATGACTGTGAAAGTTGTTAGTCTTGAACACAGCACAGCTATGTAACTTTTGTATTTCTTTTATATATCAGCAACCACAGAGCACCCAGGATGTACTGCCCAAAATCTGACATTATGACTGGGAGTTGTTAAGTCCCTACTCAACCTTCCCCACATTTCTACTCAGTATCAGTAACCCATATGAAGGTGTCAGGTTTATAGAGCACACAAGATGTAAAGAAAAAATACTGATAACATTATGACTGGCAGTTAAAATTGTTATTCTTGAACACAGCATCCCTACTCAACTTCTATATTTCTACTGTTTCAGCAATCAAGATGAAGGTATCAAGTTTATTGAGCACACAGGATGAAAGACCAAATACTGGTATCATGGCTGGCAGTTGTTAGTCTTGAACACAGCACACCTACTCAACCTCTTCTATATTTCTACTATATATCAACAACTCGGGTGAAGGCATCATCAGGTTTATTGAGCACAAAAGACCAAATATTGTGCTCAATAAAGCTGATACTTAATATTGACATTATGACTGTAATAGTTGTTAGTCTTGAGTACAGGACACTGACTCAACCTCTTTTATAATGCTATGAATCAGCAACCCAGATGGTGTCAAGTGTAAAGAGCACACAAGATGAAAGGACAATATATTGACAACCCAACTTTTGCAGTTGTTAGTCTTGAACACAGCATCCCTACTCAACCCAATCTGTATTTCTACTGTGTATTAGCAACCTAGATTTGTTTCAGATTTATTGAACACACACAATGCAAGGACAAAGTACTGACACAATGACTGTGAAAGTTGTTAGTCTTGAACACAGCGCACCTACTTTCTATGCAGAGCAACCAGGATGAAGGTTTATAGAGCACACAAGATGTAAGGACCAAATACTGGCAGTTGTTAGTCCTGAACACAGCACACCTACACAACTACTGCTGTTTTTTTCTGCTATGTATCAGCAACCCAGATGAAGGTGTCCGGTTTATAAAGTGCACAAGATGTAAGGACCAAATATTGACATCACAATTGTGGTATTTTGTTAGTCTTAAATCAACCTCTTCTGTTTCTTCTACATGCATATATCAATGCAAATGAAGGTCTCGAACACAGCATCCCTACCTAACCAATCCTCTTCTATATTTCTGCTAATGCATCAGCAACCCAGATGAAAATTCTGGTTTATACAACACACAAAATGTAAGAACCAACTACTGACAACACCATGACTGGCAGTTGTTGACCCATAAACTGCCAATCATAACAATTGTCGTCTGCTTTGTCATCTGATTATGATTTTAAAAGTCATTTTTGAAAACAGTGTGGATCCAGATCAGACTGCTCCTCTAGGAGTCTGATCAGGGTCCACACTGTTTGCCTGTATGCAAAAATAGGTTTGAAAAGTTTGCAAGAATATTCAGCAGACAACATAAACAGACAAAATTTTCAGATACAGGTTTTCTTGGCGTTTTAAGGGTTAACCACAGCTCTTCTATGTTTCTCCTACATGTATGTCTCACAATGCAGATGAAGGTTTATAGAGCACACAGGACGTAAGGACCAAAATATTCACATTACGACTGTGACAGTTGTTACTAGTAGTCTTGAAAACAGCATCCCTACTCAACCTCTTCTATATTTCTACTACATATACGCAACCCAGATGAAGATGTCAGGTTTACATATCAAACAAGATGTCAGGACCAAATAGTGACAACACTGACTGTAGCAGTTAGGTCTTAAACACAGCATCCCAACTCAACTTATTCTGTATTACTATGTATCAGCACCCCAGATTAAGGTGTCAGGTTTACAGAGCACCCGAGCTGTAAAGCCCAAATATTGACAACACCATGACTGTGGCAGTTAGTAATCTTGAACACAGCATCCCTGTGCAAGCTCTTCTATATTTCTACTATGTATCAGCAACCCAGATGAAGGTGTCAGGTTTATTTTGTGTTAGGGTTTAACAACATGTCAACCCTTGGGGGTCATTTTGTCGTCTCCCAAGAAAGGGAAAAGAGATAGTAGAGGAGATGAAAGAGAGGAACAGGGGAGAAAGAGGAACATGAATGAAAGTGAAGAAACAGAAATAAAAATATTCCTCCTCAACCCTTACCTGCTGCAAGGATAGCAGTCCTTGCCCAACTGTAAGCCAGTATCAGTTGGACACCCCGATGATGCAAGATACATGACCCCTTTGCCCAACCCAACCACCCACATCATGTTTATAGAGCACGCAAGATGTAAGGACCTAATACTCACATCATAACTGTGGCAGTTGGTAGTCTTAAACACAGCATCCCTACTCAACCTCTTCTATATTTCTACTGCATGTATGTATCAGCAACCCAGGTGAAGATGTCAGGTTTATAGATCACACAAGATGTAAGGCCCAAATATTGACAACGCTAAGACTGTGGCAGTAGGTAGTCTTGAACACAGGATCCCTACTCAACCGCTTCTATATTTCTATGTATCAGCAACACAGATGAAGGTGTCAGGTTTATAAAGCACACAAGATGTACGGACCAAATACTAACAACATTATGACTGTGGCAGTTGGTAGTCTTAAACACAGCATCCCTACTTAACCTCTTCTATATTTCTATGTATCAGCAGCCCAGATGAAGGTTAAGTTTATAGAGCACTCAACCTCTTCTGTATTTCTACTATGTATCAGCACCCCAGGTGAATGTAACTGGTTTATAGAGCACACACAATGTGATGTAAGGACCAAATATTGACAACATTATGACTGGCAATTGGAAGTCCTGAACACTGCAGCCCTACTCAACCTCTTCTATATTTCTGCTAATATGTATCAACAACCCAGATGAAGGTGTCAGGTTTTGTTTCCAAAGGCAATCCTTTTTGACTTTAATAGAGCACACAAGATTATGAATGTGTTAGTCTTAAACATAGCATCCCAACTTATTCTGTATTTCTATGTATAGGCATCCCAGATGAAGGCAACAGGTTTAAAGAGCACCCAAGCTAGGACCAAAATACTAACAACATTATGACTGTGGCTGTTGGTAGTCTTAAACACAGCATTCCTACTCAACCTCTTCTATATTTCTGCTAATATGTATCAGCAACCCTGATGGTGTCAGGTTTATAGAGCACACAAGTTGTAAGAACCAAATACTAACAATATTATGACTGTGGCAGTTGTTATTCTTGAACACAGCATCCCTAGTGAACCTCTTCTATATTTCTACTAAGTATCAGCAACCCAGATGAAGGTATCAGGTGTATAGAGTACACAAGATGTAAGGACCAAATGCTGACAGTACATGAATGGCAGATGTTTGTCTTGAACACAGCATCCCTACTAAACCTCAACTATCTTTTTACTATATATACTTGGGGAAAAAAGAAAGGCAAGTTCAAATTTTTAAATACTGAAAGTTTGTTTGTGAACAAACAGATCTAGTTTTCTGTATTTGGTGACATTAGTGTACTTCCCCGTGTATGGATCACACAAAATCACTGAAGCGTGAACACAGGCTACACAATATCGTTGTACCTGAATTTCGTTATAACCATGCTGCACGGGTAGTTTCGCGTGGTAGAGACTTTAACACATTACCGAATCGAACTTTCGTTCCATTCGTATTGGTTGCACAAAATGTTTGTTGTTTGAGTTTATTGAGAGAAATGGTATGCTTATCGCAACTGGATAGGGGTAGAGCTATTGCTCTAATTTTGCAGGGTCGGTCACAATGTGACGTCGTGCAGCAATTTGGGGTGTACGAGTCGACGATATCGCGCTTAGTTCAGCGTCTTAGAGCTACCGGTAGGTTAACTGACCGTCCTAGAAGCGGACGTCCGCGCGTTACGACGCAACATCAAGATAGACGTATATGTCTTGTACACCTTCGTAACAGGTTAAGGACAGCGACAGAGACCGCAAGAGAAGTTATCGGAACACATGGCCGTCATGTGTGTCCAAGGACAGTCAGAAATCGCTTGCGAGAGTTCGATTTACGTCCACGCCGTCCTTACGTGGACCTGAATCTTATGCCCAGGCGACGTAAATGCCGCATGCAATGGCTGCGTGCCCATGCACCAAATCGGTTTTGACTGGCTGATCGGTGGTGTGTAATGTTCAGCAATGAGTCGCGATTTTTGCTTCAGCGGTCAGATAGGCAACAACGAGTGTATGGACGTCTTGGTGAGCGATATTCTGACACTTGCGTACGAGAAGTTGACAGATTTGGGGGAGGGGGGTCTGTAATGGTTTGGGGTGGGATTTCTCATGGGGTGAAAATGCCCCTAGTGGTTATTCAGGGTAATCTTACAGCCGTACGCTATTGGGATCAGGTGCTTATGCCTCACATCCTCCCGCTTGTCAATGCTCATAATCTCACGTTTCAGCATGACAACGCGAGACCGCATGTTGCCAGGGTTTGTCGCAACTTCCTCAACCAGAATAATGTCCAAGTGCTCGATTGGCCCCCATACAGTCCAGATTTAAACCCAATTAAGCACCTTTGGGATGCGTTGGACAGGAGGGTCAGGAAGCGCGTCAACGTACCGAACAACGTCCCACAGATCCAGCTAGCTCTTATTCAAGAGTGGAATAATATCCCTCAAAGGACCATTGACAAGTTAGTCAGGTCTATGGTTAGAAGAGTGAGAGCTGCGACAGCAGCCCGTGGTGGACACAGCCCGTGGTGATACCCATTATTCAATAACGTTGGGTGTCTGTGTTTCACGCTATTTATTGCAAACGTCATCTGCTATATGACACTAAACCAATAGCATTTAACAGAAAATGAAATAAAAAATTAAAAAAGTTAAACAATCAAATGAAATCCACAATTTTCTTTAAAAATACAACCCCAGAATTAATACTTGCGTTTCTTTTTTCCACTAGTATATCAACAACCCAGATGAACGTGTCTGGTTTATAGAGCAAACAAGATGTAAGGCCTAAATATTGACATTGTGACTACTCATTTTACTATACATCCACAACCAAGATGAAGGTATCAGGTTTACAGAACACAAAATATGGAAGGACCAAATACTGACCACATCTGATATGACTTTAGCAGTTTATAATCTTGAACACAGCATCCATACTTATCCTCTTCTATATTTCTACTATGTATCCACAAGCCAGATCTAGTGGTGGCCAGTTTATAAAGCACACAAGAGGTAATGAAGAAATAAGCCAAACTGTGCAAAACTTCTGACATGCACCCAATATAGGGATCAAACATGGTTTTTCATGCATTAACATTCGCCAGATCCCATGGGAGGTGTTGAAAACCGAGGCCGAAGGCCGCGGTTTTCAACACCTCCCAAGGGATCTGGTGAATGTTAATGCATTGAAAAACCATGTTCAATCGCTGTTATTGCATAAAAACTGAAAACATTTGCTACATTTAGCGTTATTCTGTGCACTATTTTGTTTCGCCCTTTTCACCAATGTCTCGTGAACACAATTTCCACGGACTATGCTCGTTCTAGGGCCGGGCAGTACACATCTCGTAATGGCAGCAAATCTGTGGCCCCAGTATGATCATATTGAAAGTTGCGTAGCCGTGCATTAACAGCGCATGAATTGCCTTGTTAATAAATGGCTTTTTGCCGGTTAATGCACGGCTGTTAATAACTTGTGACACTGCTTTTTATGCAATAACGAAGAATCAAATCAGCCTTTGCATCCACACAGTTTGATCAGTCTTGGTTATCTGCATGAGGAAACCTTGCATCCTTGGCTATCCAAAATGCACCCTATGAAGATTATGATTAGACTGCAGACTGATCCGAGTCTTTACTGGGCCCATGTCCATTTTCTGACATTGGGGCTTAGATATCAACTTAACCCTTAAACTGCCAATCACAACAATTGTTGTCTGCTTTGTCCCCTGCTTGTGATTTTAAAAGTCATTTCTGCAAACAGTGTGGACTCAGATCAGCAGTGATCTGGGTCCACACTGTTTGCCTGTATGCAAAAATAGATTTGAAAAGTTTTCAAGAATATTCAGCAAACGACATAAACAGATGACATTTTCAGATGCAGGTTTTCTTGGGGTTTTAAGGGTTAAGCATTATGGCAGTGGGAGTTGTCATTTTTGAACACATCACACATTGTCAACCACTTTTTTATTGGTTTTCCATGTATTAGCTACATGGGTCTGGGGATATTAGGTTTACAGAGCACACAAGATTTAACTCTTTCGGAGCCAAATTTCGGACTACATTTCTGTCTGCTTTGTTTTACTTTAACAAACCATCGTTTGGAAGGAAGTTTTTAGGTAAATAGATCCTGCTCCATCTCATCTGGATCTACGCTGTTTGCCAAAGCATATTATTATCCCCTATGGCAGTGAAAAAGTTCATAACAAAACAAAAACATTATGCTGGCTGAAGTTGTCATTCTTGAACACTCAATCTCTTATACTTCTACCTATATCAACAACCAAGACCTTGTGGACATCAGGTTTATAGAGCATACAAAATGTAATTACGAAATAGTAACATTATGCCAGTGGGAGTTGTCATTCTTTAACACATATAGGCCACCGACTCAATCTCTTGTACTTCTACTTGTATCAACAACCAAGATCTTAGGGTATCAAGTTTATAGAGTGCACAAGATGTAATTATCAAGTAGTAACCACATTATGCCAGTAGGAGTTATCATTCTTGGTTTAAACAATATTCTAAATCCCATATTACAATATAGACTAAGACAAACATAGACAATTTATACAAGTGGGATTCAGAAGTCAGAAGACTTGTATTTATATATGTATCCCATTCTTAGTTGTCATTCTTGAACATGTGCCCACCTACTCAATCTCTTATATTTCTACCTGTATCAGCAACCAGGATCTTGGTGCATCACGTTGAGAGCATACAAGATATAATTTTCAAATAGTGACCTTATTATGCCAGCAGGAGTTGTCATTCTTTAACTCATGTAGGCCAGCTACATGGTACTCAACCTCTTCTATATTTCTACCTGTATTAGCAGCCAAGATCTTTGCGGCATCATGTTTATAGAGCATACAAAGTGTAATGAGCAAATATTAACGTAGCCCACAAACTCAATCACTTATATTTCTACCATGCATGTGCAACCAAGATCTTGAGGTATCAAGTATAAAGAGCACATAAGATGTAATAAGCAAATAGTAACAGCATTATAGAAGGGATTATCATTCATTAACACATGCAGGCCACCTTCTCAATTTCTATACTTCTACCTGTATCAGCAACCAATATCTTGGGGTATCCAGCTTATAAAGTATGCAAGATATACCGTAATAACCCTAAGTATTGGGACAGATAGGCCTTTGCAAACAGTGCAGACCCAGATCAGACGCCGCAGAACGCGGCGTCTGATCAGCGTCTACACTGTTTGCCATACATACAGCAATATTTTAAACACATCAACAGGTAGTGGAATGGACTATTTCAAATTTTAGGACACGTATGGTAAGTAGATAAGGTGTCCCAATACTTACGGTTATTACGGTAATTAGTAAACAGTAACAACAACAACAACAAAAAAATATTACACCAGATGCCATTTTTGAACACTGCACACCTATTCAATGTTTTCCATGTTTCTACCATATATCAGCAAAGCATCAATTTAACAGAGCACACAAAATGTACTGACTACAAACTGACATTATGCCAGTGGGAGTTGTCATTTCTGAACACGTTATGCTCGACCACTCAACCACGTCTATATTTCTACCATGTAACAAAAATATTAAAAGAGTGGGAGTCGTCATTCTTGAACACAGCACACCTACTCAGTCTCTTCTATTTTCTACCACATATCAACAACCGAGATCATAGGCATCAACTTTATACAGCATACAGGATATGACCAAATTCAAATGTTATAGTTTTGGGGATTGTCATTCTTAATCAACTTAATTCACCAAGATTTACTTGCCCAAAAATTGACATTTTTCTTATTTCTCGAAGAAAACATATGTTGTGGGTACTCATTAGAAGTGCCTTAGTGAGGCGCTTCCAGCGAAGCAGTTCTAATGATTACCCACGTCTTCTTTGGAAAATAAGAAAAATATATATACCTCATAATCTGGGTACTCTGCTTAGCTAGAGCTATGTAGTCCTTGTCACAAGACAAGCAAACTGAAATTTATTACATGTCCTCAGGGAAATGGGACGTCGGGAATGGTATTTCTACAGCCCAGCATGATAGAACAAATATAGAAGAGGCTGGGTAGGTGTGCTCAAGAATGATAACTTGCTTAATGTTTAAGTTGTTAAAATTTGGTCATTACTTCTGGTGTGCTCTGTAAACCTGACATCCTAAGATCAATGTTGCAGGATAGAACAAATATAGGAGAGGCTGAATGGGTGCTACACCCGCTGTCTTAATATTTCAGTTGAGCCAGCATATAACAAAACCTACAAAATGGCATGTGTGCCCAGCAAAGACTTAGATCAGCCTGGGCATCCGCCCAGTCTGATCAGTCTTTGCTGTGCCCTCAATGGGTAGCTAAGGACCCAAATTTTCTTCATGCAGACAGCAGGTTGCAGAGACATGGTGGAAATATAGGGAAGCTGGGTTACACGTGTTCAAGAATGACAACTCCCACTGTTTAGGTGTTAATATTTAGATATTACCACTTGCATATTCTATAAACTTGATACCCCAAGGTTAAGGCTGCTGATGCATGGTGGAATGTAAGAGCTGTTGAATAGGTGTACTGTGTTTAAGAATGACAACTCCAACAGTGATAACATTGTTAGTATTTGGTCATTACATGTGCACTCCATAAAAGTGATACCTCAAGATCCAGCTTGCTGATATGTAGTAACAATATAGAAGGCTGAGTAGATGTGCTATATTTTACCAATTTTAGTCTGGTAAACAAGCCATCAGTGTTTGAGTCATCGAATTTCTAGTGTATTTTAATGTGATTAGTTTTTCTGTGATGACTGAAAAGGAGGGCTCTACATAATTCAAACAATTCTATGTAATTTATCTTTACTATAGCCAGTGTTATTGCCACGTGTCGACAGTAAAACGTCTCCCCATTCTTTACTGTAGAGTTGTTTATATTTAACCCTTGTACTGCTGAATAAATTAAGATGCCACGCCCACTTCTAACTTTCAGCCAATTAGATTACTTGATCCAGACTGTTGATACAAATTCACATACTTTATGGCAAAGAGCAGGTCCAGATCAGCTGGCTTCTTTCTACACTGTTTGCAAAGGCAGGACATATCCGGGTTCAGCAGGACTAGGGTTAATGATGCTTTGTGATTCTTAAGCCCACTAGTTTATATTAGGGTCACTGATAAGGTCCAATATAGCAAAACTAGCTATTTTGCCGAGAAAACATTAATGCTTCAGCTATTTTCATTTCTGTGTGTGTTCATTGCTCTCAAAGGTCATTCCTTACAGAATTAAATGAATAATGTTGGAATGCTGGGTGAAGAACATATGTTGTGGGTACTCACTAGAAGTGCCCCTGTGTCAATGAATGTCTTCACGGAGAAATAAGAATAATATTTACCCAATACCCCTCTTATCTCTAGCTGTAGATCCCATTATTACCTTTGTTCAGTTTTGAATATTTACTGTATGACCACCAAAATTTCCCAACAAACATCTAAGCAAATAAAACTGCAAGCCATGCACCATGCCCCACCACAGCGACATATTCACTATGCACTTCTGTAGTATAAGAGCTGAAAACAATCTAAGTTAAACAAGAAGAGAAGCAATAAACAGTTATTTCATAACTCAAAAAAAAAACCAACAAAAAAAAACACCAAAAGGTCTAAGGTAAAAATGCAATAAAAAGTGATAAAAAATAATTTCAGGATTCTGAAAAAAAAAACGATATGCATATCTTCAGACCATCCTAAAAGCCTGAGTAAAGTTTCAAAAGGATCAGCCTGAAAATGTAGGAGGAGTTGCGCCTACAAGGTACATACTCCCTATACATTTCTGTAGTATTAGGGCTCGAAAAAAGTCTAAGTTAAAAATGCAAAAAATGTAATAAAAAATAATTTCAGGATTCTGAAAAAACAATATGCATATCTTCAGACCATCCTAAAAGCGCCTGTAAAGTTTGAAAAGGATTGGCCTAAAACTGAAGGAGGAGTTGCGCCTACAAGGTACATACTCCCTATACATTTCTGTAGTATTAGGGCTCGAAAAAAGTCTAAGTTAAAAATGCAAAAAATGTAATAAAAAATAATTTCAGGATTCTGAAAAAACAATATGCATATCCTCAGACCATCCTAAAAGCACCTGTAAAGTTTGAAAAGGATTGGCCAAAAACTGTAGGAGGAGTTGCGGGCAGAAGGTACATACTCCCTGTTCATTTATGTAGTATTAGGGCTCGAAAAAAGTCTAAGTTAAAAATGCAAAAAATGTAATAAAAAATAATTTCAGGATTTTGAAAAAATAATATGCATATCTTCAGACCATTCTAAAAGCGCCTGTAAAGTTTGAAAAGGATTGGCCTAAAACTGTAGGAGGAGTTGCGGGCAGAAGGTACATACTCCCTATACATTTATGTAGTATTAGGGCTCCAAAAAAGTCTAAGTTAAAAATGCAAAAAAATGTAATAAAAAATAATTTCAGGATTCTGAAAAAACAATATGCATATCTGTAAAGTTTGAAAAGGATTGGCCTAAAACTGTAGGAGGAGTTGCGGGCAGAAGAATGGTGGGAGCGCTGACGGACGGACACTCAAAATTTCAGAGGGTATAACATAATAACCTGCCAATTTTTTGGTGGCTTGGCATAACAAGTGCAATCAAAGATCGTTTTTTGTTGGTAAGTCAATTTCAAGAGGATATATATATATATATATATATATATATGAAGTTTGTCATATCAGGTACAAAAGCATGGGGACAATAATGAAAGCTGTCAAATTTGTCGTCTGCAATGCGTAAAATAACAGTTAAACTTTCGGACAAACAAAGCTATTTATAGTTCAGTACCTATATAGAATCATTCCCTATTACAAAAATAACCATATTCAAAATGTACTGTATTTACCCTAAATATTGGGACATCTTATTTCTTTACCATACTTGTAGGTTATTTCATTACATTTGGCCTATATATACGCTTATCATTTCATTTGTTACATTGTTTCGGTGAAATGAAATGTGCCATCCTGGAAAACTGTGTTCCTTTTTGGGCCCTGAATGCATACCAGCACTAAAATTTCAGCAAATCCATTTTATTACCTGTTGATGTGCCAAAAGAAAAATGCTGGATGGGTGGCCAACAGTGTGGACCTTCAATAGATGCCACATTTTGCACTATCTGCTTAGGCCTGGCCGTTCCAATACTTATGTTATTATAGTAGTGGGGAAAAAACAGAAAACTCAACATAAGATACAGATAATGAACAGAATAACTTTACCGTCACCCTTAACCCTTAAACTGCCAGTCACAACAATTGACTCCTCCATCAGGTCACATGACCATTTAACTGGCAACCACAATGACCATTCAAAATAGCTAATAAGGTAATTGTCAATGTTTTTAGTTAGACAAACAAATCAACACATGCTTTTTACAGGTAAGCACAGGTATATCAATATAAAGTTTGTCTAAGGAAATTCATGTGAGAGTGGTTATAACTGCCTGACGGAGGAGTCAATTGTCGTCTGCTTTGTCATCTGCTTGTGATTTTAAAAGTCATTTTTGCAAACAGTGTGGACCCAGATCAGACTGCTCCTCTAGGAGGAGCAGTCTGATCTGGGTCCACACTGTTAGCCTGTATGCAAAGATAGATTTGAAATGTTTGCAAGAATATTCAGCAGATGACATTTTCAGATGCAGATTTTCTTGGTGTTTTAAGGGTTAACATCACATTCATTGATTCCACAAGAATACATGTCTTAAGAGCACTCATAGAGCTGTCACAGGATAGCACTGCTCGCCTGAACTGTCTTCGATTAAAATGCTAAATAAATAAGGCATAATGGCTGGACTGTGAAATATAGGTCATCATGACTTTCAACTCATGACACCGAGGGTGTGAAAGTTATATGGCTGTCAGATATGACTTTCTGTGTTTGACATTGTTTGTATGACAGAAATGCATTAGGACACTTTACACAAAGGTGTCTTTGATTTTGACCTTCAGCCCCATCTCAAGACACTAAAAAAGGTCAGTATCTGGTCCTCCCAGGCACCCATGAGCCAAGTATGAATGCTTTTTGAAAAGTGACTGCTGAAATATAAGCATTTGAAAAAAAAAAAAGCCTATAAAATTTTAATGCAGTGTGATGTAAATGAGCCAGCAAATGAGGACAGGGTACTTACCATATTTACCATATGTATTTGGACAGACAGACCTGAGCAAACAGTATAGACCCAGATGAGATGCTGCAGAACACGGCGTCTCATCTGGGTCTACACTGTTTGCCACCCATCCAGCAATTTTTAGACACAACATCGGGTAGTGAATTGTACTGGTTCAAATTTTAAAACATATATGGTAAGGAGTTGAGGTGTCCGAATACTTAGGGTAAATACGGTATCCATACATGCTGTTGACAGAAATCTGTGAGATTTTGCAAATTTTTAGGGGAGACTTGATGAAATTCTGTGAGATTTTTATGAAACTCAGTTTCAAGCTTACATAAGTAAGTTAAAAGCCATTATTTCAATGAATTAAGCTTAGGATAGCCATGCTAATGTGTGATTTATTTCTAGTTCTTCGAAAAATAGATTATTAAATGATATGAAAATTCTGTGAGGTTTGAAAATCTTATTGGAAACGGGGTTCAGATGGGCCAAAATTCTGCGAGATTTTGTCTCACAGTGTGAGGTATGGCATGTATGCCTATCACATAGGCGGCCAGCAAAGGCTCAGGTGAGCCTGTACGCTGTTCACAGACATGTAGTAAACACACTGAGGAAGCTACAGACAAAAACACATCTGTAGCCCTAATGGGGGTCTGTGCATGCGCATTTGAAGATCCACAAACTGGAATACCATAAGGTCCCTTTTTTCATGTACTTGCTCAAATACATTTAACAATTTTATAAGAAAAATATGAAAAGGCATTTTTCTTTCTTTTGTCTGCAAGTGCTACAATTTTTTTTGGTAACTTCCAAATTCCAGTACAGGAACCGAAAATGCATGGCCACAAAAATGGTGAACAAGACTATAGCTCTCTTAAACAGCATACATTTATGAACAGTATGTCTAATAAAAATTATATATCTATTTTTAAAATATTCAAAATGGCAGCATTTATGCTCACAATTATACAATCTTTGAACAACTATAATTATCTTTATTATTTTTTAACTGACCTTGATCAAATATGTGCCCAGAGATATATTTTCTAAAGCTGCATATTTTAAGGCAGACATTGCATTTAGAGGGCCTGACTGAAATGTCAATCTTTATTTTCTGGGGGAAAAAACAACACAATATCCATGATAATATAATGTATTTCTGATCATAGTGTTGTGAAGTTTTTGTAGTAATACAAATATTGCACATCCCACAATAACACTTGGTGCATAGCAGATAACATTCTGAAGTAATTTTTTTTTATTAACCCCACTCCCCCCAACCCCCCACCACACACACACACACAGTGGCACACACACACACACACACACACACACACACACACACACACACACACACACACACACACACACACACACACACACACACACACAAATAAGATTTGATTTGATACTTCTTGCAAATTTTTTCCTTTACTTAAATTTGAATAAAATGTTGAAACCTATTTTCTTGGAGAATATTTCAAAATGTCGTCTGATTAAAGTGTAGTGAAGCTTTTATAATAATACAAATATTACCTATCCAACAATAATATAATTTAATCTTCACCACAATCTTGACTAATTCAGCAGGTGACAAACTGATATTTTCATATTTTTTTCTCAGAAAATAGGTTTGAATGTCAAAAAGGTTTTGAATTTCAAAACCTATTTCTGAGAAAAAATATGTAAAATGTTTTTAAATGTCATCTGATTATAGTGTAGTGTTTTTATAATAATACAAATATTGCACATCCCACAATATTACAGTTCAACTTTTACCACTCTCATCACGAAAACACACCTATATAATTTTGACCCCATAAACCCCACTTTCATATAGTAAAACTGGGGTTTACAGGGGTATACATTATTTTTTCATATTTCTGCTCAAAACATAGATTGTGGGTACTCGTTAGAACCGCCTCGATGAGTTCTCACAATCTATGTTTTGAGCAGAAATATGAAAAATATTAGAATTTTTTTTCTGAAATGTTTCATTTTTGTTGGTAAAATCTTTCAGTATATTTGAATAGGCATGTTTTCGTAATGCTTTGTCAATTCAGCAGATGACACACTGATGATACTTTCCTTACTTATCCTAAAAAATAGGTTTTGACATTTCATGCAAATTGTCAGTTGTCACTAACTGGCAAAAGTATGTAGGAAAAAATAAGAAAAATATTTCAAAATGTCCTCTGCTGAAAATTTTACCCAGCATCCTAAGCGTTAAGACAAAAAATGCAGTTTTATTTTTTAAACCATGAACATAGTGAAACTCAACCCCTGCTAAATTCAGGTACTGTATGGTATACTACTCCATATTTACCATAACTATTCATCCACCGTTACTCCTTTAATACCATACCTGTCCTAAAATTTGAACAAGTCCATTTTACTAAAATGTACCTAGTTTCTTTGTCTAAAAACTACCGGATGAGTGGCAAACAGTGTAGACCCTGATCAGATGCCACATTTTGTGGCATCTGATCTGGGTCTACACTGTTTGCTCAGGACTGTCTGTCCCAATCCTTAGAGTAAGTATGGTAGAACAAATATACATATGAAAGTTCGCACTGTTCATGAATGTTCTTGTTAACTGGCGAATGTCAGTCTAAATCCTATTGATGTGCCAATACCATCCGAAACAAATTTCACGTAAGCTTGGTTGCCAATGGTTGTTAGGGCTGCTGGGATCTCCTGAAAACAGAGAAAACAAATTTAAAATCATTGTTTACCTCATGTAATAACATGTCCACAAGGCTTGAGAAAATGCCAGTCCATCAGTCTCTGGAATTTACTGGCTTGGACTGATATCAATCTCAAATGAATTGAAAGTGAAAATATCAGCCCCAAATTATTTCATGTATTAGAAAAAAAAAGTCAACATGTAAGCATTATAGGTCTTTCCTGAATTTTAAACACAGTTGTGATGCATGAATGGATTATTCCACTATTGCTAAGGTTGAATGCACATTCATTATCTTGAAAAATGGCTTTGTTAAGGCTGACCACTCATTGACCCATATAATCATATCCCATACCACTGATTGTTTGTTTGTGTTGAGGTTTTACGACCCAGTCAACCAAATAGGGTCATGTTGAGCGCGGTCAGTTTACCTAACCACACGTTTACTGGGCAGGCTTAGTCCTCTAAGCAGTTAACCAGTACTGTGCACATTCTTTCGCCAGAAACTGACAACTGCCCTTCTTGAATTAGCGGAAGTGAGAGAATGACTGATGAAATATTTACTAAGAAGATTAACTTGTACCTGTATAAATCTTGCTTCAACAACTTTAAAGTCATGTTAGTTAAGATTGAGAAGAATTATAGTAGCTCATTTATATTGCACCTTATCATTATTCCGAAATGACTGAAATACTGATGACGGGACAACACACCTAAAATTAAACATCAAATTTCTAAATTATTCAATAATAATTACAAGAATGATTTCTAATAATATGATTTAGCAGCATACTTCTTCTTGTAATGATGCACCTTTAGGTACAGATCAGTCCCATTTGTACTCGAATCGTTAATATGCAAATACAGATACAACGCGGGTGCGTCATGCATCCCAATTTGTTTTCCAACGGGTCCCAGTTTCCCCACCCACTAGATCAAAGTAACAAAATATGATTTTACTTTTCCAGAGCTTTGTCTGCAGAAAAGGACCAGCACAGCTTGTCTTTTTTTTCCTTTACAGATGCTTATAATCTCTTAATTAATCCGCTATTAGTTGTATATGACATCATGAGGTCAAGGTCACAGTCTGATGATGGTTCTCGACAAGAACCAAAACTGTCAAAGTTAAGCAAAATATTTCTTCTGAGATAAAAGGAAATTTGTGGAATAATGTGATATTCTATCCTGATGAACCTATTCAGTGAAATACTTACATCTCCACAATATCTTCCAAACATTGGTGCAGTGTCTGTATTTCCATTATAAACAATAACATAATCTGTTGCACAGTTGACCTGGTCAAATATCCTCATGTCAGTGAAGGTCAAGGTTATTGTTCTCCTGGCTGGTACCCGTATTGCCCAGTTACATACACTGCTAGAGGTGTAGTTATTTGGGTAGCCAGGACTAGTCAGACTGCCATTTATACCCGTGAGATTTCCGCCACAGCCAATACCTGTTAATATAAAAGGAAATGAATTAACCTTTACCTCTCTCTTCGCTAAATTGACAACAAATTAGTGATATTCTTCTTAATTCTGAAAGAAAACAGGATTTGACATTTGATGCTAATTGTCTCCATCCATTGGAGACAGTTTGCATGGTAAGTCAAATTCTGTTTTCTGGGGAAAATAAAATATTTCAAAATGTCACCTGCTGAAAATTTTACCCAGGGGACTAGGTATACTTGGTTCTTTTTTCTGTCATTATTTTGTCAATGGAGACAACTTTTGTGACTTCCTATTTACTTTCCAGCACACCAAGCCCCTTCTGAAAAGGGGTCTATGCTAAAAAGGGGAGCAAATTCTTTCCTTTTTATTTAGACCTTTTTTTTTCAGAATGGAGGCAAACCCTTTTGTCAGAGTTGCCTCCCCTTAAAGAGTCCACTTATCTTTTCCCTTTTAAAATATTAAACTTACATGCTATAAGCTCAAATGCATTTCTGTTTTTTTTTTTTAAATATTAACCTTTACCACTAGGCAAATTCAGCAGACAACACACTGATAACATTTTTCTAGTTTTGTCCAGAAAATAGGCTTTAATATTTCATGCAAATTGTCTCCTAATTTGCATGAAGTGTCAAAGCCTATTTTCATGAAAAAAAAAAAAAAAAATAAATAAATAAATAAAATAAATAAATAAATAAGAAAAACAGTTCAAAGTGTCATCTGCTGAAATTTCTTCCCAGCATGGAAAAGAAAGTAGAGGAAGAATGTTATTGAGACGAAAAATCTTGACAAATCATGCAATTTTGTTGACAATTTAATAAAAATCTGATAGAAACTAAGAATATTAAAGCAGTTCAAAGATTTCAATACCATAATCAAGGGTGCTGCCATTTTGAATATTTAATGAAGTTCTAAGTATTTTTCAATATGTTGAAGGAAATCTTTCTGACAGAAAACATTGCAGTTTTCAAGAAAAATCAACAAGTGCCTAGCAAAGAAACTGTACACAAATACAGAGGTTTAATATTGTTGCAAATACTATTTATTTAAGTTTTGCACATTTAATTATGACTTCATGACATCATTAAGTCATATTAAACATTCAAAATGATGGTGCCCATTAAAGGAATTTTGACATCTTCAAATCTTTAAAATTTCATTTTCCACAGTTGCATCAAACTGCATTGATTTTTCAAAATCTTACATCTCATGTTCATTCTTCACCAATCCTCCTTTTCCCTTTAACTCAAGCATATAATGCAATGTTTACTACCACTGCATAAGCTTGCTCAAATCCCTATAGGTAATTTGTAATCTGTAAGGATATTCGAGTAAAAATTAATCAGCTAACCTTGTGCAGTTGCTGTATATGAGATGTCATATCCTCGGTAAGTCACTGACAAATCTGTCCTGAAGTTCATCCACAATGAATTACTTGTGGCAAATACTGGGGCAGGTAAGTACCAGCCACATGACTTTGATATAACTGGAGCTGTCGAAGTGGAACCATTGCGAATCTGAAATTAGACAAGAACATCACAAGCATTCTAGATAAGTGGGTTGTTTTGTTTGCTTGTCTGAGCTGCAGTTTTACGCTGACCTCATGTCAAGTCAATCAGTTAATGTTTTCAGCACCAAACTTGCACATGCACTTCTTCAATATGTCAGTAACATATCTTCAATATTTTGGAAAGATTCAATAAAAAAAGTAAGAGGAGTTGATTTCACAAAGTATACACTATCAACTATCACTGACCAGGTGCAGTTGTCCTAAAATGGTTAAGATAAAAATGCAGTCATTTTGTGAAGACATATTTTTTCAGTTTCAAAGTTACATATGCACATCTTCAAAAAATGTCTATATTGTATATGAAAAAAAAAGGATTAAAAAGATCAAACAAAAGTTCTAAGAGGAGTTGATTTCACCATTTAATTATGGCTTTATGACACCATTAAGTCATATTAAATATTCAAAATGATGGTACCCATAAACTATCATTATTAACTATCACTGACTACATGCAGTTCTCATAAAATGGCAAAGTTAAAAACAGTGCCATTTTAACAAAATGTATTTTTTTTCAGGATCAAACTCCCACATGCACATTTTTACTAGGTCTGTAATATATGTGCAAAGTTTTGAAAAGATCCAATGAAAGCTGCAAATGAAGTTGACTTCACAAAGAATGCACTATCAGCCATAATATAAACATTTTATTTAAAGAATTACAAAGAGGTATAACACTTGCAGGCCTCCTAGTGGCCCACTTTGAAAATATAGGTTTTTATACAGGTTCTTCTTCCTCAAAATATAGGTTATTTACAGGTTTTTCAATAAAAAATATAGGTTAAAGGAAGGTTCTTCCAAACTCACAATTAGATTTAAAACTGAAGAAAAAATATTCGATGAATTTTTGGGCCAAAATTATTCTGATAAGGTTGATCTGAATTTTACAAAGTCCGAGCGAGCAAAGCGAGCGAGGAAAAAAATTACAATTTCTTGATAGTTTTCATCACTTTTTTGGGACTAAAATGTATAAATAGTAGGGCATTTTGAAGAAAAGTTAGGGTTGAGTCGCGAGAAGGTTCAAAATTTGAAAAATATAGGTTTTTTCATGAAAATACAGGCTTTTCATAAGTTTTATGAACAAAATAAAGGTTTTTTAGGTTTGACACAAAATTATAGGATATTATAGGTTTTATAGGTTTTGCTAGGAGGCCTGCACTTGTAATACTGACTCTTCTGCCCCTGTTTTCCTATCACATGTGCACTGTCTGATGAAAACAAAACTGGACAAAGGCTAGTGCAGTCATTGCAAACAGTGCAGACCCAGATCAGACTGCTCCTCAAAAAGCAGTCTGATCAGGCTCTACACTGTTTGCCATTCCACTAAGTATTTTAAGAAACAACTGCATAAAAAAAGTAAAATTTAGGCTAAAAAAAGTATGGAATAAAGTGTACGAAATTTCAGGACATTTACCGTAACCATATAACCCTGCTATTGGAAGTAGATCGGTCCAAAGAGCTGTGGTTGAAGAGTCCACTTGACGTAAATAGGTTAATATTTGGGTAATTATGGTAAACTTACCTCTAAATAGTCATAGTTACAGTTGGAGTGTGCCTCAATATGGAAGGTATTGAAATACAGTGATACAGTGGTTCCTGGGGGTGTCTGTACCAGCATCTGACAGTTGGCATTTGTTGGGTAACGGCCTGGCCAACCAGGACTGAAAATATGGCCACTATATCCAGTATAGGTTCTGTTACAGGCTGCAAAAATTCAAGGAAAAAATACTGTAATCATCTTAAACTTTTGTATACCTACTTTTCTAAAAGTGTTTATGCAAACAGTGCAACCCTAACCAGATTGCAGTCTGAACAGGGTGTATGCTATTTGTCATTCATCCAAGTATTTTGTGAAACAATTACTAGTAACAGTGTTTTCAGAGATGTCTCTCCCCCACCGTGAATTTTCAGTTTTTATACTACTGTGACCTTGGAAATTAGGTCAAGGTCACCAAAATCTAATCAGTTCTTTGTTATGTCCCATTTATATATCCTTGAGAGTTTGGTAAGAATCCAACCACTGGTTCACAAGATATTGTGCAGACATGAAAGTGCACGCAGATGCCAACACCAACGGGATCTGCACCAAAAACAATATGTTCCCCTCCCTATAGGTGAGGGGACATAATAAAGACAAAATTTAGACAGTCAAAATATACTCAAAAAAATTGGGGTAAAGTGTTTACTGTGTAATGCACAAAAGGGGATCGTCAGTAAATAAGAAATATCAATTTGTCATCTGCTAAATTAGCCCAGAGAATGTTCAGGGTTAGTCTAAAGAATAGTAATAAGCACAAGTATTTGGGAAAGACTGGCCTGAGGAAACAGTGTAGACCCAGATCAGGGTCTACACTGTTTGCAACTCAATCTAGCAGTTTACAGAGACATCAGAGTTGTTCAAAATTTAGTACAAGTATAGTAAGGAATTAAGGTATTCCAATACTTATAGTTAATATGGTACCCATTGATTCTGTATATGGACAAAGAAGGTGTTCATCTGACCTTGCATATACAAAAGTTGATTTGAGCTTTTGTTGTCTGAATGAGCTCCTAAGACATCTTTTCATATGGGCAGCATGAAGCAAAGTGCCTTTGAGCATAACCCAAACTGTACGGATGCACATCATCCTACATATGTGCAATGTCTCATCTGGGCATTTGCTCTCAATTAGAACATTCTATAGTATCCAACGATTCTGTTTGCAGACAATGAAGGCCCCTATTAGACTGTGTGTATGCTCAGGCTGGTCTGGGCCTTCCCTGCCCACATATGCTTGAAGACACATTTTTGCATGGTGTTGCCCATATGGTGCTACCCATGCACAGGTTATTCAGCTTAGCTACAAACAAGTCACTTTTTTTTGTTTTCAACCAAAACATATTTTTTTCAACCAAAACAAATTATTTTTTTTTTCTTATTTCTTCACAAAAACATGTTGTGGGTACTTATTAGAAGGAGCTTGGAAATGCTCTTCTCGCAAGACTGTTTTCCTGGAGAAATAAAAGAGAATATATCTAGATAGACCCTCATGTCTAGAGCTAGGGCTACAAAGTGAGCATTTGGCCTCAGGCCTCTTGATAAAATGGGTATTCAAATTTCAACATACAGTAAATGGCCTAAAATTTAGAACACTTCATTCCATACTGTTTTGGCCCAAACTTTGCTCTTTATGCAGCTGTTTAATGGAAAGGCAAACAGTGTAGACCATGATCAGACTGCTCCTGCAGGAGCAGTCTGATCTGGGTCTACACTGTTTGCTTATGCAATTTTGTCGGACACTTTGGTGTTTGAATTTTTAGGACATTTACCATACTTCACATTACATGTGCACTGATTGTGTGTTGAGACACCACTGACATAGAATAATGATCTAAATAAAGTTGTACAGTCCTCATTAATTTCAATGGTGTGTTTAAGACTGTGGAAATTTCTAAAGGTCCTACATTTTAATAAACAGATCTGTGTCACATATTTCAAAACACCATACTGTGCCCAAAAGTGCATACAAATGGCAAACAGTGCAGACTCTGCTCAAGATGTTCCTTAGGAGCAATCTCATCTGTGTCTACTCTGCTCAGAACCCTCTGTCTGAATATTTAGGATATAGCAAAAACTTACAAGCAAGCTTATAAGTAAGAGAAAATCCTGTGCTTCCAGAAGCTGTAACAGCATAGTTGATCTGAACAGTTCTGCCAACCGAGTCGAAGACAGGGGGCACTGTTGTTCCACAGGCATGTACTGTTTGACCCATTAAGCCCTGTAAAAATAAAAGCAATTGATGCTTAGCACTCTGAGAAAAATTTTCAGCAGATGACACAGGGAAATATTTTAGGATTTGACATATGCAAATTGTCTCCAATGAAGAAAATTTGCATCAAATGTCAAATCCTGTTTTTTTTTTGAAAAATAAGAAAAAAATCATCAATTTGTCGTCTGCAGATTTTGCCACGAGAGGTAAAGTTTAAAGATATGATATGGACGGTTAGATCCATTTCGCCCTGGGAAAATAAAAGAAGTTAAAGTTTAGCACTTTGGGTAAAAGTCAGACTACCATGTGCAGCTGGTGCTGGATTATATTTCAGGGCCCAGTTGTTCAAAGCTAACGACATCGTTAGTTAACGATTCATTAAAATTTACATTGAGTGATACGCAAATATGCTGAAATTTTTTGCTGAAAAAATGTGAGTAGCTTTTGCATTGCAAAAGCTACTCATATTTTTTCAGCAAAAATATCAGAATACTGTGTATTGAATCTGCTAAAAAAGTTAAAGAAATGACCCTTAACAAGCTCTTTAAGCTAATGACTCTTTGAACAACTGGGCCCAGGACATTTTTGGCATATCTACTATACCCCTAACAACGTAAGTTATAACGATGATGAAGGCACACATTTTTGCCAGTAACTCATTTTTGGAATCTTAGCAATTTATTTAGGTTTTTATGCCATTCAAATTCTTCACTTTGTGCACAAAATACTGTTATGTGGACTATCTAGGTTTCAAATAAGTGAGTTTCTTAAACGCACCAGTAATTCAGACATTTCGACAATCAATGTTGATATTCGTTTATGTTTACAACTCAGGCATAGTTGTCAAGCATCCACAACAACTAATATGTGTATGGAGTTTGAATTTTCCATGAAAGACAATACAAAAATGGATATATCTGGTGCATAAATGGATTTTCGGCTGCATTTTTCACTCTTCATGAGTTTGGCATAAATTTCTAACAAATGATATACATATCACAATGTTGATGATGTTGGTTGTTGACCCTGCTTTACTAGATAAAATTAGATTTTTAAAGATAGGCATATACAATCTATACAAAATTCCTTTCTACTGTCTGTTGGTTCTGGAGAACATTTATCTTATTCTTTTTTTTTGTTGTTTTTTTTTGTGAATTTATTCCTAAAATAGGGGAAAGAAACAGGAGAAACCAAACAAATTTTTGCAACTGTGTTTCATAGACACCTTTTTTTTACAAATAAACACTAAGTACTTTGGGTAAAATTTTCAGCAGATAACATTTTGAAATATTTTTCTTATTTTTCCCAGAAAATAGATTTTACATTTTATGCAAAATGTCTCCAATGGAACCGATTTGCATGAAATGTCAAATTATGTTTTCTGGGGAAAAATAGGAAAAAATATCACCAACTTGTTGTCTGCTGAATCATCACAAAGTGTGGTATATGTTTTTTAATATGTATTCTCCTAGCGATTAGGTGAATACATAATAAAAAACATTTATCCCCCACCCTGCTCAGAAACCCTAGCATAGGGTATATCCTGCCCCCACCACAAACAGTTTGTGGGGGCTATAAAAATGACTATAAATGCAAAGCAAGGCTGTTAAGTTTCAACGAAGATTCTCTCCTATCCTGGCTCTTCAAATATGATGACTAACCAAAGGATAATCTCTGATTTCAAGATATTCTGGTGTGCAGCCTGTTGTTGTCTGCAGGTTTACCGCTGTGACAGTAATTTCAAGCTGCTCTGTATCAGAAGGTGCATCTATTGTCCAACGACAGCGCAGGGCCTGTCCGTAAGCAAAGGGATAATTCGGGGAGGTGATAGTCTGGGTGGTGTTTGTGGCTCTGACAATTCCTCCACAAAGAGCTGGAAATAAAACAAGAAGGTTAAGTATTGTAGTTCAGCAGACAACAAACCGATACTGTTTAAAAAAATAATTCCAATAAACAGGTTTTGACATTTCATGCAAATTAATTTGCATGAAATGTCAAAGCCTGTTTTCTGGGAAAAATAGGAAAACTATTTTGATATGTCATCTGCTGAAAATTTTACCCAGAATGCTAACCTTTACCACTCTGGGCTAATTCTGCAGATGACAATTTGGTAATACTTTTCTTATCCAGAGATAATTTGCATAAAATGTCAAAGCCTATTTTCTGTGAAAAGAAAAATATTTCAAAATGTCGTCTACTAAAATTTTTACCCAGAATGCTAAGTATTAAAGTTCTCATTAGGAAGGTCATGTGACTTATTTCTGATTGGACAAATAACAAATTGTAGGTTTTGTGATGAGCTGGCTCATATTCTAAAGGATCTGATGATTCAGTAAGCAGACAGTGAAGGCCTAGATCAGCCTGGATTCATGCAGGCTAATCTGGGCCTTCACTGTCCACATATGCCCTCAAGGCATTTTTTTTGGTACATGATTTGGCGTTTTACTTCTCTTTCAACAATATCTGTCTTACTGAGACCATGAAGGGGTGACAATGAAATGAAGTACTATGAAATGAAGTACTTTGCCATGAAGTACTATACAGTCCCAATCTAAATTCTGCATGAATCTGCCTGGAACCTGAAGATAAAAAGTAAAGAGTGCTAACTGCTCAGCCCCGTAGATACTTCAAAACACACATAAAGTGGATTTTCCAATGAAGTTTTAAGTGTTAGATAGGGTGGTAATTTTGGAGATAATTTAACCCTAGTCCTGCTGAAAACTGATATGCCCTGTCTATGCAAACAGTGCAGATCCCAATGGATTTCCATTGTTTGTCATTAACTATGTGACTTAGTATTAACAACCTGGATCAGGAAATATGATTGGCTGAAAAGTAGAAGTAGATGTGGCATCTAAATTTATTCAGCATAGCAAGGGTAAACATGTGATGTATACTGTACCATTTCCTTGTGAATAAGATGCATTAAATCCAGCACCAGCTACAGACACATCAGAATAGAACTGAACATACAAAGCATTAGATGTTGACGTTATCATCCCTGGGGCTGTCGAGCCACAATAAGTACCAATAAGGGCATCTTCTGGACTTATACCATCGTAAATCTAGAAAAATAAAAAAAATAACATACTGTAAAATGCGGAAGAATTGGGACATCCAAAGTATTGGGACACCAATTTGTTCAAATTTGTAACAAAAAATATTTTTCGCGATCAGAAATTGTCAAAAGTTTCTGTAATTTTAGAGCCATATGAACTGGGATGGTGCAGTTGGGTGAAAAAAAAAAAAAATCTATTTAACCAGCGTAAAATATTTTTCTCCATGCTTTTCTTATTTCCTCTGTTTATGCATACAACAGAGGTTTCCTATGGCAGTCTTGTTAGAAAGAACATATACGAAACCTGCTTTTGATAATATTAATCTAAAATTCCTATCGGAAAGCTGCAAAAAAACATCAGTCTGGGTGCGTCGCCATTTTAAAATTACCACAAGTCATGAATAACTCCAGATAAGAACAGTAACCAGAAAAATAATTTTTCTTATTTCTCCACAAAATAAAATATGTTGTGGGCAAGTATAGGCACTTCTGATGAGTACCCACAACATACGTTTATGTGGAGAAAGAAGAAAATATCCATATTTTTTGGTAGAAAAAAGCAACTTATCTGAAGCTGATTAAGCGAAAGAGTTAAAGTGTCCGAATTGTTTTGGTAATTATGACAAGCCATTCTTTACAATGGTCAAGTTAGACAAGTGGAGTTCCTACTTTCCAAAATTCAGGACCTTTCATAGCGCCAGATAAGAGGGGGTATCCACATAATGTTTTTTTTATTTCTCCACAAAAACATATCTTGTGGGCACTCATTAGAAGTGCCTCAGTGAGGCGCTTCTAATGATTACCCACAATATCTGCTTTCAGGGAGAAATAAGAAAAATATAGATATTTTTTTGGTTGAAAAAAGTGCTTTATCTGGAGATATGATAGTTTCAAGACCACAGTTTGGAATCTGTCTGAATTTACCAAAGGTTGGAATAAAACATAAAACCTGGTGGGCAGAACAACATGCAGTGTAATCTACTTGGAGTTTAACCCTTTCACCCCCGATTTTTTTAAATGGACTCTTTGATTTCTGAATACATGTATGGACACAGCTTCTATTGCAAATAGGCATTTCAATCGAAAATCAATAACAGAACGGCAAATAGTGTAGATCCTGATGAGATCTGGATCTGCACTGTTTGGAAAGATATCTGTATTTGTTTGTAGGGATGAAAGGGATAAAGGGAATGAATATACTATCATGGGAAACTACTCAGTCAACACTTTTTTTTTGCTTCCTTTCTAAAAATGGACCCAGGATGAAAGCAAATACTTAGCATCTCTTGCAAGCAATTTTTTTCCTTTTTTAGAGTGGACCCTTTTTCAGAAGGTTTGGGAACCAAAAGGAAGTTAAAAAAAATTTCAAAATCGGTTTAGAAATAAGAGTCATTGGCCTTTGAAGATTTAGGACCTACTGTCATGGAGGAGGCTGCCATCTTTGTGTCAGTGTTAATATCATAACCACCTAATCAACACTTACCACACTGTGGGCTGATTCAGCAGACGACAAATTGGTGACATTTTTGTTATTTTTCCTTGAAAATAGGATTTGACACTTCATGCAAACTGTCTCCGAAGGAGACAGTCTGCATGAAGTATCACATCCTATTTTCTAGGAAAAATAAGAAAAAATATTTCAAAATGTTGTCTGCTGAAAATTTTACCAAGCATGCAAAGTGTTAAATATGCAAAACTCCAATTACATCTTAACAATTTAATAGCTAGATGACTTCTGCAGATGTGTTCATATGCATATGCACCATCAACTAGCTCTTATAAGCAACATTTCTGTCCAGCAGGAAACTTTTATTTGTGTCTTTAAGCATGGTTTTCCCTCAGGGTATTAAACTGAGGGTATCAGGGACTTCCTTATGTGGTGTTAAGGGGTTCTTCAATAAGATGTAGGGGTTTATTGTTTAAAAGTGGTTTACCATTAAAGGGCTAATCACATGTACACTACAGCAGACGACACTTTGAAGCATTTTTTTTTTACTTTTCAGAGATGGTAAAGGCTTGACATTTCATGTGAATTGTCTGTCTAGCAGACAACTCACATAAAATGTCAAGTCTATTTTCTCTGAAAAATAAAATCCAATTGCAGAATGTTGTTTGCAACAAATTTTCTTAGTACTTTCAGATTTAACTATTGCCAAAATATTGATAATTATTGCCTTTTAGATCACAAAACTGATTAAAATACAAAGCCATATACAAATTAAATTAATTTTGGATTGATCATACATGCATTTCTCGGGGACCCTTTCCCCTAACTTTTGAGGGTCCAGAACAAGGTTTTGGTGGTTAAAATTGCCAAGACATGAGTCTTTATCTTTACCACTCTCCAGGCAATTTCAGCAGACCACAAATTGATGATATTTCTCTTTCTTTTTCCCCCAGAAAGTAGCCTTGGCATTTCATGCATTTCACTGAAATGCCAAAGCCTACTTTCTGGCTCGGAAAAAGTAAGGAAAATATTTCACTATGTCCTCTGCTGAAAATTTTACCCTGTAAGCTAAGCTTTAAAATTTTAAGTTTCTAATTAAATATTCAAAATATGGCACCCAGTCTGAGAGGGAAAGTTTTAATGAGAATGCATACACTTTCAGGGTAGGTCATTCTGCCAAAAATGTTTTACCTGAAAAATGATCTACTCTAAAACACAAGAATATGTTCTCCTTGGGTTGGTTGGTTTGGAGTTTAAAGGCCCAGTAAACACAGTTAAGTTATGCTGGGCCTGTCAGCTTACCTAACCACACTTTTATTGGGAAGGCTTACTTAATCCTCTGTGGTTAACCAGTACTTGTACATATTCTTTTGCAGAAACTAACAACTGCACTTCTTGAATCAGCAGAATGGAGAGAATGACAGTAGAAAATACTTCATGATCAATCTCCATGAAAAAATGTTGCCGGATGCAGCAGGGATCAAACCCATGACCTACTGATCCACAGCTGGAAGTGCATCCGACCGAGCCACAGAGGCTGGTCTATTCCTCCTGGGATCAAATTCTTTCCTTTTAGAGTATACTAAGGGAAAAAATTCTTTCCTGTTAGAGTTGATCCCTTTTCAGGAGGGATCAGGTGCGGAGAAAAGCAAAACGGAAGTCACAAAAGTTGTCCCCCCCCCCCACACCCCCACCAGCTGTATACTTGTCCCAACAAAATGCCACAAATCTTATTTATTTTTCAAAAGTTTATCAGGTGAGCTACTCCTCAGCCCAATAAGCTCACCAAGTTTCAAGGCCCTAGCTTAAATTGTTATCAAGATAGCTTGCTGACAAGAAAAGCATCATGACTGGACAGACAGATGGAAGAACAACCCAAAAGCAATATGCCCTTCCAACTGCTTCAAAGTTGGGGGCATATATATAGCAATTAATTTTTCCAAAAGTATCCGAGCAAACCTTGATGTAATCGAAGACACAGGACTGGTGTTGTTCTATATCCATTCCTTCTATGTTTAGCAGTATAACTTTATTATCTCCTCCAAGGATTGTCCACCGACAGTCGAGATTATGTTCGTACAGTCCATCATTATCACTATCAATAGAGGTAAGTCTTCCAGTTGTTGTTGTGTTCAGAACACCCCCACAGCCTTGAGCAGGTCCTGGAAATGAAAGCAACAAATCTGATGTGCAGCACTGAAAAAGAGAACTTGTTAAGGTGGAGTATTTTATAATAATTCTAAGATAATTTTTCTTATTTCTCCATAAAAACATATGTTGTAGTACTCATAAGAAGTGCCTCGGCGAGGCACTTCTAATGAGTATCACAACATATGTTTTTATGGAGAAATAAGAAAAACTAGAGCAAGTGCCCAGAGGGTCACAATTACCCCAGGCCGGCGCCATTTCTTCATTATAAAAAATATTTTTAAGTCGAGGTAGAAATCAATACACCATGAAATATAGGTCACTGACCCATAGTGTACAAGGTCAGTCTCTGAGTGACACTACTCAATCATCCTAAGTACAACTTTTCTGGAGTTAATAGTCATCAGGACATGAAACAAAATCGCTGGACCATTAAATATAGGTCACTGACCTACATATACTTGAGAGACCAATCTGATATGTCACATTGATCCATTATACCAACTATGATGTTAAACCATTGAATAATCTAGAAGATATTAAGCAAAATCACTAGATGATGAAATATAGGTCATGCTGATTTATATTACTTTGAGGTCAAAGTTTGGGTCACACTGAGTCATTATATGTAAATATAAGGCAAAATTGCTGGAGCATGAAAATAAGGTCACAATGACCTTGACCTTTTTACACTGAATGTTGATGTGATAAACATGTCTAATGCTCATCCTTCTTTATTCAGAAGTTGCTTGTATAAACAAACTGCAATATACTACTTTATTGAGGTGCCCTAGATTTTGATCTCTAGCCCTGCCCAGGGGTCCATAGATGTAGAATGGAAGAGAACCCTCCCATGTACCCCCATATCAAATATGAATAGTTTCTGAAAAGTGGCTGCAGAGATATACATAATCAAAAAACTTTGAAGTAAAACTTGGTTAGCGTATTTACCATATATTTTCGGACACCATTAATGTTCGGACACCACCTATTTTCTGCAAAATATGATAATTTAATGCACCATAACAGTTCGGACACCCCCTGAATTTGAAAAAGACAATTTCCTAAGTTCGGACACAAAAAATGCCTCTGGACAAAGCCAAATTTTCAATGAAATCCAACACCAAACCCGCAGCATCACTATCATTTTCACGGATGTTTTGACAGACGAAGCCGTTTTCTAACAGGTAAGAAGGTATGTAGTAGTAGAGTCTAAAAATTAACTTAGTTCAAGTTATTTTCCATCAGGGTTTGCTGTTTTCATTCAGGGAGAAACATCTTTTATTTGTTTATTCAAATCACCGAGCTGTATAAAATGCACATGCCACTTACTATACATTCGAAGACGATAAAATCGCCCCTTGTCCAAATGGACTGATCTACTAATACACAGCTAAAAATAGGCAAGAAAAAAATATAATGAAGGCCGTGGAACATGCCAAAATCTCATTACCTTTTAATGTTGTTCAATGAGGAGATATTATAGCACCTGTCTATTTCTCGTTAACACTTATATTCTATTTATTGTTATCTTTTAAAAACCTTCATATTACCATGTGGTTCTATACCACGTGTTAGTCACTTGCAAACTTTATGACACCCAAGGTCACATTTCCTCTATATGGTGTGTTGGCGTGTCAAGTAAAAAGACGTCATTATATAATTTTCATTATGGACATTCCCTCATTACCAAGATAAAAACGAACACAGTGACGATCAAAGCAGTGAAGCTTGTGAAATGTTTTAATAAAATTAATGTCCATTAATACTTATTTAAACAAGTACTCCTATTTGTAAATAGGCAATCAGCGACCTTTTGTTTTGCGCTGACAGTTACAAACTGTCAGTGCGTTAATATTATGCAATTTTATGATCGTCTGCTCAGGGCGATTGGACAACCTCATGGAAAAACCTGTTCAGCCTTTGCAAGCTGCAAATAATGACGAGTCGGTATGGTAACTTCATTTTCCTATGAAATACATTACTATCTTTCATGGCTGTAGGAATGAAAAAAAAAAATCAACTAAAGTAACTGTTTCATCCGCTTACAGAAATGATCTTTGACAAACAGAATAGATCCTAATCAAATATCTGCCATCTGCTACGATTCTATGCTACGAACTTAGCCCTTTACACCTAGTCCATCTTTGAGGTGTGCCAATACCGGCAGGATTTTTCTCAACAACAGGAAGGGTCATGTGATTCAGTTTATTTACAAATGGCGCCCTGTCCTACCGATGATGCAATGACGAGTTAAACAGTAACAGTGGTTTAATTTTTCATATTTTAGTGCAGCTTATAATCACAATGTTACTCTTATTGCATGGAAAGTCAAATTTATCCAGCAAAAAACGGTCCATAATAGTCAGTATTAAAAACTCAGCTACTACAAACCGCCGATCTACCAACGTGGCAGACCTTAAATTCTTCATTTTTTTATCGGAATTTTTTGGGTATTTTCTTTAATTTTTGGACACGGCGTTTTTGTGAAAATTTTATTTTCCTAAATATTCGGACAAAAAATAAAATAATTACTTTAATGTCTAAAAATATATGGTAAATACGGTACAGCAATACACTACTTTATTGAAGCATCCTAGATTTTGACCACTAGCCCCACCCCATGGATGTAGAATGGAAGAGAACCCTCCCAGGTACCCCCCATACCAAATACGAATAGTTTCTGATAAGTGGCTGCAGAGATATACATAATCAAAAAACTTCGAAGTAAAACTTGGTTATAGCAGGTGTTAACGGATGGAATCAGAGATGGACAAAACAGACGGAAAGACTGACGGATGAACAGAACCAACAAAAACTATATACCTCTTCAGCATACTTTGTATGCCGGGGGTATAATAAATAACTCTTAACTCTTGATAAGATGCTTTTTTTTCAATTCAGAAGTATTGATAATTTTCTTATTTCTCCATGAATACTTATGATGTGGGTACTCTTTAGAAGCACCTCAGCAAGGTGCTTCTGATGAGTACCCACAACACGTTTTCATAGAGAAACAAGGCAAAATCATTGGACCATTAAAAGTAGGTCACAGTGATCCAAATATCTTATCAGGTTAATTTTCATGTTGATAACTTATATCCAAAGTTTCATGCAAATCCATCATGTAGCAGTAAAGATATAAGGCAAAATCACTGGACCATGAAAAATAGGTCACAGTAACCCACCTGTCTTGTCAAGTTATTTTTGATGTTGAACTGAACTTATATCCAAAGTTTCATGCAAATGCATCAAGTAGAAGTAAAGATTTGAGGCAAAAATCACAGGACCGTGAAAAGTAGGTCACAGTGACTCCCATGTCCCATCATACTGCACTGAACTCATGTTCAATGTTTCATACAAATAAATCAAGTAATAGCAAAGATACAACACATAATCACAATAATTCACATAAAACTATGACGTAAACATCACACAATTTTTCTAAGTTAATTACCTTGACCTTTGGTCAGTAGCTGTAGCAGCAGGATGATGTCAGCTATTGACCTTTGGTCAGTAACTGTAGCAGCAGGATGATATCATCCAGCAGTAGTACAAATCACACATTAATAACCTTAAGTCAAAGCTTTTAGAAATACAAGCAAAAGACCTACACATAAAACTTTGACGTAAACATCACACTATTTTCTAAGTCCGTGACCTTGACCTTTGATCAGCAGCATCAGCAGAATGATGTCAGCTATTCTGTAACCATCTAGTAGTAAAACTAACCACACATCAACATCCTAAAGTGTAAGCTTTCAAAAATATATGCAAAAGGAAAAAACTTCACGCAAAACTTTGATGCAAAATGTTAACATTCGTATGGACGGAAAGTCAAAAACTATATACCCCTAGACATACTTCGTATGCCGGGGATATAATTATCATATAACCAAATTTAGTCCTGCAAGCAAATAATTCAAGGTCACCATTCAAACTTACCAATGTAGTCCTGCAAGCAAAGAATTCAAGGTTACTGTTCAAACTTGCAAATGTAGTACTGCAAGCAAAGAGTTCAAGGTCACCATTCAAACTTACGAAATGTAGTATTGCAAGCAAAGAGTTCAAGGTCACCATTCAAACTTACAAAATGTAGTACTGCAAGCAAAGAGTTCAAGGTCACCATTCAAACTTACCAAATGTAGTCCTATAAGCTGCAGAGAAACCTCCTCTTGTCACAACCATATCCGTAATAAAGTTCAAAGTCATGGTATTTGATGATGATCTGATCATTTGCGTGGGCATGACATTACCGCAATATCGGCCGATCAGAGGTGAGGATATGTCAGGTCCATCAAAGACATCTAGGTAGTCATAGCCACATGTTGAATGTGCCTCCAGATCAAATGTCAGAAATCTACATGAAAAAAAGAAATGCACCAGTTAACACTTTGCATGCTGGGTAAAAATTTCAGCAGACAATATTTTGAAATATTTTTCTAATTTTTCCTAGAAAATAAGATTTGACATTTCATGCATATTTTCTCCTTAAGCTAAGAACATAAGCTAGAGACAAATTTGCATGAAGTGTCAGATCCTATTTTATAGGAATAAATAAAAAAAAATATCAGTTTCTCGTCTGCTGAATTTGCCCATGGCATGATAAGTGTTAATTGGAAATCAATAAACTCTGTCCAAATTGTTTTTTACATCCCTTCTGACAATGGGTCTTTCTAAAAACAAAGAATTTGCACCCAATATCTGAAAAGGCCCTAATCAGACTCTGTTTTTAATGACGTCAACTTTCAAGACAGTGGATGTCAACTTCATGTGTACTGAGAGGAGTGGTGTGTTTAAATTTGATGATAAAGATCAACAAACACTGGACATAGGAAGGTACTGTAAAAACCCAAAGTACTGGGGCAGATAGACCTTTGCAAAAGTGTAGACCCAGCTCAGATGCCACTGAATGTGGTATCTGATCAGGGTCTACACTGTTTGCCATACATACAGCAATATTTTAGACAAATCAAGAGGTAGTAGAATGGACTATCTAAAATTTTAGGACAAGTATGGTAGATAAGGTGTCCCAATACTTAGGGTTATAACGGTATACAAGGAAAAGAATCTATCAGGTGTTCAGTGTGTATAGACAAATCTGTCCCCAGGGATCACTGTCTCACATCAGGAGGCTTTGCCTTTGACCTTTGCGGACGGATATGCATCAAACACCTCCCGAAAGATACTTATAATATATGAAAAATGACTAACTTGAGGTCAACAACCCTATCCTGTTGTACTGTAATACTCCAGGTACAGTTCTGGTTATTGTGATAGTTGACTGGGTGGGTGGGTGTTGATATGACACCACTTGGCTGCGTGTAAACACCACCACACTCTGATACCCTGTAGGCTGCACGGAACCCTCCACCCAATACACTGGCATCTGTCCAGAACTGAATGTACATCTGTCCGAGGGAGCTCACTGGTTGTGGTGCTGTCGTGCCACAGAATTTACCCAGAAGTCTTCCCTCAGAACTGTTACCAGCATACACAGCTAGGAAGTCATAGCCACAGTTGTTCCCACCTACAAAAGAATCAATACAATAGCTACATGTCATTTTTAACCAATACGAGGGGAATACAAAAAACTGTTAGACAAACCCATTAACTACATGTCATTTACAACCAATACTAGGGGAATTCAGAAAGTTGTTAGACTAACCCACTTTCCGTGGAAACTATTATAGGTATTGACATGATTTTTTCATGGACTTCTCTGGGGTTTCAATAGCCATGCATATTGAAAATTTCAACACAAGAGGTTTTGTTATAGCTGAGTTACACACATTTTAACACACCACACTTTTATACAATAGTGTTATTTTATCATAAACATGGAGGCTCCAGATAGGAAGGAAATTAGGGTATATGTAAAGATGTGTTGTTCTCTAAATATACCAACCAAGTAGATTCTGCAAGAATCTAAAACTGTTTCCAGTGTTTCTTTCCTCCACCCAAAGCAGGTAAGGGTATTTAATAAGGGAGAATCTAGTGTCCAAGCTCTACCTCATGTAGGGAGCCTTACAATGTCAACATCCTCTCATGATATCGCTGCTGTAGCAGCCGTGGTAGCAGAAGACTCAAGACATACAGTTTCCCAAATAGCTTTGTCAGTGATCATTTCATTGGGGCATGTTCATGAAATTCTGTCAAATCACTGGAAATTAAAGGTGTGTGCAAGGTGTGTGCTTTTGACCAAAGAGTAAAAAGCCCAAAGGTTGCAATGTTGCTAAAAACTTCCACAAAATACTATAAAAATGCAGATGAAAGGAGTTTTAATGCAACAATGACCAGTTATTGCAAAAGACAAACTCAAATTTACAAACAGATACTTTACACAATTTTCTTCAAGTCCAAAGGCCCTGTGTTGTGCAAATACCCAGTGCCCTTGACAGATCTATTACTGGAAAGCTTCACAGGGACAAGGTTCTAAAAACAGTTAGAAAACATTATGCTAAACTTCGTTCACAAACTGGTTTACAAGGCATCTGCCTTATTTATGACAAGGCATCTGCACACAAGAGCAATATTGTACATTATTGTATTTATGAGATGAGCAGGTCAAGCAATACCCTCCATATTTTTTCTCTTTCCTTTGCTGAAAAAAATGCACAGTGTAACAGTGTTTGCACAGTTTACCAAGGGCAGACTACTCCAGGGCTTTCAGATCATGACTAGCCTGGATGGAAATGTGTTTCTTTTCAGGGTGAATATTTTGAGGGACTGCCAAACTTAATAAAGGGACTATTATAAATACAGTAGAATCTTGTTATCTTGAATTTGCTTATCTCGAATAACCGCTTATCTCGAAAAGAAAATCTGGTCCCTGTTTAAACACAACAAGAAATCCGCGGAAAGCGATGTCGCATCTGCGGGGATTAAGTCATACAAGTTCCTATTTGTATTGAAAAAAATCTATTTTGCAGTATTCAAGAAACTGATGGATTAGTTTGTAAGAAAAATGGTCAAAGTAGAAAATTTGGAATATTGGCTTGCAAAATTTGATCTAAACCTGTCCATTATTTCACAAGATATTGATATTGAGCGGATATCATTTTTGCCCATTAATCAAGGCCAGTAACTCAGCTGAAAATTGACGAAAAATGTCATGTGACAATCCCAAGCTAGGTATTGTTAACAACTATACGTATGCAAAATATGATCTTAATCCATCAATTCTTTCACAAGATATTGAGCGGAAACCAATTCTGGGCATAAATCAAGAGCCCCTAACTCTGCTGAAATGAATCTGAGATTTATGTGCAAACAATATGCACATCTTCACGCCATGACCTAATCATCTGTGAAGTTTCAAACTATTGGCCTAAAACTGCAGGAGGAGTTGCGCTCACGAAACACCCACTGACTATAAGGGTTTTAGGTAAAAACTGACTAAGTTAACAAAGCAGAAAAAGTTCAAAAAAAAAATCTGAGATTTATGTACAAACAATATGCAAATCTTCAGACCCTGACCTAATCATCTGTGAAGTTTCAAAACTATTGGCCTAAAACTGCAGGAGGAGTTGCGCTCACGAGACACCCACTGACTATAAGGGTTTTAGGTAAAAACTGACTAAGTTAACAAAGCGGAAAAAGTTGAAAAAAAAAATCTGAGAATTATGAGCAAACAATATGCACATCTACACACCATGGCCAAAACATCTGTGAAGTTTCAAAATGATTGGCCAAAAACTGTAGGAAGAGTTGCGTTCACGAGACACCCACTGACTATACGGATTTTAGGTAAAAACTGACTAAGTTAACAAAGCGGAAAAAGTTGAAAAAAAAAAATCTGAGAATTATGAGCAAACAATATGCACATCTACACACCATGGCCAAAACATCTGTGAAGTTTCAAAATGATTGGCCAAAAACTGTAGGAGGAGTTGCGCTCACGAGACACCCACTGACTATAGGGGTTTTAGGTAAAAACTGACTAAGTTAACAAAGCAGAAAAAATTGAAAAAAAAAAAAAAAAAATCTGAGAATTATGAGCAAACAATATGCACATCTACACGCCATGGCCAAAACATCTGTGAAGTTTCAAAATGATTGGCCAAAAACTGTAGGAGGAGTTGCGCTCACAAGCCAATTGTTGACGAACGGACAAACGGAGGAATGGACGGGTCATGGCATGCCTATATCGCACCTGCGTGCTAACGCAGGTGCGATAAAAACTAACAACAAGTAACAAAATATTATTGAAAAGAAGAGAAATTACTTCTTAAGAGTGATTTCTCCTCTTTTCCACAATATTTTCAATATATCTCTAACTTCAGGAGTCAAATTACATATTCTTTGTGAAATGTGGTTGTTCAATTTATTTTTTTCCTCAATTCTGCAAATCTGATATGTTGAGGTATGGATATCTCCAAGTATTTCAGAGTCACTTCGACTTCGAGATAATGAGAGTCGACTGTAAATCAATTTTTTTAAAAAGTCAATCCAGTGATCTACTCCTCAGCCCCAATAAGTTTGCCAACTATCAAAATACTTTACATAAGGTAAATTGTGACAAACAGAATAAAGAAGGGATGAACAAAGAAAAAGCAATTATAACTTTTGCAAAAAAAAAGAAAAAAAAAAAAAGACAAGAATGGCTTTTTAGATATCCATTACAAGGTAACATTAAGGACAGAGAGTGTGATAAGAGTGTACCCCACACAAATACAGTTTGCAAAAAAAACAACTTACTTTCAATATTGAAGTTCTGAGGATCAAATTCCAGTACAATGTAGTGTTGTGGGTCCATGACAAGTGTGTAGTTACAGCGTAAATTGTTAGCATACTGGTTAGGAAATCCTGGAGACAGCAGATAACCTGACGAACCGGTGATGATACCACCACAGCCTGGAAATAAAAGATGACCTAGATGATCCCTAAAGAGGATGAATGCTCACACCTCTGCCAGTTTGGCTTTGTAAATTTTTTAAGTATTTTTGTTTGTGTTGAGGTTTTACGGCCCAGTCAACCCAGTGGGTCAAGTCAAGTGCAGTCAGTTTACCTAACACACTTTTACTGGTCAGGCTTAGTCCTCTAAGTGGTTAACCAGTATTGTTCACATTCTTTTGCCAGAAACTGACAACTGCCTATGTTGAATTAGCCACTAAATATGTTTTCGTGGAGAAATAAGAAAAATATTTTGTGGATAGCTCTCTTATCTGGACTTATGTCCCTAACTTGTGCATATATATAGAGGCAAAAAAATATTTGTCTGGTATCCTATTTTATCTAGAAAGCTAACATTTTAGATGATATAGCTCTAATAAAGCACTTTTTTTTCATCCAAAAAGTATTGCTAGCTTTCTTATTTCTCCATGAAAATGTTATGTTGTGGATACTCATTCAAAGCATCTCGATGAGGCACTTCTAATGAGTACCTAAAACATATCTTTTTGTGGAGAAATAAGATAAATATTATTCTGGCAACCACACTTATCTAGGACTATGGCTGGAGATGAAAACACAGTAAAAATTCAAAAACAATCAAAGTACTGACAGCACTGACGGGTCAATTGTCTCTGATTGTAGGCTGGGAAAATGGTCCTGAACAGGGACTTAAGACTGTTTCATTCAACTCTTAACTTCCTGTAATTTAAGCAAACAGTGCAGACCTTGATCAGATGCCACATTCTGCAGCATCTGATCTGAGTCTGCACTGTTTGCAAATGTCCCATTCCAGGTTTACAGATAACTCTCTATCAACAACACACTGATATCACAGCGACAAGAATAGCGCGGCTATAAATAACCGTTGCCTGGATTTCGTCTTATGTGTGGTTTGATTACATTGGTCAATGATAATCACATGGACATCTACCTTAAGGACATTTTGGCCTTTGTATACTATGGCTTGTAAACAATCGACCCAAAAAACAAACAAAAAAAAACTGATTCTAGCAGAGCTAAAACAAAGCTAAATGGGCTGGGCCATGCAAAAAAGTATCTTCAAGCATAGGTGGACAGCAATGGCCCAGATCAGCCTGTGCATCCACACATTCTGATTACAGGCTTCTCTGTCTGCAAAGAGAATCATTGGAAACTATAGAATATTTCAATGGAGAGCAAACGCCCGGATGAGACTTTGCGCATGTGCAAGATGATGTGACTGTGCATTTTGCACATGTTCCAAGCACTTTTTCGCTTGACACAGCCCTAATATTGGTCTTCCATTGAGATGTGTTCACTGGGTCACAGTCAAAAAAGCAAAACACAGAAATTAACCCTTTCATCCCTGAGTTTCTGCAATGGATCCTTCTGTCTTTGAATTTGGACATGTCCATTGTTGCAAGTAGGGATATCAGTCAAAACTCTATAACCAATAGCAAACAGTGTAGATCCAGATGAGACAGCTCATTTTGAGCCATCTCATCTGGATCTACACGCTTTACGTAAGCATTTGTTTTGGTCTACCAGGCTGATAGGCCTAGGGTTAACATCTCAAGACCTCTATAACAGTCATAAAGATATGTAAAACTATTATCTCTTATTTCCAAAATGTCTGAAATTTAGGCATTATATACCGAAAATAATTTAAACAAAACTTAGAATGCTAGAATTTATGAAAAACAAATAATTGCTACAAAGTGACCAAAGTCCCCCCTGCTGCAATATAAGAAGGAAATTTAACTGCTATTAGGTTTCAGTTCAAGATGATTGCAAAACATCATCTCATCAAGTTTAGTATGTGTGTGAAGCAGGGCATGAGAAAATGCCTGTTCTTTGGACTGAAACCAATTTTTGAAGAGCTGGACTGAATTTCGCTTCATCAAAAATTCAGTCCATAATAATTCATGTTTTCTAATATTCGACTTTAAAATTACACCTTATCTGGAGCTATACAAATAAACCTTTTGTCAATATAAAATACTAACCATGTACTGGAAATCGCCTTGAGTGATCTGCTCATTATTGCAACGCCGCTTGATCCGCGTGTCAAAAATTAAGTAACTGCTAATTTGATTGACATGTGAAAAATCAATACCGGCTGTTTCATCAGATTTTAAGTATAAAAGCAACAGCGCTTAATACCTACTTGGTCATGCAATACAACAATTAAGATGTTTTTCTTGCTGTTGTTAATTTTTCTTATTTGATTTAAAATATCTGAGCTGTGGCATTTTGGTAAAATGGTCTTGGGGTTTAAAGTGTGACCTTATCTGGTGCGAGATAAAAAAACAGGCAGATTTATGCCAAAACAGAGAAAAAGGACGAGCTAATTTAACCCTTAAAGCACCAAGAAAAACTGCATCTGAAAATGTCGTCTGTTTATGTCATCTGCTGAATATTCTTGCAGACTTCTCAAACATAGTTTTGCATACAGGCAAACAGTGTGGACCCAGATCAGACTGCTCCTAAAGGAGCAGTCTGATCTGGGTCCAGGCTGTTTGCAAAAATGACTTTTAAAATAACAAGCAGTCGACAAAGCAGACAATAGTTGTGAGTGGCGCTTTAAGGGTTAAAAAAAAAATTGGGCTTCATACATTTCAGAATCTTCATAACGTTCATAGGGGCTGAAGGGCAGCATAAATTTGACTCTTTAATGTGTTTTAAATCTTTCAAATGTGCTACATTGTAATTTTAACATGCCGAAGTCAGATGTGCTGGGCCTCGACGCAGTGCAGGGGCGAAACACATTTTTTTTTACTGATCGATGGAAAGAAAAAGTGTAGTGGCTAGCTGCAGCACAACACCAACACGAAAATGTGACTGTCACGATGTGAAGATACTCTGGTTGTTTCCCTTTTGTGCTCTTCACTGACTTGAAAGCTTGGTTGTTGTGAAAGTGAAAGTACTTTAAATCAAGCTTGTCTGATAATATTGAGCTACATTGCTGTTTATAATCGTGATACTTATGCCCATGTAAGTTTAACAAGTGGAAGCAATGTTGGTATGTCATTCATTATTTTAATAATACACCAGCGTCTGCGTTTGGAATTCTTTAACAATGGTTACAGAAAAGAACGAAATCTGCACTCGACAAATTCCGTAAATGCAGCCAAAAATGACTGGGCTGATTGGCAATTTTCAGTTACTGAGTCCTGGTGTGAACTATCATGAAAATATTTGACAGGTTAAAGAGTTATAGCCTGGTCAAGAAATGTGACAGAAAGACAGAAAAAAATGGAACCACAGATAGAGGGAATGCTACAACACTATAATCTCTTTATAACACGGTTCATTATAACACAGTTTTGGATATAACACGGTTCAGCTGGATCCCAAAAATGTATAGATTATATTGAAAAATGACCATAAATGGTCATTTTTCAATATAATTTATATATTTTTGTTTGGATATAACACGGTTGTTTAACTAACACAGTTTATGCTATGGACCCCAACAAAAGTGTTATAAAGAGGTTGAGGTGTATTACCATTGTGCCCAGCTTTGCTAGCGGGGGAGGACAAAAATATGAGCCAGCCCATGAGATTATGGTACTTATCACACAGGAGAACAGCGAAGGCTCAGACAAGCCTAGGCATTTGAAGTCTGGCCAAAGCCTTCGCTGTTCGCACACATGAAGTATGGAAGCAGACAAAGGATCTGACAAAATATCGAACTAGCCAAACTAGATGCCTGCCCATGCATGTTTGAAAAATGAGTTTTCGCAGGACAAAAAGTGACATGATACGGCTCATACTGTCTTCATTTTTCCTTTTTTTTCTTTTTACATTTCTTTGGCAGCTTGTCTGAGCTGATGAAGTAAAAAAATATCCAGTGTTTACAAACCTGCAGTCCAGTTAGCAGAGAAGCCATTTCCATTTGTTGTGGCATCCGATCTGAACTTGACAACCATTCTATTTCCTGATGACATTAAAACTGGTGGAAGGATGTTCTCGCAGTAACGGCCCAGTGGTACCAATGTCCCATTAGCCATTGAGTCACTCACCTGTATATAAGAAATTTATGGTTATTGTATGTGATTTTTTCACACATATATATTTCTGATGAACTTGCATAAGCAAACAACACAGACCCAGATCAGGGTCTGCACTGTTTGCCATTTAATCAAGTATTTTGTGACACAAGTGCAGAAAAACAAACAAGCCATACAAGGTATAGACTAAAAGTGTATAAAAGTTTAAGTCATTTATCCTAATCACAAAAAATTAACCTTTAGCACTCTCTAGACAAGTTCAGCAGAAAACAAAATTGATATTTTTCTTATTTTTCCCAGGAAATAGAACTCGACATTTCATGCAAATTGTCTCCTAAGGAGACAATTTGCATGAATTGTCAAATCCTTTTTCCCAGGAAATAGAACTTGACATTTCATGCAAATTGTCTCCTAAGGAGACAATTTGCATGAATTGTCAAATCCTATTTCCTGGGAAAAATAAGCAAAATATTTCCAAATATCATCTGAGGAAATTTTTACCTAGCATATGCTTTTGTGGAGTAATAAGAAAATCATGAGTACTTTTTGGATGAAAAAAGTGCCTTATCTGGGGCTATGATAATCTATACATTTTTTCTTGAACACAACACAGAAGTTTAGCTAAAATATGTTTTGCTTTGGATTCCAGTAAAGAGTTGTGGTGTATATACAGTCGACTCTCGTTATCTTGAATTCCAAGGGACTCACTGAAACACTTCGAGATATCCGTACCTCGACATATCAGAGTTGAGAGAGTGAGGAAAACAATAAATTGAACAACCACATTTAACAAACGAATATGTAATTTGACTTCTGAAATTAGAAATATATATATAAAATAATGTGGAAAAGAGGAGAAATTGCTCCTTAGGAGCAATTTCTCCTCTTTTCCACATTATTTTGTTACCTGTTTAGTTTCATGTTAAAACAGGGACCAGATTTTCACTTCGAGATAAGCGGTAATTTGAAATAAGCGAGTTCGAGATATCGAGGTTCGACTGTATATATAACTGGTAAAACAAGAAAGGTCAATAAAAAGTGCTTGTTAGATAACCAGCCCAGACAGACAATAATAAAACAGTATATCTCCCGCACAACACACAGTTTGCTAAGGGATAAATATGACTGTATAAACAATATGAATATGGCCACACTTACCTCAACATAATCATAATCACAGGCTCCGTGGTGCTCCATGTCAAAAGGTGGGTTAAAGGTCAAGGCCACATGATAGCCTGGTCCCACATTGATATCCCATACACACTCTGCATTGTGAGGGTAACTTCTGGGGTAATTTGGTGTTTCTAAGTAACCTGTATTATCATGGAACAATCCACCACAGCCTTTAATACAAAAACACACTCTTATTAAAAATCCTAGTTCATACAATTTATCATTCAGGCAACGCTTTTTTAGAAACAAGACTAGACTATTTCATATTCCAGGATAAGATTGTATGCTGTATGTTTATTTTGCAATGTCTTGTAATCTCATGATTCCAACAATATTAATATGATGTATAAATGTCATGACATTGCATTGATGTTAATGCCATCCCAGCTAGCATTCTACGTAAATCTACATCGGGCCGTCATCGGCCCGTCAGCTATGCTGACGGGCCGATGACGGCCCGATATAGATTTACGTAGAATGCTGACTGGGATATTGTATAAATTCCATGTGCTTGCTGGGAAGGATCTAAAAGTATGTGGCAGGCTATATGACTGCTGGTGGTGTTCAAGAAATGGAGCTAATCACACAGACTGCTGTAATAACCCTAAGTATTGGGACACCTTATCTACTTACTATACATGTCCTAAAATTTGAAATAGTCCATTCTACTCCTTCTGGTGTCTAAAATATTGCTGTATGTATGGCAAACAATGTAGACCCTGATCAAAGGCCATGTTCTATGGCATCTGATCTGGGTCTACACTGTTTGCTAAGGTTTATCTGTCCCAATACTTAGGATTATTACGGTAAGCATTGTTCGGCCAAGCGTGAAAAATAAGTCAAAGTTAGTAACGGATGGTGGCAGTGGGCAGGGTCCATCATGGCAGATGTGTGCTAAAGCAGTTGTGACAAAACATTACTCAAGAGTGACTTTACTAATACCCTACGTTTGAATATTATACTACTATATTTGGGTCATGCCATGTAAAAATGTGTCTTCGGGCATATCCAGACAGTGAAGGCCCAAATCAGCCTGCGCAGCTATGCAGTCTGGTCAGGGCCTTCCCTGTCCACTGCCACAATCATTGGATAATATAGAATGTATCAATGGAGAGCAAAGGCCCGGATGAAACCTTGTGCATGTACAGGCTGATGTGAAGCCGTACATTTTGCGCATGCTCAGAGGCACTTTTTTGGGAGTAGGGTGTCAGAAATTTTTACTTGGATAAGTGAAGGTTATTTTATTTTTGCTCTATCTCACAGTTTTTGATATTTTGGCATGTGTAACTTTTGTGCCAAACAAAAATTCATCTGTTTTATGGAACAAATCATGCTGGTATACCACACACTACATTTTGTTGAGTGCACAGTACTGTGCCATCTAGACACTTGGTTTTACTACTGGGGATGATAACAGGATATTACCAAGCTCTGTGCACGTCAACCATACCTTGAGTTGTAAAACTGTATGACAGTTTAAATCCTCTTGCCGATAAACTGAAGTCAGTGAAGAACACTATTCGGACTGAACTGCTCTGGGTCCTGAAACTGCTTGGCATCGTGTTGCCGCAGAATCTGCCAATGGATGGTGACGAGGCATATGGACCATTGAAGAGTTCGAGATAATCAAAGAAGCAGTTTGTATGTTGCTCAATGTCGAAGTCCTCAAATTGTACCTGTTGAAAAAGTCACAAATTATTCAATGCCTTAAAGGCTATCCACTGCTCTAGATAGGAGGGTATTTATATAATGTTTTTATTTTTTCTTTTAATTCTCAACAAAAACATATCAAAATATCTAAAGGGTCAACTAGTATTGTGCACATTCCACATTAAATACTGATTTAACCCTTGTCCTGCTGAATAAATTAAGATGCCACACCCACTTCTAATTTTCAGCCAATCAGATTACTTGATCCAGATTGTTGCTATAAATTCACATACTTAATGGCAAACAGTGCAGATCCAGATCAGTTAGCTTCTTCAGAAGCCAACTGATCTGGATCTACACTGTTTGCAAAGGCAGAGTATATCTGGGTTCAGCAGGACAAGGGTTAATTAACACTTAGCACTCTGGGTAAAATTTTCAGCAGACAGCATTTAGAAATATTTTTCTTATTATTCCCAGAAAAAAAGATTTTCAACAAAGACACAAATCAGTCTGTGCATCCATGCAGTCAGATCAGTCGTAGTTCTCCTTGTGAGGAAAATTTGTATCATTGGCTATATAAGATGCTCTGTGAAAATTCTGATCAGACTGTGCAAATGTGCAGGCTGATCTGAATCTTCGCTGCACGCTAAGGGGCATTTTCTGATGTTACGGCTCATCTGTTTTTATCAGAGTAGGCGAAAATTTTTCAGTCTCTCTGACTCCGGTCAGATATATGATTAAGATGTACTTGAAATTCTTAGAATTTTAGCAAGACCAAACAAATTTTTGTCTGACAATGTCTAGCAGTGTAGCCGATTTCACCTAGATTGTTTAATGCAAAAAATTATCTTGTGACTACCACATTTACCAGGTTCTATTAACAGTCATATGGGAAATGTCCTAAAATTTTAAAAACTTTTTATCATACATTTCTTGACAAAATTTTGCTTTTTATGTAGTTTTTTCTTACAAAACTTAGTGGAATGGCAAACAGTGTAGATCCTGATCAGACTGCACCTGTAACTTTGATATACAAATATTTAGGACATTAACTGTAATGGCAGTCTCTAAACCTACCACAATCTGAGTCCCTTCTGGAGCAACAATCTGCCAGGCACAAGCGTCATTATGATCGTAGTTCTGTGGGTAGTTGGGGCTTGTGATTACTCCACTTGGGGCGCTCAATATTCCTCCACATTCTGTAAAGGTAGATTCAGTTAACGCTTAGCACTCTGGGCAAAACTTCCAGCAGACATTTTGAAATATTTTTTTTATTTTTCCCTTGAAACAGGATGACATTTCATGCAAATTGTCTCCAATGGTGCTAAGGGTTAAACAGAGGGAGGCAAGATATGTCAAGTTCTGTTTTCTGGCAAAAATAAGAAAAAAATTATCAATTTCTTGTCTGGTGAATATTCCCAGAGAGTGATAAAGATTAAAATGTTTAAAACATCTTTGAGATACTCATTCAACAGTTTTCTGTTTAAAATGTTTGAAATACTCACATACTGTAAGGTTAAGAAGTAGTCCCGCTACAATGTTAGTTGACAACATAAGCAACTTCAGTTGGGTAGCCGGATTCAGAATATTTTTGTCTCAAATAACATATTTACACTTTCTAAATAATAATGTTCGTATGAACACTTATCTCTTCAGCATTTGGAACTAAACATTTCCACATTAGATATTGATTTAAGACTTAGCACTCTTGGTAAAATTTTCAGCAGATGACATTTAGAAATATTTTTCTTTTTTCCCCAGAAAACAAGATTTGACATTTCATGCAAACTGTCTCCAATGGAGACAATTTGCATAAAATGTCAAATCCTATTTTCTGGGAAAAATAAGAAAAATCTCATCAATTTGTCATCTGCTGAATTTGCCCAGAGAGAGGTAAATGTTAAGTAAGCATAAAATTCGTTCAGTATGCAATTATATCAAACTGCACGGGTCGCTCCAAAAACACCTTTTTGTATGTTGTGGCCAAAATACAATGGTACTTACGTGTAAAGTTGTAGGACAGATGAAAGCCATGATCGACAATACTTGAATCTGTATGAAATCTCAGCCACAGATACGGCACTGGTGTGATTATGGGTTGAGGAAGCGTATTGTTACCACAGTACTGGTCCAATAATAGCCCATTCTCATTTGTTCCTGTACGGCCAAATAAAATAAAATATATGTGTGTTTAGGGTGTTAGAAAATAACAGGTAGGGTAGGTTTTTTTTTGGTTTTTTTTTTTACACTTTTTATATAGAATTATACCAGAATTACCAAATATATTTGGATTGCGCAACATAATACACAAAATTTTACCAAGTCTGTTTGACTACGTTTTAATGTGTCTAAAACATTTTGACAGAATTACAAACAGTATAGACCCAGATCAAAATGCTCTTAGGAGCAGTTTGATCTGGGTCTACACTGTCTGCTCAAAACTACTTGTCCAAATGTTTAACATAAATATGGTAGCATTAATATTTTTATCCTAGTAACACTTTTTTTTTTTTTTGAGAAAACATGAAAAAATTGCTAGGTTTTTGTAACCTGTTCTTGTTTAAGTTTTAGGATACAAACAAATGTTATAGAGTTCTTCTAATGGGTATCCACAACAATATATGTTTAGTGTACTCAATGGAGTTCCTGACAGGCTACATTCACAAAGAGAAAAAAAAACACATAAATGAACCAAAGTATTTATTTTAAGAGAACAAACAGATGTTTCCCCTTTCTACCAGCCCTCTCTGCCCCGACCCTTCCCGTCCCCGATATAAATATGTCTTATTACAACATATCTCTAGGTAAGTGGGATGTCTTGACAAATATGTTCTTATTCCTCCACAAAAACTTAAGTTGTGGGTACTCGTTTGAAGTGCATCTATGAGGCATTTCTAATGAGTACCTTCCACATATGTTTTCATGGGGAAATAAGAAAGTATCTATTCATTATGGCTTGAAGAAGTGTCTGATCTAGAAGTATGGGTGTGAGATTTATTGGTTTCTTTAATACTAGTGGTTTGCTGATTTATCAATTAACTTGATGTTAACTTGTTTAAGGCAAATGGATACATAACTGATCATGATTTTCCATAATGGATAAACATTTGCAGTGTTTCATTTACCTGCGCGTCCTGCAAGAATCTCGCATAAAATTCGCCGAGGACGCAAAGTTTTAAAAGACGTGAGACCCCGGATGCATGTTTTTTCCGGGTAGTGAGTCTCGTTTCCAAAAAAATACTCCTGTTCCGTCTTTTATCACGGGATTTCACCGCACCTTAATTGTTTACTATAACACCGGCTTACTTGTACCCTGCTTCGGCTTCGAGACTATTCGCGAAAATATTGACTACTGAGTGCCAGTCGCACTGAGAGTCAAATGGATTTTGATTGGACGTTTTTCAACCAATCAGCGACAGGGTTACGAAAAGAGCGGCGCACGTGTTGAAAACGAAAGTAGACGTTTCTCGTTTCGTAGCCGTAACTTGAGTCAGTTTAAAGCCGATTTTAAATTGTTTAAGGCTTAATCAGCGATGCCACCCAAGAAAAAAACAAAAAATATTAATACTGATAAGACTCAGCCAACTCTGTTTACGCTCCTTAACAAGGATCGCGCAAGTGGACCCGTTTCAGAGACCCAGGCCCAAGATATTCCCAGTCGGACTCGAGGCTGCTGAAAAGTCATGCTCGACAGATTCTGGTCAGTCTGGCTAAAAAAAAGTCAGTGCTGAAGTGGAAGAAGTCCAAAGATAGAAGAATGTATGAACTGAAAAAAAAAACTGAAGTAAACTTTTAAGCCTGTCCACTGAGTTTGAGGCTGACTTCATACATTTTTCTATCTGTGCTGAGTCTTATCAGTATTAACAGTTTTTTTTAAACCTGTGCCAGACTTCTTCTCCTGAGGCCTTTATTGTGGTATTCCTGAACTTTTCATTCTTACTTTGAGCACATTCAGTGAGTGCCAGTGGTGTCAGACTTTAAAGTTCTAGTCTGGAAAGAATAGTTCAAACTGAGCTTATTTCCATTAACAGTTTTTTTTTGCGTGTTCTCTAGTCTAGAAGCCATGTGCTAGTCTTGTGTTCAGCTAGTCAAGGTCTAGGATTTGGTAATACAAAGATATAAAACACTAGAACTAGTTGTTTAATTTTATTACATTTTATCACCATTGAATTTGAGTAGACAGAACATATTTAAATCCAGTACAGCGATTCTCAGTAACCGCACAGCATGATTTCTGAGAGTCTCCAAGTGGGACTCATAAATTCTGATCAGGACTTATAAAAGTTGAGACTAGCGAGTCCTGGGACTCACATTTTCAAATTTGTAAAAATATCACTGCATTTGTCTCTACATACATAATAAGTTCCTTTTATACTATGGTTAGGATCCAGAGAAGAGTTGAGTTCACTGCAAAACCTGTAATTAAATCAAGTTAAAAATGTATAGATTACATAGAAAAATGACCATTTATGGTCATTTTTCTGTATAATCTATACAGTTTGCCAACATGCTTTCAGTTCTATTATGCGCAAAACCATGTAATATCAAACAACACTGTAAATATTCCTAGCATTTTTATTGATTGATGTTTAATCGATCATCGGTAGCTAGCAAAAGCTGATGATCAACCACAAAATCTAAGCCAATCTAAGTTCAACCACTGTTTAATACCCACCTTCTCTTATTTCCAACCAATCAAACTGACAGCTGCTGGCTGTTTCCAGTCTCAGAACATTAAAACGAACCACAATGGAGGAGTTAACAACATTCTGATTGCCCACTGTCCAGATACATTCGAGATTATTGGTGTAGTTGCCCGTGGCAAAACCTGGTGAAGTGATGTTGCCGGAACTGGCTGTCAAACTGCCACCACAGTCTAAAAATAAGTAAAAAAAAAAATTTTATACAGGCCGCACCATGCAAAAGCATCTTCGGGCAAATGCCTCCACAGTCTAAAAATAAGTAAAAATTTGGTTATATGGGCAAAAACATGTCTTTGGGCAAATGCTGACAGCAAAGGCCCAGATCAGCCTGTGCATTAGCACAGTCTGATCAGGGACTTCACTATCCGCTAACAATATCACTTGGATACTACAGAATGTATGAATGGTGAGCAAAGGCCCCCATGATATGCATGTTCAGCATGATCTGAATCAGCACATTTTGGGCATGTTCAAAGGCACTTCTTTGTTTGACATAGCCCATATAGCTGGTAAACCCTTTAAGCCCTATATCCACAAATGGCTACATTTGCAAACAGTGAAGAACCAGATGAGACGGCTCGTAATGAGCCCTCTCATCTGGATCTGCACTGTTTGCCATTCTGTTACTGATTTTTGACTGAAACCCCTATTTGCAACAACGGGTGCGTCCAAATTCAGAGATGGAAGAGTCCATTTCAGAAACTCAAGGGTGAAAGGATTACGTATGTCAGTTACTTCATACAAGAAGTTGTTTATGGTCTGGTACCTTACTTACCCTAAGTATCTGGACACCTTCACTCCTTACCACACTTGTTCTAAAATCTGAACAAAGTACAATTTATTACCTGTTGTTGTCTAAAAATTGCTGGATGAGTGGCAAACAGAGCAGACCCTGATGAGATGCATCTCATCAGGGTCAACACTGTTTGCTCAAGCCTGTTTGTCCAAATACTTTCAGTAAATACATTAAGTTGTATTCTGGCGACAAAAATATTGACATTGTTCTCTTTCTTCATGAAAACATGTTTTGGGTTCAAATGACATTCCAAAACATGTTTTCTTGGAGAAATGAAATAAAATATTGTGCATCAATTTTAAACAGATTCATCCCAAGATACATCTTTATGCAGAAGTAAGAACAAACAAGTGACTTAATTCTTTTGTCAACAAAGTGTTTTTTTCATGAAGTGGCAAGAAAACAAAAATGGTACCTCAGCAAATAGCGCTTTTTTTATGGAAACAGGAGATATATAAAATGATAAAAAATGCAATCAACATATTTTTATGCCTTCGTGAAGGAATATGGAAAATATCACAACAGAATTCTTAAACATGCTTTCATAAAGAAAAACCAACAAAAACTAGACAAGTGTTCAAAGTACATAAATGTCCCTGTCCTTTGTTCTTTGCCCATATGGCAACATTTTGAAGCATAAATTTCAACAACTATTTTCCAATGCTCAGTCTGATATGTTATACATTTTGACCCCTAGCCCCACCCCAAGGCATGACCCAGGGGCCACTCTTGCATAGAGCTGAAGATTTAGGTCTGGGTAAGTATCATAACGAATTTCAATTTCTTAACATAAAAGGTACCAAGTTATGATCTCCAAGAGAAATATGGACATAAATGTAAATGCGGGGGCATAAAAAAAAAAAAAATCATAAAAAATATATATCAATACTGTTTTATCTAAAGCACTGGAGTTCTGAGTTGTTTAATGAGCACCTTAAACACTTGGTAGATTTTCCGACATTTCTTACAAGGGAGACAACTGTAACTTTCTGCTTACTTACTGGCACATAAGCCTTCTGAAAAGGGGACTACTATTAAAGAAAGAATATGCTCCCTTGAAAAGGGGTCTACTCTAAAAGGAAAGAATTTGCTCCCAAAGGGAGCAAATTCTTTCCTTATAGAGAAGACCCTATTCAGAAGGGAGAGAAAAACATCTTGACAGAGTTACCTCCCTGGAAGTGCATCCATTCCCCTTAAGATCTTCAGATGGATGGATCCAGAAAAAAATGAGATAATTATTGCCATTTTTGCATCAAGATGTATCACTTAGGCAATTCCACTGAGTATCATCCAGATACATTTTGGGTCCAGAAAAAGGGAGATAATTATTGCCATTTTTTAATCAAAACATATCTCTGAGGCAATGCCAAAGAGTATCCACAAGATGCATTTTGGGTCCAGAAAAAGGAAGATAATTATTGCCATTTTTGCATCAAAATTTATCACTGAGGCAATTGCAATGAGAATCCACAAGATGCATTTTGGATCCAGAAAAAGGGAGATAATTATTGCCATTTTTGCATTAAAACATATCTTGTGGATTCTCATTGGAATTGCCTCACCAAGGAAATTCCAATAATTACCCACAAGGTATCATTTGGCACAGAAATAAATAATTCTAAATTGTGGCCTCATTTTTCCCCCGACTCCCATCCACCTTCTGCATCTGATGATGAAGATTTAGTGTTTTACAGCCCTTTTAACATTACTGAAATCATATTGAGGTGACGGAAGGGTGATAGTAGAAGGCTCTGTACAACAAAGTGCCATATAGTCATGAGCTGAAATCCGACCCCAGCCGAATTCAGACCGGTACTTCATGAGCCGGAAGTGGGAGCGCTAATAGGTTTCTTTTTTTTTCATTTTTCAGAGAAAATGACAGAGAAAATGTCTTGACGTTTCATATGAATCGTATCAATTTTAGAATGTTATCTGCTACCAATCTGCTTAGAGCTTTAAGGCTCATCTCTCAGAATATTTTGGATATGTGACGTAACAAAAGTATGTACAAGCTTCATTAAATGAGGCATGTGAAGTTACACTAGAATTCCGGGAATTGGATATGTCGCCTGCTTAAAGCTCCAACCATTTGATATGAAAAAAAGAAAAAAAAACACTGGACCTTATAATCGCTCCTATCCCTAAAGGCAATCCATCACTATTTTGTCTAAATTTTATTAATCAAGTAAATAATGGGCTGTAATTTGATCAAAAGTTTTTGGATGATTACAAATCAAACTTGACCTCTATGCTATAATGATAAACCATTCTGCAATGCATCCCTTCAAAAGTTATTGCGGGGAAACAATATCTTTACCTTGTATTTACCCTAACAACAAAAACTTAGCCTAAAAAGGGCCTTAACTTGGCAAAAATTTTGCGGATGATTATCAATATTGAACTTGACCTGTATTTTACAATGAATTATCCTTCTGCAAATTTTCAACAAAATCAATGCATCCCTGCAAAAGTTATTGAGCCGAAACCAATATCAACACACCAACAAAAACTAAGTTGAAAAAGGGCCATAACTCAGCGAAAATTTTGTGGCTGATTACTAATATTGAACTTGACCTGTATTTTACAATGATATATACTTCTGCAAACTTTCAATAAAATCAATGCATCCCTGCAAAAGTTATTGATCGGAAACCAATATCAACACACCAACAAAAACTTAGTCCAAAAAGGGCCATAACTCAGCTAAAATTTGGCAAATGATTACCAATATCGAACTTGACCTGTATTTTACAGTGATATAAAGTTCTGCAAAATTTGAATGAAAGCAATGCATCCCTTCAAAAGTTAATGAACGGAAGCAAAAAGAGTGACGACTACACCGACGCCGCGTATGGGGATGGACATCATGATCCCTAGTATGTGTCTGCCATGCTATGCAGGCAACACAAAGCGTACATACAAGTTTCGTTAAATGAGGTATGTGAAGTAACAAAAGTACATACAAGCTTCGTTAAATGAGGTATGTGAAGTAACAAAAGTACGTACAAGCTTCGTCAAACGAGGTATATGTAGCTCTGAATCCTCCATTTGACACAGATCCATCAGTTCGGAACAAAACTCGAGCAGTGTTTCCAGAGGTGTCAACTACAGGCGGGGCTTGGTCACCACAGTAACGGCCAATACGAGCCGAATTAATCAAAATTCCATTGTATATCTAGAAAAGAAAGAATTGAATAGCACTAAGTACACTAGTATCATAACTCCGGATAAAACACCTTTTTTCTTTTTTCAAAACAAAAAAAAAAAAAAGCAGCTAACCAAGGCACTTCTAATGTGTATCCACAACATATATTTCCATACAGAAACAACCCAAAAAAAAAAAAAAAAAAAAATTCTGATATCCCCTCTTATTTGCAGCTGTGAGTACCATCTTTTAAACTGATTTAATCTTTACCACTCTCTGGGTTAATTCAGCAAATGACTATCTGATGGTATTTTTCTTATTTTTCCTAGAAACCTGGTTATGAAATTTCATGAAAATTGTCTCCACAATTTGCATAAAATGTCAAGACCAGTTTTCAGGGAAAAATGAGAAAAATATTTCAATGTTGTCTGCTGAAAATTTTATCCAGAGTGCCAAGCATCAAGAGCTAGCTGTGTACGAAAGCCTGAAACTGCAAATACTTATGGCTTTAATTGTTACCACTCTATGGGTAAATTCAGCAGATGACAAATCGATCTTACTTTTCTTATTTTTCCCAGAATATATGATCAGACATTTCATACCAGCTGTCTCCTTAGGAAGCACTTACTTTCTGGCAAAAATATTTTCAAAATGTTGTCTGCTGAAATTTTTACCCAGCTTGCTAAGCATTAAAGATGGAGGACTGGAGGAACACATTCGGAATTTTGATGTGACCCCTGGGGGCAAGGCCAGTGGGGTGTGGCCCCGAAGGGTCCAAAGTCCATTTTGTAGAAACATAGTCATGTTGCATATCAAATCGAAGATAATGAAGAGTAGAATACAGTGGTGCAAAGAGTTTGCCCGGGGGCATGTCTGGGGGTCACTAGAGGTCAAAAAGTAGGATTCTGGGTCCTATTTTTTGATTGTCACCCAACTCCTCTTAGGCCTTTTTTTAGCTAGAACCTTGCAACTGTCACAGGTAATAGCCCTATGGATGAGGACTAGAGGAACGCATTTGGAATTTTTATGTGCAGGAAGATATGCGATGGCGCTGGTGTGAGGATATGTGATGGTGCGCCATCGACTTGCTCTACTTAGAACTGCCTTGGTGAGGAGGTTCTAATGAGTATCCACAATCTATGTTTTGAGCAGAAATATGAAAAATATCAGAATTTGTATCTGAAAAAACTTTCATTTTTTTTCTTTCTGTGGTGAAATTTTCAATATATTTGAATAGGTGTGTTTTCGTAATGTGTGAATGTGATAAGCATTCTACATTCACAAGATGAAATGCATACTTCTATTAATCAAAATCAATACAGTGAAATTAGTTCTGCACATTATGGCTGGCCTCGGTGATCAAAAGTCACAGCTTTGATCCCAACTGAGTACGGGAACATTCTGGAGATTGATCATGAAATATTTTCTAGTTATTCTCTCCTTTCCGCTGATTCAAGAAGGGCGGTTGACAGTTTCTGGCGAAAGAAGCAGCACATGTATTGTTAAACACTTAAGAGGACTAAGTTCGTCCTGGAAAAGTGTGGTAAGGTAAACTGACTGGCTTGACATGACATTAACAATGTTGACTGGGCTGTAAAACTCCAACTCAACTCCAAACTTGCACATAAACAGAAAACAAACAAAAATGTGTGGAAGCAATCTTGACCATTTCTGGTGATTTCAAGACACACTTTGATTTTGAAGAGTACAAATAAAACTGTCCACTATACATAAATAATGTTGATTCCAATATAAATTTACAACTTTGCAAACCAGTATTTACAAGTGCCTTCTCAACAGCATGTACTTAATGATGACCGCTAATTTTCCTTAGGAAAGTATTTCTGTAATGAAGATCTGTATGAAAAATTCTGTACAAGTGACCTATTTATGATATGTGGTACATTCTTCATTAATTATTTCAGGGGACTGACCACACTTAAATTTTTTTTTTCCATTTTCACAAGGGAGTCAACTTTTGCAAATTCCTGGGCCCAGTTGTTCAAAGCATCGTTAGCTTAACAAGCTTGTTAGTGGTCAAATTGTTAACTGTTCTAGTAAGTACAATATCTAATTCACAGATATTTTTGCTGAAAAAAATGTGAGTAGCTTTTGCAAATGCAAAAGCTACTCACATTTGTTTTAGCAAAAATAATAGTGTATATGCCATATTTAATGATCAAAGTTTTAACAATACATTAACTAATGCCATCGTTAGTTTTGAACAACTAGGCCCCATTTGCTTGACTGAACACCAAGAGCCTTTTGAAAAGGAGACGCTTCTAAAAGATAATAATTTGCTCCCATGGAGAGCTAATTCTTTCTTTCATAGTATACCCCTTTTCAGAAGAGAGGCAAAACAAAAGCAAAAAGGAGGGAATTTTATGAGGGGTGAGACTATAACTCCCCTAACAATTAAATATTCTGCCTGTCTTCTCTTTCCATTATCTAGTACTCTAGCAAAGTCAGTCGTTGTTGTTGCAATAATCAGCTGAATGAGAGGTGTTGTTCAAATTGACCCAATTTGACTTATCCCTCTCAGTAATATGGGCCAAGTGTTTGCTGCAGCTAATTTTGTACTGTTACTAAAGTTCACCTAAGTTCTGCTTCAGGATAAGCAAACAAAAACAAAATAGTCCTTAAAATACTTATTTTCTACTATTTTTATCATAATAAAATAAAAAATATAAATGACATTTCCTATCAACATAGTGATAAAAAGAATTATGCTCAGAATTGAACATCAAAATACAAACTTTTATTGGCGCAAATGCTGCTATATGATTGGTTGTTGTGTTTGAGCTGTTTACCTTGCATAACATTAGTAATTGTTAAACAAAGTTATGGTTGACCAATCCATCCAGCTACTGATATCATAGAAGTTTTATCAGTAAATTTGATATCTTGCTTTCACATTGGAGAAAAGTCAAAGAAAAAACTTCTATAATACTTTGAGGTCCAGAAAAAAATGAACATCACTCACCACACATTTCATATTGCGGGAATCAGCATTTTTTGTGAGAGCACTTCCCTATCGTCCATAAAACTGCACAAGACCACCAGAAATGGATGCAGATCTCTCGACCACACACCCTAGAATCATCTTTGTATTCTCCTTAAATGTATCTACACACTATATCAGGGCAGCAAGTCCCAACTAATACAGGTCACTTGCTCCAAACAAGATCTCTGATGACAGAATGGATAGACAGACAGATGGAAGTAGAGCTGGTGTTTGTAAAACACTATGCCCCCAACTGCCTGACTCTAACACTGCTTGACTCCAACAATGCTTGCCCATGACGGTAACAACAGTACAAATATACGAGATTTCAATGTTATTTTATTAAAAAGGAAATAACTCTAAAATGGGAGATAATTCGGACAGGAAAAAAAATATGGGTCACCTTTTTTTTCATGAGGAATCCATATATGAAATTTCAAACTAGCATGCACAGTTCAAAACATGCTATGCATCAAAAAGTGTGCAATGTAAAAATGCCCAAAATGACAAAGGGCCATAACTCAAGAAGTACTTTTCAGAATTTATTCAGAAGTTAATCAGGTCATCTACTCATCACTACCTATCTATTCCTTAAATTTCAAGGCTCTAGCTTCAATAGTTTTTGAGATATTTTGCTGACAAGATTCCATCCATATTTCTTCAAAGGGCCATAACTCAGAAAAGGGGCATAATCCTGATTAGGAAAAAGTACGTGTCAGCTATTTTTTCATGAGGAATCCATACATGAAATTTCAAAACCCTAGCATACACAGTTCAAAATCTATGCTAAGCATCAAAAAGTGTGCAATGTAAATAATGCCCAAAATGACAAAGGGCCATAGCTCAAGAAGTACTTTTCAGAATTTATTCAAAAGTTAATAAGGTCATCTACTCATCGCTACCAATTTATTCCTTAAATTTCAAGGCTCTAGCTTCAACAGTTTTTGAGATATTTTGCTGACAAGACTTCATCCATATTTTTTCAAAGGGCTGTAACTCAGGTAAGGGGCATAATCTTAATAAGAAAAAAAAAATGTGTCAGCTATTTTTTCTGGAGAAATCTTAATATGAAATTTCAAAACCCTATGCATCAAAAAGTGTGCAATGTAAAAATGCCCAAAGTTATAAAGGGCCATAACTCCTGAAGTAATTTTCAGAATTTATTCAAAGGTTAATCTACTCATCAATACCAATCTATTCATCAGGTTTCAAGGCTCTAGCTTCAATAGCTTTTGAGATATTGTGCTGACAAGATTTCATCCATATTTTTTCAAAGGGCCATAACTCAGGAAAGGGACATAATCCTGATGGGGAAAAAAAAATACTTGTCAGCTATTTTTTTATGAAGAATCCATATATGAAATTTCAAAACCCTAGCATGCATGGTTCAGAATTTATGCTATGTATCAAAAAGCGTAACGGATGGATGCACGGACGGATGCACAAACGTCCCAGAAGCAATATGCCCCTCCAACTTCTTCGAAGTTGAGGGCATAATGATAGATAAGGTGCAAACAGTCCCTCTCTAGAACATGAGGTTGGAGTTCCAGAGTGGGAGAATCCAGTGGGGAACTAACATAGCTCCAGACACGAGGGGTATCCACATAATATTTTCCTTATCTCTCCACAAAACATATGTTGTAGGTACTCATTAGAAGCACTGCAATGAGGTGCTTCTTATGAGTACCCACAACATGTTTATGTGGAGGAGTAAAAAATATACCAGTACTTGAAAAAAAACAAAAAACAAATGCATTATCTGGATCTATGACTTATAAGGAGCCTTACATCAATATAGTCATATGAACATGTTGAGTGGTCCTCTATACTGAAAGGTGAAAATGAGATGCTGATTCTTCGACCAAAAGGTACTGTAATCCTCCATTGACAGATACGGGAGTGGGGATAGTTCCCTGGGAAGTTGGGGGACTGGAAAGATCCTGTACTCGTTGTCAGATCACCACCACATTCTGAAATAGAAGACTATGTGGGTAGCGTCAAACGAAAAAGTGCCTTTGAGCATGTGCAAAATGTGTGGATTCTCATCATCCTGCACATGTGCAAAGTCTCATCCTGGCATCTACTCTCCATTGATACATTCTATAATGTCCAATGATTCTGTTTGCAGACAGGAGTGGCCCGATCAGACTAGGTAAATACACAGGCTGATCCTGGCCTTCACTGTCGGCATATGCCTGTGGATGTTTTTGCAATGTACCTATATTTCTTAAGATTTATGATGAATAGTAGACAAAAACTGAGTAGTATATTTCAAGTGTTTTTCAAAAACACCACAAGTCCCAGTGATGAATAAGAAAAAAGCAGTGGCAGAAGTAAAAAGCAAATAACTGAATAAAGGGAGTTAAAATTTGTTATCAAAAATGGGAGTTAAAATTTGTTATAAAAAAGGGAGTTAAAACTTTTTTTTATAAAAAAATGGGAGCTACAATTTGTTGTAAAAACAGGAGTTAAAAATTTGTAACAAACAGGCCTTTAGCTAGATAGGACAGCTTGCCTGAACTTGCACTTGTCTATCACATCTTAAAAATTTTGATGCAAAACTTTAACGTAAATTTCTGTCCATGACCTAGACCTCTAGATCGTAAGCAGGGGTGTGGATAGTGCTAAATAAAAGTTTGGACCAACATCTATAATTCTACCAAATTTAAACTAAATACATCTGAGGATTTGGAAAAATTCATGGTCTTACAAACTCTGACGTAAAAGTAACAGTTTTGTTAACATTGACGCCAGCCCCAACGCCAATGCTGATGGTAGTGCGATAGCTCTTCCTGTACTTTTGTACAGGCAAGCTAAAAATGTGATTAAAGTTTGTAATGTCAGAGAAATTGGACTGTATCAAAGAAGTAAAGTTGGTAAGAGGTTTTGTTAGTGTTGAGGTTTTATGGCCCATTCAACCCAATGGGTCATGTCGAGCGTGGTCAATTTACCTAACAACACTTTCACTGAGCAGGCTTAGAGGTTAACCAGTATTTGGTAAGAGGTACTGCACTGGAGAGAAGGACAGGGTAAGCTTTCTGCCCTGAACCAAATATTACATGGCCACTTTATATTACTGCATAAAAAGCAGTGTTGCACGTTATTAATAGCCGTGCATTAACCAGCAAAAAGCCGTGTACTAACAAGGCAAATCACGCGCTGTTAATGCACGGCTACGTAACTTTCAATATGCTCATACCGGGCCACAGAATTGCTGCCATCACGAGATGTGTACTGCCCTGCCCTGCCCTAGAACAAGCACAGTAAGTGGAAATAAGCTTTCGCGTGACATCGGTGAAAAGGCGAAACAAAATAGTGCAAGAAATAATGCAAAATGTACCAAATGTTTTCAGTTTTTATGCAATAATAGAGAACATGGTTTTCCAATGCATTAACATTTGCCAGGTCTGTTGGGAGGTGTTGAAAACTGCGGCCTTTGGCCTCGGTTTTCAACACCTCCCATGGGACCTGGCAAATGTTAATGCACGAAAAACCATGTTTGATTCCTATATTGAAAAACCATAGATCAGAGATAAACGCAGATATTTCTTCTCTGTCTGCTCTGTATGCAATGAGCTAAAAACTACCGAACATTATATATTCCACTGCACAGCATACCTAGAAAAAAGGCAAGATTTTATTAATACTGCGGAGGACATTTTTCATAGAAATTTTATTTATAATGTGATAGACATTAAACTTCTTTCAGAAAATAATAATGAGATTTCCTTAATAACCCTAAGTATTGGGACAGATAGGCCTTTGCAAACAGTGCGGACCCAGATCAGGTGCTGCAGAATGCAGGCATATGGTGTCAGCCAAGGCCCAGATCAGCCTGCACATCTGTGCAGTCTGATCAGGGCCTTCACTGTCTACTAACAAAATCATTTGATACTACAGAATGTTTAAATGATGAGCAAAGGCCTGAATGCGCATGTGCAGGAGGATCTGAATCTGCACATTTTGCGTAAGTCTGGAGGAACTTTTTCACTTGACATGGCCCAGTTATTATCCTTTATAAAAACATAGTTAATATTCAAGAATACAAAAATATTTCTATTTATGTCCACGAAGCAGGGCTCGGGAAAACCGAATTTCTTTCGGTCCCAGACCAAAATTCAGAAATCGGGACCGATTGGAAACAGCCAAAAGCCCCAAAAAATCGGTCCCATACTGACCCAATACTAAGGAAATTTTCTCCAATTCTGTCAGATATTTAGGATAATCTCAATAGCTCAGATGTCAATCATGACTAATCCAATAATCGCCTCGAGTTAAGTTGTGTAAACAAATTACCTGAGATCTTGTAGTTCATCGCGTTATCTCGTATCTTGCGAGATTACAGTGGTCGTGTGAAAGTAATTTAGCTTCGGGCGCTATTACTGAAGTTTAAAGACTCCTTGATGCAGGGCTTCGGGAAACCGGAAAAATAGCCTGTCTGAAATTAAGAATTCTGGACCGGTTTCAAACACCCCAAAACGCTAATAATTCGGTCCAACAGGTTTGTGCCTTGAACTCCAATTTTTCCCCAACCAACCAATAATGTCTGAAAAATCACAAACGGTCAAGTCTTCCCAAACTGACAATGTCCGCGCACCTTTTAAATGTGATATTATGGTAGTTAAAAGGCTCCAAACGGTCATTTGACATGTATATTGGAGAGACAAATAAGGGCAACCTACCGCAGCACAAATTAATTACGTACGTCATTATCCAAACATAACACTTCACTGTCCTTTGTGGGGTAAACAAGCGATTAACACGAATCATCAGTAACGATAGTCTGATAATAAATCCGTTTGTGTGACACGTGTGAATGCACTGAGACTGCAAAACACCAGGTGCAGTCGGCGTGTCCAAAAGATCAAACGTCGGTTTAACTGAGAGTGATATAAGAATGCATCGCTTGAACGCACCCGTTTTCTTCCTCTTCTTTTTTGTTTTGATCAACACGGCTTGTCAGTCCCAGATTTGATAAATTAATTCCCAAACCGTGTACGTCCTGATCAGATGTCGCATACAACGGCGTCTGATCTGGGTCTTATTGTTTGCTTCTTTTTTTTTTTGTTGACGACCTTAACACGCGAGTATAATTCAAGGTAGATTTCACAGTAAAAATAAGTAATGCATCACTTGCGCTAGACAAGATTGGTCAGTGCTTAAAATTTAAGCAGTCTGGTCAAATCTTGAAACATTGAAAACTGCAAAACCGTCTGTGGCGCAGGCCTTTTTTTTATTAGCCCTAATTATGTCCGTGAAAGTCGTTTTGTTACGTCTCTCCTGTTTCCCACTGTCTTCGCCTTTACACAAGACGGGAATCAGTTGTTTATAAAAAGTTATCTAGGAAAACCCTGTGGAGGTGGAAATAACAACATCATCTTTTTTTTTTCTTTCTTTTTACATGTATACCTGACTGTATTTATTGATGACACCAGCTTTGATCATGTGCGTATTACCCGGACCTGTCATATAACGGAGTTGAGGTGTATTATTTAAAAGGAGTTATAGGACTGTCAGTTGTCATTAGTTTTCGTGACAGGTGATATTATTACATGTATTACTTTTTTTTTTTTTTTTTTGGGAAATGGGTTCATTGATGACGTCATCGTCATCGGCTGGACCGATTCAGATTTCAGAATTTCCAGAGCCCTGCCAGGAAGTAAGGGGATATAACTGCTTACCTTCAATGCTAGCTTCAAAATTGAGTGAGAAGGAACCAGTAATCTGTGTTATTTCATTAGATCTGAACCTCACATAGCCGTAATTGTCGGCAGTTATAACTGGCTCGGGAATAGTGCTACCACAGGCTTGTAGCAAAACAGTACCTGGAAGAACAAATAACACCTGAGCTTAGTTTTTCAAAGCATTGTTAACTTACCTAATGAGGTTGTTAAAGCTACATTTTCAATAAATATTTGCACTTGGATATTTAATATTGTGATAACTTAACAACTTTATTAAAGTAATGATGATTTGAATACCTGGACCCAGATGTAAAATGCAGTTAGCTTAACTAATGAAGTTGTTAAACCTTTTTTTTTATGAAAAAAATATTACAAAAACATTTAAAACACACTGATATTTTTTATGTTATATACAATTAGCTTTTGCACTGCATAAGTGCCTCATATTTTTTTATGAGTGTCTTTATAAAAGTTGCACATAACTTTAATTTAATAATTTTGTTAAGGTAATGATGCTTTAAATAGCTGGTTTAAGTTAAGCTGTTAAGCCTACATTTTCAATAAATTTCGTTACAAAAATAGTTAAACTACACTAATATTTTTTATACAAAACTGTGAGTATACTATTCACAAGAAATGTCAAGCCTTATATTACTGGAAAAATAAAAAAAATATTTTAGAATGTCATCCGTTACAAATGTGACTGGATCTTTTAGGGTCAACATTCAGAAAATCTTACCTGTAGAGTTAATTTCCCTGATCTCAATGTAATCTGCAGATGTACAATTTTGAGCAGACTCTGTTTGAAATGCCGTGAAGGTAAAAGTGAGGAAATGTCCAGCTGGTCCCTGCACCACCCATGTGCAGTCTGCATTAGTGCCATAGCTGTTTGGATAATTAGGACTGGTTATAGTACCACTGGTTCCCGACAAACGACCACCACAGGTTGCTGAAGAAAAGTTATACCACTGTCCTGTCACACAGGTGAAGGTGAGAGGTTATACTGATAATATGTTCTCTTACTTTCTCAAAAATAAAACATGTTATGGGTAGTTCCCAGAATTGCCTTCAATTAGGTTAATCTAATAAGTAACCACAACATATGTTTTTGTGGAAAAGTAAGAAAATATAAGATACAATACGGTAAACATTCTAACATTTTGAACACTTCATTCCACATTGTTTTGCCTAAATTTTGCTTTTTATGGAGTTGTTTCTTAATGGAATGGCAAACAGTGGAGACCCTGATCAGACTGCTCTGGAAGAAGCAGTCTGATCTGGGTCTGCACTGACTGCATGTGCCATTTTGTCAGAAACTTTAGTGTATGAAATTTTAGGACATTTTACTTATTCCACTTTTTCATCCAGAGTCACAATTTAACTTGGATCATACCAGTGCTTTACGTACTTGGAAAAAACATACCTAAATTTACATAATTACACAGCGTCACAATTTAACCTGGATCATATCAGTGCTTTACGCACTTGGAGAAAACACACCTAAATAACCTTAGTATTTTTAACCTCAATATCTTGCAAACTGATGCAGAATTGGCCGAGACATTTTCAGAGTTTGTTTAAAGTACATAGACCACAAAATCTTGCAGTAGATCTGAGTTACGCTTCTATAGGAATATAGTTCCATTATAAAGAATTCCAGAATTTTTGCCTCTTTCTGAGGTTGGTTGGTTTGAAATTTAATGACCCAGTCAACACTATTAAGGTCATGTCCAGCCGGTCAGTTTACCTGCCCACACTTTTCTTGGCAAGGCTTAGTCCTCCAAGTGCTTAACCAGTATTTGTACGCCATCTTTCACCAGAAACTGACAACTGCACTTCTTGAATCAACGAAAGGGAGAGAATGACAACAGAAAATATTTCAAGATCAATCGCCACAAAAGAATGTTGCGAGAACCTGTAGAGATCAAACCTGAGACATGGCTTCACATTTTTTTTACATTTAGAATAAAACGTCATAATTTTTTTTTTTTTTTCAGTAGATGTTTAAAGCACAGTAGAACATAAAAGAAGCAACTTACCTAACTTGTACTGAGCTTTGAATCCTACTCTGGGAACACTAGCATCAGTCCTAAATCTTACATACATAACATTACCAGTGCTAAATGTGGTGCTGGGAATAGTGTACCCACAGAATCGTGACAGCAACACAGAATTGATGGTGCCACCATCTCGCACCTCAACAAAGTCATATCTGCATCTAGAACAAATGATAAACAAGCCTTAACCCTGAACCTGCTGAGCCCGGATAGGCCCCGCCTTTGCAAACAGTGTAGATCCAGATCAGTAAACTGATCTGGATCTGCACTTTTTACCATTAAGTATGTGAATTTGTATTTACAATCTGGATCAAGTAATCTGATTGGCTGAAACTTAGAAGTGGGTGTGGCATCTTATATTCAGCATGACAAGGGTTAATACATTAGGCCATCCTTAAAACAAGAGGCCTATGGGCCAATATGCTCACCGGAGCTCAAGTAGGGAAGCAAGTCCACTTCAGCAACCTCAACCCTTTTGCACTCAGAACTTTTAAAACACTTTGTATTTGCAAAATGGTTTTATAGCATTTTTAATTTTACTCACTTCTCATATTTTCCTACTAGTCCATCTACTTACAGGCACTAAAGGTAATTTCCCATCCAAAGTTACTTTAGCAAGTCTGTGTAAGCATACTGTAAATAGTTTCAAATAATTCAGCCAATCTAGCAATTTGTTGTTTTTTTGGTATATTTTAAATGTAGCCATTAATAAACACAGAGATGAAGAATCTGAAATCCTTATTACTATTTATGGGCATGATATCAGGACATCTTGGTCATGTGATCCAGAACCAGGGTGGCCACACATTTTTAGCAATCAAATTCCCTGATTTTCCCCTGATTTGATTTGATTTTCCCTGATTAAAAACCTTAATATTATCGCAATGGCCCCTACTTTTAGAAGTCATATACTGATTCAAATGCTGTCAAGTAACATGTTTATACACAATGCTGTCACAATATTCTTAATTAAATGAAAATTTATCTAAAATATGATGTACAGGTGCTAATTTACTTTCATGGTACTCCACCTAACAAGTACTCCACCTTTAAGTAAGATTAGATCTGCAGGTATTTTAAGCATATGGCAGTAAGATACCACCTGTAGCCACATTTGAACAGCTATAAAATTTGAATATTTTGACCTTACAAAGATAAGATTTTTTGAAATTCCCTGATTTTTCCCTGATTTTCAGCAAAATTTCAAATTCCCTGATTTTTCCCTGCAGGGAATTTTTTTTCACCATTTTCCCTGTTTTCCCTGTTTTCCAGAGTGCGTGGCCACCCTGAGAACCCATGAACAAACTTTGATTTTCCAATCAAGTTGAGGCTCTATATGCAATTGGTTTCAATCAGCCCAGCAATTTTAGAGAGATTTTACAGAATCTGAGGAATGTAAGACCAAGGTCAGAAAATGACTTTGACCTCCGGTATTTATAAAGTTCAATTAGCTGATTGCATAAATGAACTTTGATGTCATAAGCTACAATGGCTTCAGAAATATCCACTGTTTTGCCTAAGTAACCAATTTGACCTTGACTTAAAACAAGTCAAGGTCAATCAAGGGTCATCATTTGGATAATGTTGGTAGGACATGAGTCCCCAGTGCTGCATACCAAGTTTAAAGGTCATCGGCCTTTAAGTCCTGAGAAGAAGATCTTCAAAGGCTTTTTACCATATATGAGCATGACGGACATTTTTTTTTCATGTGACCCAGATCCCACCCACAAATTGTCATTTCCTCATCCCACAGAGGCTCTACATGTAATTTGGTTTCAATCAGCCTAGAAGTTTATAGGGAAGAAGTTAACAGTACTGAATCTGAGGTATCCAGGACAAAGGTCAGTAAATGAGCTTCAACTTTGGTATTTACAAAAGTTCAGTCAGCAGAGAGCATAAATAAACTTTGATAAAAGTCACAGGCTACGACAGAATCAGAAAAATCCACTATTTTGCCTTTTTTCCGTACAAAAGCCTAAGTGACCCAATTTGATCTTGCAGTAAAAATATGTGAAGGTCAATAAAAGGTCATCATTTGAACAAACTTGATAGGCCATAGTCACAAATGCTGCATACCAAGTTTCAAGGTCATTTTCAATCTTCTATAAAATATTGGCCATTTGGTTCCTAGAAGATTTTCAAAGTTTTTTACCCTATAAGCATGGCAGCCATCTTGGTCATGTGACCAAGACCTTATGAACAAACATTCGTTTGAGGCTCCACAAGTAATTTGGATTTAGTTTCAATCGGCCCAGTGGTTACAGAGGCGAGGTCGTTTGAAAATGTTGATGACAGACGTGACAACGATGGACTATAGTCAATCATTTAAGCTCCCCCTTGGTCTTAAGCTAAAAATGTTTAGTTGCTGTTACACCACTCACAGGCCTGCCAAAAAAAAAAAAAAAACAAAACATCTCAACCCAAAAATTTTTTATCTAGTTCTATGAACAAATTATTTTTATTGAAGTTTTTCTAATCCTGGACTAGCTTTTTTTGTTTTCACCAATAATCATTGATTATTGTCTTATTTCTCTATAAAAAAAATAAATATAATGTGGGTACTCATTTGAAGTGCCTTACTGAGGTGATTCTATTGAATACCACAAAAAATGATTTCGTGAAGAAATAAGAAAAATAGTCATCTGGATACCAGCAATGGGACTATACAGCTGTCCAGGCAGCTATTCCCCTTAGATGCACTTACGGTAAATGCCCTATAATTTCCAACACTTTATTCCATATTTTTTTGGCATACATTTTGCTTTTTGTTGTTCCTTAAAATACAGTGAAATGGCAAATAGTGGAGACCCTGATCAGACTGCTCCTTCAAGAGCAGTCTGATCTGGGTCTACACTAATTGCATATGCCATTTTGTGGGACACTTTTGTGTATGAAACTTTAGGACGTTTAACATACTCTCTGCAAGCTGGGTAAAAATTCCAGCAGGCAACAGTTTGAAATATTCTTTTTTCTATTTTTTCCAGTAAATAAGCTTTAAGGATTAAATGGCTACAATGTTGGAATTATTTTTCATGACTAAAGTAACCTAACATAACCGTATTTACCCTAAGTTTTTACACAGGCATGTCTGAGCAAACAGAGTAGTGTCAGATCAGAATCCAAAGAATGTAGCATTCAATCAGGGTCTACACTGTTTGCCACTCATCCAGTTATTTTTTTACCTTGACCATGTTTTAGGATAAGTAAGTTATACATAGACTGAGTTAAGAAGGTAGCCAAATAACTATTTTCTTATTTCTCCACAAAAACATGTTGGAGGGAATTATTAGAAGGGTTTCGGCTAGGCTCTTCTAACAAGCACACACAACCTATGTTTTCATGAAGAAAATAAAAATGTGAAACGATACAACCAATATACCCCATCACTATCCTGTGGCGGGTATAATAAGAAAACCCTCTTTATACCAACACTCGATACAATGACGAAATTCGTTATAATGACAATTTGAAGTCACGAAACCTTCGCCAAAGAGGAAACGATTAGTCATAAATCGTTGGCGAATATTGTATTTATTGTTTTAAAAAAACATATGTTTTGGATATTTGTTAGAATTGCCTCACTGAAGCAATTCATATATCCAAAACATATGTTGTATGAAGAAATGAGAACAAAACAAGACCTTTCTTCCATATGAATTTGCTTATTAAGTATTCTTTACAACAGCAAATTCATTTTAATGGCAACCCCTCTGGGAACAAATGCTGTCGTTGTAACGAGGGTTCACTGTATGTCAATACTCAAGTTGAAAAAAAAGTGCCTTGCCTGGAGTTATGAGTACAGTGTCCAAATACTTAGGATAAATACGGCATAAATAGCTGACATCTACTCACTGCGCATGACTTTCTATAGCGAACTGTTCCAGGAAATCCAATTGTATTCTCTCTGATGCTGGTGCGGTAATAATCCAGACACAGTCTACATTGTGAGGGTAATTGGCAGGATAATTGGGACTGGTAAATGTTCCACTAGTCTGGGTATCACTCAAAGACAACTGGCTGCCACAAGTGACATGTACTTCATTAAATGAAAAAGAGAAACCAGTTCCTGAGCCAGAGCTATCTGACACAAAGTTCACTCGCAGGAAGTAACTGCTTGTCTCCATGGTAACAGGAGCTGTGTTTCCACAGTAACGACTGTTAGTGGTTGTGTTGCCAAGAGGTGGGGATGAAGGAGAGTAACCATTCAGCAGCTGCAATGTTAAGACAAAGATCATATGGAGTCGGTAAATGTCCTAAAATTTCAAACATTTAAATCCATACTTTTTTAGTTTAAATTTTGCTATTTATGCAGTTGTTTCTTAAAATACTTCATGATAGTGGAATGGCAAACAGTACAGACCCTGATCAGACTGCTCCTTTAGGAGCAGTCTGATCTAGGTCTACACTGTTTGCCTCTGCCATTTTATTAGAATCTTTGGTGTATGAAATTTTAGGACATTCACCTTAATAAATTATTGTTACAGTAAACTCTGTACAGTGAAGTCTCTTTATATCACTATTCTGTAGCTCCAGATTAGTGCTTATTAGATACACCCAGCTCAGAAACTAAAATCTAACAGACAGACAGATGGACGGACAAATGTGAAAACAGTATATCCCCAACAAACACAGTATGCAAGGGTGGGGGGGGAGGTGTAGGGAGGGGGCACCATTATATCCAATTAGATATATTGGATATAATGGCGCCCATAAGCTTATTTTTCTATGAGTTGGAAAAAGATTTATTGTTCAATCGTTTTTTATGTGAAAGTCTCAGAACAATGGTGAATTATTTCGCTTTAAAATTTCCTACTGAAATGTAATGAAACGATCAAGGGTATGAATTTCTGAGGACACGGTTTTGTTTTAAAACTCAGTCGCCATTCTGATTTCACTTCAAACAGAAAATGAGCATGTACCTGAAATATTTATGATTACCGGTAATTGTCTTGAAACTGAAACTACAATTCTAGAAAAATCAAACTGCATTGTTATATTAAAGGTCTTTCCTTGAAAAAAAATCTAACAATCTAACATTAAAATCACAGTTAAATTTTGTAATATTTGCCAAATTCCTGCCTGTCATCCTTTATTATTATCATTACTGACTATGTCAGCAACATTGCAGAGTAATAATAATGACATCCATTGGAAAAGCCTGTGAAAAAACAACAACAAAGACGCATCATTACAGTCAAACCTAAATGGCTGGAACAGCTTCGGGACATGAAAATCTGTTCTAGATATGGGAAGTTTGAGCCACTGAGGGTTAATCATAGCACCAGGTTAGGAGACAAATAGGAATAATATATGGATGTCTTTTCAATCTTCTATAAAATATTGGTATCTTGAGTGTACTCATTAGAATTGCCTTGATGAGGTAATTCTAATGACTACACTCAATATACAATTTTTTAATAAAATAGAAAAAAATCCTAGAATATCCCTAAATAGATGCTTTCTTAGGCTGTCAGAATTTCCTAGGGATGCAAAATCGAGTTCGTATAATCCAAAGTAAAGGAGGCATACGTGTTCGAGTCATTGAGGTTTTACTGTAGATAGTCAAAACAGATGAGTTCAAATTTTAGCACAAGTATGACAAGGGATTACCCTTCTCTTGCTAAACACAACATGTCCTGTCTTAGCAAACAGAGCAGATCCAGATCAGTTGGCTTCTCAAAAAGCCAACTGATTTGGATCTGCACTGTTTGTCATTAAATATGTGAATTTCTATCAAAAAACCCGGATCAAGTAATCTGATTGGCTGGAAATTAGAAGTGGGTGTGGCATCTTTATTCAGCATGACAAGGGTTAAGGTGTAAAAATATTCTAGGTAAAATACAACACATACCTCCAAATAGTCTCCACCACATGAGCCTTGGTTTCCCTGTATATTGAAATTGCTGTTAAACTGCACCCGAACTGTCCTACCTGTCGCCACAACTATTAACCAGGTACAATTACTGTTGGCTTCGTAATTATTCGGGTAGCCTGGGGAAGACACCACTCCGCTGTTGGCCTGAATTGTTCCTCCACAGACTGAAAATACATTTTAGACAGTGCATGAATTTAACTTTTTACATCTGAGTTTCTGAAGTGAACTCGTCTATATTTGAATTTGGACATGACCATTGTAGCAAATGAGGGTGTCATTAAAAAAACAAAATAGAATTGCATAGTACATCCTGATGAGATGGCTAGCTACGAGCCATCTCATCTGGAGCTACACTGTTTGCAAGGGTATATGTTTTTGTATACAGAGTTAAAAGAGTTGATATGATCTGATTTGGAGTTTTATCCAGTCAACATAGTTAAGGTCATATCAAGCCAGTCAGCAACTCACTTTTCTCCGGTAGGCTTATTCCTTTAAGCAGTTAATCAGTACTTCCTGCACATGCTTTTCACAGTAGCTGACAACTGCCCTTAATGAATCAGTAGATGGGCCGAATATTTGTTTGTTTGACTTAGAGTTTTACACCCCAGTCAACACTGTTAAGGTCATATTGAGCTGGTCAGTTTCATGGACAGATTTAGTCCTCTAACCTTATGCGGTAAATCAGTACTTCTGCACATACTTTTGCCAGTAAGTGACAACTGCCCTTCTTGAATCAGCGTAAGTGGAAGAATAACTGTAATAATTATTTCAAGATCAACCTCCATGGAAGTTATGTGGCTGCACTAGGATTCAAATCTTTTACCCCTGGATCTTCAGTCACAAATGCTACCTACTGTACTATGGAGCCCAGCTAGATCATATGGTTAATCAGAAATGGACCTTAATACTAGGGCTGACTTCTGTCTGCCATTAATAATACCAAAGGACCAATCCCAGCTAGCATTCTTTATAAATCTATTGCGGGCCGTTATCGGCCCGTCAGCTACCCTGATGGGCCGATAACAGCCTGCTATAGATTTATAAAGAATGCTTACAGGGATGGTCCTGTAGATTACCTGAGAAATTTGATCTGAGCAAGCTTACAGTAACATTTTTGAAGAGAATAAAACATATGGGTATTGTAGCCTGTACAGTTTGAAAAACTCACTGTATCCTACAGCAACTTGGTATGGAATTTATCTTGAATAAATTTGTTGAAATGAAAACTTCACATAAAATATGGCTTTGATAAAGTGACATACCAAATAACAAAGGCCTGTGCCTTCTACTTTCACACAAGATTTTTAAACAAGTGACTCCTGGGGCAGGGCTATTTTTGAACTCTGGGCTATACTTTGATTGATCTTGGTAAAGGTCCACTAGATAAAACTAAGTACCAGTGTCAAAGGCTAAGGTCTTCCAGTTTCACACAAGAAGATTTTCTTCATATGGGTCTATGTATGACAAGTGACCTTCAAGATGAAGCCTTTTGATCCCAGGGCCATAATTTGAACAATCTTGGTAAAGGCCCTCTTGCTGAAGCTACATACCAAATATCAAAGGCCTGGGCCATCTAGTTTTCAGACAGGAAGATTTTTAAAGTTTTTCCTTGAATCAGACTATGTAAAACAAGTGACCCCTGGGGTGCAACCATTTTTGACCCCTGGGCTATAACTTGTACAATCTTAGTAGAGTTCCATGAGATGAAGTCCACAAGATGAAGGACCACTAGATGAAGTTACATACCAAATATCAAAGGTCTGGACCTTCTAGTTTCAGACAAGAAGATTTTTAAAGTTTTTCCTTCTATGTGTCTATGTAAAACAAGTGATCCCAGGTGTGGGGCAATTTTTGGTTCTGGAGAAGATTTTTAAAGGGTTTTTACCATATATGGGCAAGGTGGCCATCTTGGTTCCAGGAAGCCAATTCTTCCCTTCAAAAATTATTCTGACAGTAGCCTCCCCTGAAAGTGAATCCCTTCCCCTTAAAGTGGCCCCTTCTCCTTTCATCTTAATAAAATTACAGACATACATAATAATTAAAACACAGCAGAATTTTTCAGCCTTATGTAATAGGCTATTGATAATCGAGCGACACCTTCCTGCTTCGTCTAGCCACATCTACCTGTTTTGTATTGCAAACTGAATCCGGATCTGGTCACAGAATAATCAGTGGTGAACTTCATTGCCGCAACATTCCTTGTAGATACAAGAGGCTGCTCATTCCCAGTACGACCACAAAATGTTCCCAATACTTGACCACTTGCTGTTGGCGCTAAAACAGAAATGACAGACACACAAATCACAACCTGAGAAAACATACTATATTTACCATAAGTATTCAGACAGACAAGCCTGAGGAAACAGTGTAGACCCAGATCAGATGCCGCAGAATGCGGCATCTGATCAGGGTCTACACTGTTTGCAACTCATCCAGCAATATTCAGAAAACATGGTAAGGTAGTAAAACCGACTTGTTAAAATTTTTGGACAATATTGTAGGATGTTAAGATGTCTAAATATTTTTGGTAAACACTGACCCTTATGAAATGTACGGACAACAAAAGCCTAGTTAAGCCTGTACATCTGAGCAGAACAATCAGGGACTTTCCAGTAATGTTCTATAGTATCCATTGATTCTGCCACAGATAATGAAAGCTCTGATTAGACTGGGTGAACTAACAATGATAAATAGTAAGAATACCATCTCGTATTTGCAGGATGAGTAGGACACTTACCATTATAAACAAATACTTTAGTAGGACTCTTACAGTTATAAACAGAATGAATGCTATAGTTGCCGGCAGTGTGTGACACCTACCATCATAAACAGTATGAATACTATAGTTGCCAGCTGAATGGGACACTTGCCATCATAAACAGTATGAATATTTCAGTTGACAGTGAGTGGGACACTTGCCATCATAAACAGTATGACTATTTCAGTTGACAGATGAGTGCGACACTTGCCATCATAAACAGTATGAATACTTCAGTTGAACAGCTGAGTGGGAAAATTGCCATCATAAACAGTATAAATACTTCAGTTGACAGCTGAGTGGGACACTTGCCATCATAAACAGTATGAATACTATAGTTGCCAGCTGAGTGGGACACTTGCCATCATAAACAATATGTATACTTCAGTTGACAGCTGGTGGGACACTTGCCATTCTAAACAGTATGAATACTTCAGTTGACAGCTGAGTGGAACATTTGCCATCATAAACAGTATGAATGCTATAGTTGCCAGCTGAGAGGGATACTTTCCATTATAAGCAGTATGGATACTACAGTTGCCAGCTGAGTGGGATACTTGCCATCCTAAACAGTATGAATACTATAGTTGCCAACTGAGTGGGATACTTGCCATTCTAAACAGTATGAATACTATAGTTGCCAGCTGAGTGGGATACTTGCCATTCTAAACAGTATGGATACTATAGTTGCCAGCTGAGTGGGACACTTGCAGTTCCAAACAGTATGAAAAGTATAGCTGCCAGCTATGTGGGACACCTGCCATTCTAAACTATGAATACTATAGCTGCCAGCTGAATGGGATACTTGTCATTCTAAATAGTATGAATACTATAGTTGCCAGCAGTGTGAGATGCTTACTATTCTAAATAGTACAAACACAATAGTTGCCTGCTGAGTGGGACACTTGTCATTATAAACTGTATGAATACTATAGTTGCTAAGTGGGACACTTGCCATTATAAACAATATGGATACTTAGTTGCCAGTTGTGTGGGACACTTGCCAATATTAACAACGGTGAAAACTGTACCAGGTGTATCCTTAAAGAATAACACAGATATATATGTATGTTTGTTTGTATTGAGGTTTTATGGCCCAGTCAACCCAATGGGGTCATGTCAAGCGCGGTCAGTTTACCTAACCACATGTTTACTGGGCAGGCTTAGTCCTCTAAGCGGTTAATCAGTATTGTGCACATTCTTTCGCCAGAAACTGACAACTGCCCTTCTTGATTCAGCGGAAGGGAGAGAATGACCGTAGAAAATATTTCACGATCAATCTCCACGAAAGAATGTTGCTGACCTCGGCGGGGGTTGAACCCGCAACCTCCTGGTCTCCACTCGGACGGCGCATCCAACTGAGCCACCGAGGCCTGTATATATGTATGCTAACCAGAAAACTTACAATTATAAATAGTAAGAGCATCGTAGCTGCAGGAACCATGTGACTCGATGTCAATATCAGATATATTCATCCAAATTCTGGAGCCAATCATGGTAGACATTGTCCAGACACAGCTGAGATGGTTGAGATAATCGTTAGGATATCCAGGGGAGGTAACTGTTTGGACTGTCTCTGTCACATTCAGTACACCTCCGCAGCCAGGCACTGTCAATATATTGATGATAATTAGATTATTAAAAGGAATATAAAAATAACCATTAAGTATACAATGTACATGGACATGTCAAGTAGTCTATATTAATTATTTAACGAAGATAAATACTTAGCATGCTGGGTAATAATTTCAGAAGACAGCATTTTGAAATATTTTTTCTTATCCTTCTGAGCAAATAGGATTGAACAATTTGCATGAAATGTCAAAGCCTATTTTCTGGGAAAGAGAAGAAAAATATTTCAAAATGTTATCTCAATGCAATATCATGCCCAAAAGCATTGAAGTGATACTGCGGTACATGTCCTAAAATTTCTATACCAAAGATGCCAATAAATTGACATATGCAAACAGTGCAGACCCAGATCAGACTGCTCCTCAGTCTGATCAGAGTCTATACTATTTGCCCTTCCACTAAGTTTTTAAGAAACAACTGTATAAAAAGCAAAGAGCAAAACAGGTATAGGGTAGTGTTCTAAATTTTAGGACATTTACTGTACTACCAGTCTCATTATACTAACACAGGTGGGACCAGTCCTAGCTCTTCTTCTTAAAAGGGAACGCAATATAAGTTGTAAGTATATCTTAGAGTAAAATGCTTAACAAGCCATTTATTTTGATGCAAGAGTTTTCAAAATCAGCCTAGAAATAAGAAGTTATGGTGATTTGAATATACAAAAAATGGCTGTCATAGATCCACCATTTTGTAGGCTTAGTGACATCACACAGCCCAAATTAAATATGCAAAACCAAATTATAAAGGGTTTTTAAGAATAATTTTGCTACAAATTTTTATAATCTTTTAATTCTATTGACATGCAATCATTTCCCCACAAAAATAACCAACTTTATGAGAATACCTACCTTTATGAAACGAATTTTAATTTTTATGAAACCTCATTAAATATTCAAAATGGCAGCGCCCATTCCACCAATGTTAAAATATTCAACTGTCTATAATTTAATTATTTTTCCACTGATTTTGATCAAATTTGTGTCAAAATTCATTGTTTGTAAAGTTCTTTAATTTAAAGCACAATACCTTTTAAGGTTGCGTTCAACTTTAATTCTTATAGCACTAATCAAACTTGTAGCAGACAACATTCTATTTTTTTGTTGTTTTTATTCAGAGAACATAAGATTTGGCATTCCATGTGAATCGTCTGCTCAGCAGACAATTCACATGAAATGTCAAGTCTTATTTTCTCTGAAAACTACAAAATATCAAATTGTTGTCTACTGCAGACGTGATTAGCACTTTAAAGCTTGATGGCCAGTTCCAAGTAAAGTAGCAGCTGGCACCAATTTTAAGAGTTTTTAGTTGAGTTTTAAGGCCCAGTAAAACACTGTGAAGGTCACATCAAGCCGGTCAGATTACTTAGTCATACTTCCTGGGCAAGTAAATTTCTGGAATAAGAATATCAATGACCATACCTGGGGTAGTTCCCGCTGTAGGTGGTGGAGTTGTGGTTGGTATATCACTTGTTGCCTCCCAGTTAAACAGGAAACCCTGCCCTGTAGCTGACCAATCAGAGTGAAACTCTACTCGCAGCTGATTGGTTGTACTGATGAACATGTCTGGAAGAACAGTCCCGCAGTAACTGCCAAGTAATGGACTGTCTGCTGTAGCACCATCACGAAACTGAAAATACATATATAGCAGACCTAAAGAAATTACAGGACAGATCAGAATTTTGCGCACATTTTTATCTGATTACCCTCTGGAAACATGAATAACAGTCTGACTCACTGGACAAATCAGGAATTTTCTGAAATATATTCACAGGAGACTTGTTAAAATGAAGTGTTTGGTGATAATTCTGGGATAACATTTTCCAGTTCTCCAAAAATACATATCTAGGGTAGTCATTAGAAGCAAGTTGCTGAGGCTCTTCTAATGAGCACCCACAACATATGCCTTTATGGAGAAATAAGAAAAATTATCCCAGACACCACCAAATACTCCTCTGATCTCTTTACAGGCCTCCTAGTGGCTTCCGTTCAAAATAAATGAATGCTTTTATAGAAGTTCTTTATATCCAAAATAAATGTTTATACAGCTTTTTCAAAAAAAAAAAAAAAAAAAAAAAAGATATGTATAGGTATTTTTACACACTTCTATCAAAATTAATACTGTTTTCTTGCTATTGTTCAAATTGTTCAAAGTCACTAAATGTATTATATAAGATGTGCCATGTGAAAAGATGTCTTCGAACATATGCGGACAGCAAAGACCCAGATCTAATCAGTTCTTTGTTATGTCCCAATTATATATTCATGAAAATTTGGTGAGAATTCAACCACTGGTTCAAATATATTTGCGCAGACAAGAAAGTGTCACAATTTTCAGTTTTTCTATTGCTGTGACTTTGAAAATTAGGTCAAGGTCACCAAAATCTGACCAATTCTTATTATGTCCCAATTATATATCCAAGCAATTTGTTAAGAATCCAACCACTGGTCCAAAAGATATTGTGCAGACAAGAAAGTGTCACAGAATTTTCAGTTTTTCTACTGATGTGATCTTCAAAATTAGGTCAAGGTCACCAAAATTTAATTAGTTCATTGTTATGTCCCAATTATATGTCCATGCAAATTTGGTAAGACTCCAACCACTGGTTCACAACATATTGTGCAGACAAGAAAGTGTGATGCCAACTCAAACACCAATGTCAACCGGATCTGCACAAAAAACAATTATGTCCCCCTCAACCCCATAATGAGCCATCTCATCAGGATCTACACAGTGTGCCATTCATTGTTAAGTTTTTGACTGGCACCCCTGTTTGCAACATCAGACATGTCCGAATTCAAAGCAGGAAGAGGACACATCAGATACTTAGGGGTGAAAGGTTTTGAGTTATAGCCCAGACATGAAGTATGACAGAAACACAGAATCATGGATTGCTACCATTACCAATATCCAAAGCTGTGCTAGCAGTGGGGGACAAATGAGCTTGCAACTTACCCTGACATAATCGAACCTACAGTCCAAAGCTTCCATATCCATGGTTACAAAGGTAATTCTGACCCTCATATCCATAGGTACTGTGATGGTCCATGCATAGTCCGTATTGTGGGGATACTGACGCGGGTAGTTTGGAGATGCGATCTGTCCCGATGTTCCACTGATATCACCGCCATAAGCTACAATACAGAAGTACAATATCCACCCTCAGTAATCTATTCAGACAGACATGCCTGAACAAATAGTGTAGACCCAGCTCATATGCTGCAAAATGTGGCATCAGGTAAGTACTGACTCTTTCTCCGCTAGTGGCAACTTTTGTCGTCTGCTGATCACCTTTGCAAACAGTTTAGACCCAGATCAGGCCCGACAAAACGTCGGGCCTGATCTGCATCCAAACTGTTTGACACTCTGATGATATTCCTGACAGATGTTTTTGAAAAAGTACTTTTAAAAAAAAATCAACAGACGATAAAAAAGCATGCAAAATTACCCAGCATGCAAAGAGTTAACACTTTTTGCCACATATCCAGCAGGTTTTAGACATGTCAACAGAAAGCAACATGAACTTGTTCAAATCATGGACAAGTATAGTAAGATGTGCATGTTTACACTAATTTTATACCATCTGACTGGTCAAGAGCAAATCCAGAACAGTGTTTATACTTCAATAAATCCACTAAGCAGGAATCTTGGAACTGTTTTCTTGGTGTAGATTTCTAAAATAAAACTTTTAACTCGAGATTTGAATGTAAAGAGGACATACACAACAACCTTTATATAACACAGTTCATTAAAACATGGTTTGGGATATAACACGGTTCAAAGATGGATCCCAAAAATGAATAGATTATATTGAAAAATGACCATAAAAGGTCATTTTTCAATATAATCTATTCATTTTTGTTTGGATATAACACAGTTGTTTAACTAAAACCGTTTATGCTATGGATCCCAACAATAGTGTTATAAAGAAGTTGTGGTGTAGTTGGAATGATAAGAAATCAATTTCATTTCTGTGGAATTAACAACAAGTAAATGCCAGCAAACCATTCACCACTTTTTCCGCCAAATTACTCACCAGCCTTGAAGAAAATGACCCGACTGCATTGGTGTACATGATGATATAAGAAATGAATTTAATTTTTGTGGATTTTATCAATGTGTAAATGCTGGCAAATTACTCATCAACTTTGCCAGCAAAGCACTCACCAGTCTTGAAGAGACTGACCAGACAGCAGATGCACAGGCCTAGCTAAGTCTACGATAGTTGAACATGTCAAAAGGTCATTCTCTATTCCGAAAAGCTAATTTGTAAATTTTGGCTACAGACTGATGATGCGTAAATTCCTTGGTTAGTATGGGGCCTCTGTAGCCATGTGGGTTAAAACATTAGTTTTTCAGTCCACTCAGCCTTTTATTGTTGTGGTAAAAAATTTCCAAAAAATGTGATACTGACCTTGATAAAAATGTCAGTACTTGCCAAAGGTAACACTTTGGCTTGCTCTACATGCCAACTGAACTGTAATATACCAAAAATGTGCTCAAAAATGGTGTTTAACCCTTAAAGCGCCAATCACAACTATTGTCGTCTGCTCTGTCATCTGCTTGTGATTTTAAAAGTCATTTTTGCAAACAGTGTGGACCCAGATCAGACTGTTCCTTTAGGAGCAGTCTGATCAGGGTCCACACTGTTTGCCTGTATGCAAAAATAGGTTTGAAAAGTTTGCAAGAATATTCAGCAGAAGACATAAACAGACGACATTTTCAGATGCAGTTTTTCTTGGCGCTTTAAGGCTTAAGTCCACATCCCTCCCTCTTCCGTTGCTTCAGTCATTTTCACTCTTTAAGGGGACTGATTACCGTACAAAAACAATAGAAACAACTCTGACATAGAAATACTGTCTTCCTTCTCACTTGGAGATATTCTTAATTAAACTTTAAATACATAACGAAAACACTCCTATATAGTTTTCACCCCCTTAAACCCATCTTTTATACAGTAAAACCGCGGTTTACAGGAGTATACATTAATTTTCTTATTTCTGCTGAAAAACATAGATTGTGGGTACTTGTTAGAACTGCCTCGCTGAGGCAGTTCTAATAAATACCCACAATCTATGTTTTGAGCAGAAATATAAAAATTACCAGAGTTTTTCATCTGAGTTTTCATTTTTTGGTGGTAAAATTCTCAATATATTTGAATAGGCCTGTTAATGGTAGAACAAATACCGGTTTGCAAAAGTTGTTTCCCTTTCAAAATGGAATGACATCTCAAAGTGTACCCAATCACCTTTAGAAGAACTGGATACACTGGGTAGTTTTTTCACCATTTTCACAAGGGAGACAACTTGTTTGACCTGTTTGTTTTCTTGCCTACCAAGTCCCTTCTGAAAAAACAGGTATGCTCTAAAAGGAAAGAATTTGCTCCCCTTGTGAGCAAATTATTTCCTTTTAGAGAACCTTTTTTTAGAAGGAAGGCAAATACAATTTGACTGAGTTGCCTCCCCTGAAGTTGTATCCATTTCCTTTAAGGGAGTTATAAATGTCATGACGCTGCAAACACACAATGTCATTACAATATCGCTGCAACGTCGTGACATTGCAGTGACATTGTAATGACGTTCCTGCAATGTTGTGTGTTTGCTGGGGAGTTCACGCCTTTGAATCTCCCAGAAGACTTACTCGTAGAATACTGTGCCACAAATCCTTGACCAGTGCTCGATTGGTCTGACCTAAACTTCATCCAGAGTCCATTATATGACGTCAGATTTGATGGAATGGTATTACCACAAAATCGACCAATCAGGGGACCTCCAAGCTGACCTTCATGAAGCTCTAGGTAATCATAGTTACAGTTACTATGCGACTCTATGCTGAAGAGACTGCAAAGTGAAGGACACATCTCAAGATTATAACAACACCACAACCTCTTTATAACATTATTACTGGGATTCATAGAAAAAAAACATAGCAGCTAAATAATCTTTTATATCAAAACAAAAATGTATACATTATATAGAAAAATAACCAAAAACAAGTGTGTACACTAATAACCCTAAGTATTGGGGCACCTTATCTACTTACCATACTTGTCCTAAAATTTGAAATAGTCCATTCTTCTACCTCTTGATGTGTCTAAAATATTGCTGTTAGTGTGACAAACGGTGCAGACCCTGATCAGATGCAGCATTCTGTGGCATCTGGTCTGGGACTACACTGTTCACAAAGGGCCTATCTGTCCCAATACTTAGGGTTATTATGGTATATCATATAGGAAAAAAATAACCAAAAAATGATCATTTTTCTATATAATCTATACGGTTTTGTTTGTTTGTTTGTGTTGAGGTTTTACGGCCCAGTCAACCCAATGGGGTCATGTCAAGCGTGGTCAGTTTACCTAACCACAGGTTTACTGGGCAGACTTAGTCCTCTAAGCGGTTAATCAGTATTGTGCACATTCTTTTGCCAGAAACTGACAACTGCCCTTCTTGAATCAGCGGAAAGGGAAAAAGACCGTAGAAAATATTTCACGATCAATCTCCATGAAAGAATGTTGCTGACCTCAGCGGGGGTTGAATCCATGACCTCCTGGTCTCCAGTCGGACGGCGCATCCAACTGAGCCACCGAGGCCGGCTCGGTTTTGTTTGGATATCCAAATAAAAGTGTACATATGATACAGAAAAAAAAATGACAATAAACGCTCATTTTCCTATAAAATTTATACATTTTTGTTTGGGCACATTTTGAGGGTCCATTTTTAAACAGTGCTATATCCAAAACCGTACTATAATGAACCATGTTTTAAAGAGGTCCTGTGTATTTTGAATCTGACATAAAAAATTTTCTACATGCTAGTGACAATTTTTTTATAATATATGTACTGTATTTACCATATGTAATTGGACTGACAGGCCTGAGCAAACAGTTTAGACCCAGATGAGATGCCGCAGAATGTGGCGTCTCATCAGAGTCTACACTGTTTGCCTCTCATCCATCAACTTTTAGACACCAAATCGGGTAGTAAATTGTACTTGTTCAAATTTTAGAAAAAGTATGGTAAGGAGTTGAGGTGTCCGAATACTTAGGTATCATGAAGTTCTAAAGTAACTGTGTAAACAAGAAGTATCAATAAACAGTGCTTATTAGACACCCCTGCAAGGTAATAACTGTCTTGGGGTAATGAAAAGCAATGTACTTAAATGCATATTATTTTCAGGTTGTATGTGATTGGGAAAACCAATACAGACAGACAGACAGACACATGGAGATACATAAATGGCAAAGTTAAAGTGGCAGTCATTTCATCAGAAATGATTTTTTCCAGTAGCAAGCTTCTTCATGCACATGTTCAATATATCTTTAATGAATCTGCAAAGTATCAGAATTTATCAACAAATTCTTCCAAGTCAAGTTGATTTCACCATGCATGCACTACCTCAGCTGCAACATCTTATATACAAAACCTAGTAGTCGAGAATTACTAAAAAATGGCTAAGTGAAAAAAGCCATTGTTTTGACAAAAATATTTTTTCCGCATCATACTTCTTCCTGCACATGTTCAGTATGTCTGTAATGAGTCTGCAAAGTATCAGGGCCCAGTTGTTCAAAGCATCGTTAGCTTAACAAGCTCGTTAAGGGTCATTTCATTAACTGTTTTAGCGGATTCAATATACAATATTCTGATATTTTTTGTTTAAAAAATGTGAGTAGCTCACATTTTTTCAGCAAAAAAATTTCAGCATATTTGCGTATCACTCAATGTAAATTTTAACTAATCGTTAACTAACTATGTCTTTAGCTTTGAACAACTGGGCCCAGATTGCTTCAACAAATACTTTGAGATGAGTTGACTTCACTGTGCATGCACTATTATCATGCCAAAGCACTTTTTCAAGAAGAACAAAGGGAATTAATTGTAGAGGAATGAATCCCTGCACCATTATTTTTCTCTACAGCAACATCTCATCAGTATTAACATTTATGCAAAATATAAAAAGATTCCTTCATTTATTATAAAGATAAGCAGAAACAAATCACCATACAGTATTTATACATTACCTAAATTGCAACTGCACTCTGCTACCTGGTGGTACAGTGATAGTCCACACACATTCTGTGTTGATCGGGTAGTTATTTGGATAGCCAGGACTGGTGAAGGAACCACTCTCTGATGTGAAATCCCCACCACAAGCTACAACAAATCAATAATTTGTATCAAGCACAATCCATGGTAGCCTTAGCAGCACAAAGTTGAACCAAGGACCAAGAAAATTTATCATAAATGTCCTAATTTTTTTTTTTTTCTATTTTTAGCTCTGGCGACCATTTTGTTCAGCAGAGCAGAACCATTTTAGCAATTTTGGTAAAGGGGCATAAGAGGAACACTGGTGTGAAATTATTTTGAAAGCTTGCCACTGGCCACGGAGATGTCGTTTAAAGGGTTTTCTACTTTTAGCTCTGGTGACCCATTTTGTTCAGCAGAGTAGAACCATTTTGGCAATTCTGTTAAAGGGGGATAAGAGGAACATTTCTGTGAAATCATTTTGAAATCAGGCCACTGGCCAAGGAGGAGATGTTTAAAGGTTTTTCCTATTTTTAGCTCTGGTGGCCATTTTGTTCAGCCAAGCAGAACTTTTTTTAGCAATTTTGGTAAAGGGCCATAAGAGGAACACTTCTGTGAAATTACTTTGAAATCAGGACACTGGCTGCGGAGATGTCTTTTAAAGGTTTTTCTATTTTCAGCTCTGGCCACCATTTTGTTCAGCCAATCGGAACCATTTTAGTATTTTGGTTGCGGGCCATTGATGGGAACACTTCTGTGCAAATATTTTGAAATCAGGCCATTGGCCAAGGACAAGATGTCGTTTGAAGATTTTCTGTTTTTTAGCTCTGGCCACCATCTTGTTCAATGGAGCAGAACCATTTCGGCCATCTTGGATTTTCGATCGACACAATTTTAGCTTGTTTCGATCCAGAAGTCATCCTGTTGCTAAAGAGCAAGTTTCAGCTCAAAGCGATCTAAGGTTTGAGAAGAGATGTCGAAAATTGATTTTCAAGATGGCAGCTGTGGTGGCCATCTTGGATTTTCTATCAGCTCATTTAGCTATTTTGTGTCTAATAAGCACCCTAATGCTCACCATCAATTCAACTGGATTATAAACGGTCCAAAATACGAATTCTCAACATTTTTCCCACATAAATGTATAGGGCCCATACAAATGCATGGGGAAGCAAATTTGACCTTGCCATAAAATGGTCAAATGTCAATGTAGGACCATCATTTTAGCAATTTGGTAGATCTCCTGTCCCCTAGGATTTGTGCAAAGATAAGGCCCCAGGGCTTTTTTGGTTCTGGAGAAGAAGATTTTTAAAGGTTTTTACCATATATTGGTATGGCAGCCATCTTGGTCAATGGACCGTGACCATTTTAGCAATCTTTCGTTCCCCCAACCTGAGGAGGTTCCATATGAAATCTGAGCAAAATTGGCACAGTGGCTTCAGAGAAGTGGTTTGAAAATGTTAACGGACAGACGAAAAGTGATCATAATAGCTCATCCTGAGTATAGCTCAGGTGAGCTAAAAAATACAAGAGACCAGCGCTTACTGTATGCAATGCAGAAAGAAGCAGATGACATATGTAGGTTCTATTGTTGTTCCTAATTCTTCCTCACTGGAAATGATTTAAGTGTAATGGGTGTTTTTTCCAGAAAACTGTGATAAAACTGACAATGTGTGTGCCAAAATTGCTGGCAGCTTGAAAATCAGTAACTTGGTCTGTATTAGCGTGGGTAAAATCCAGCACCTGACTTTCTAATGAAGAGCGGTGTGTTTGTATGAAAGTAGCTTCCTTCCTGTATAGAAGCACTGGTCAGAATGGTTGCATCTGGTGTATAATAAGTAGGACAGATTTTAGAGTTGGCATACCCCTCCAAAACGACATTAGTCATGCTTAGCAGTTTAAAGGTTAAATAATTTAAGTGATACACATTCAGAGGAGAAAAACTCCGTCAAATTTGTACTCCCTACATTCTGGAAAGGGGTCTACCCTAAAAAGAAAGAATTTGCGTCCTTTGGGATTGGTCTGCAATAAAGCGAACAGGAAGTCACAGGTGTTGTCTCCCTTGTAAAAACTAGCAGAAAATCTACCCTGTGTATCCAGTCCCCTTAAATTATTACTGCTCTTTTCCTAAATGTGAACAAGTCCATTTGTGGATATACCTATAATGATACAATGGAAAATCATATACAGTAAAACCTGTGTAAGACAGCCACCTTTGAAATTGACCTTAGTGGTTGATGTAGAAAGGTGGTTGTCTTATAAAGGTACATGTCATGTAATTTTGCTAGCAAAATTACATGACATGTACCTTTATAAGACAGACAACTTTTTCCACATCAACCACTATTTAAAGTCAGTCTTGAAGGTGGCTCTCTTACATAGGTTTTACTGTAAATCCTAAGTAAACTGCTCCTTGAGCAGTTTGAGCAGGCTACTTTGTTTATTCTGGTTGTCTGTTCAAATATTTAGGGTACCATATTTACCCTAAGTATTGGGACACCTTATCTATTTACCATACTTGTCCTAGAATTTAAAATAGTCCATTCTACTATTTCTTGATGTGTCTAAAATGTTGCCATATGTATGATAAACAGAGTAGACCCTGATCAGATGCTGCATCCTGCGGCATCTGACCTGGGTCCACACTGTTTGCAAAGGCCTACCTGTCCCAATACTTAGGGTTATTATGGTAAATATGGTATCTTGTGATCATCAACCGGTGGCTGTTTGATTATAAAAATGGATGGTTGAGTACGAAAGACTAAACTTCGTTTTGGGCTATTGCCCAAGCTACTAACCAAATACAAGTCATATGACCTGAGGCCACAGCAGTTTGCAAGACCACACTTATGTGCATGGTCTGAGCTATAACTCCAGTGTAAGTATTTGACCAATCAGTATTAGAAACTAAACTTGGAAGAAACTAAACCTGGAAGAAACTAAACTTGGAAGAAAAGATTCTTTGTAGTATCCATATGTTTTTTATGCAAATATGAATCCATCTATCAATTCAGAAGATGAGTTCAAATAAGCTGTTTTTGGTTAAAATCTGACATCTTTGGAGTACTGTGACTGAAAATGAGGTCAAGGCCACCTGAATATAATAAGCTCTTAATGTCCCAATGATATATCCTGCAAGTTTGATGAAAACCCACCCATCAGCTCAAAAAATACTGTGCACATAAGAAACTGTCATGCTGACTGACATTAACCCATTTATGCTGAGTGGACTCTTCTACCATAACTCTTTGAATTAGTCCATTTGCAATAGAAAGGGTGTGTGCTTAGTTTTTATCATTACCATGTTATAAAGTGATTCATGTTAATAGTGATGACCCTGATCAGATGCTGATATCACTTCTGTGGAGTCTGATCTAGCTCTACACTTTGCCAATGTCCCTTTTTTGGAATGCTAGGTTAAAATGGGTTAATGCTGATGGGATACAGACAAAAAATCAATATGTCCCCTCCACCCCTTGTTTGGGGGACGTGATTCCGGAAAATATTGGTTGGGGATAAATGAATAGAATATCAGTCTAAATGTTTTATAAAATTACCTGAAGTAGATTTAGTATAAGTGGCTCTAAATCCAGTTGCCTGGAATGAAGGATCAGACACAAACTGAACAAAGAGTGCCATTCCTTGGGAGGTGATTGGCGACGGGCTTGTCGTACCACAGAATTTACCAATAAGTGGAGCATTCTCATCTACACCATCCAGGACCTGTACATAATCCCTGTTACAACCATCGTTTACTTCAAGGTCCATATGGGTGAAGGTCAAGGTTACTCTATCAGCTGTAAAAGAAATGGGTCATGCAACTTAACCCTTAAAGCATCAATTATAACTGCAGCAGGTGACATTCAAAGAAAATAAGGCTTGACATATCAGCTGAATGGTCTGCTAGGAGAAATAAGAAAAACATTTTCTGGATACCTGTTCTTATCAAGAGCTATGAAAAAACTGTGCATCAAAAATGGCACAAATATGGCACTATAAAATCCTTTATATTTGTCTGTACATCAAAAGTTCTGTGGCTCATTGAAAACTTACCCTCGAGCTTCTGACATGAATTCTTTCATCTCTTAAAGTTGGAGACATTCTTTATCGCAAACAGGGGTTTCAGTCAAAAATTAGTAAACAGAATGGCAAATAATGTAGACACTGATGAGATGGCTCATTAGGGGCCGTCTCATCAGGATCTGCACTGTTTGCTAAGGTTGTACTGGTCTGCATGGAGGAAATGGTCAATGGGAGAAGATACAGCTCCAAGTGGACTTATGATCTGAAAATAATTGCCCCCCTTCTCAGAGGAGGGGCTACTCTTAAATGAAAGAATGTGCTCCCTTTAGGAGTAAATATTTTCCTTTAAGACTAGCCTTCATTTTTTAAATGTTTCTAATACAGGTAACTCTCCATCAGCAAAAGTTGTCTCCCTATGTAAATAGTGGCAAAGTATCCATTCATCTTAATACTTCAGTCTTTTTCCCCCCATTATTTACAGAAATATATGTCTCATAGGAATTTTAACTGACTTAACATAGCAGAAAAAGGTTGTGTTTGTTTTTATTCATTTATACAATACTTTAAAAGGTGACCCTCTTAGCTGCAAAGCTAGTCTACTTCACGGCCCTCTGGAAATATATTTACATATAAACAAAATATTATATAAATGAGGCAAAAACATACAATAAATCCCTACATACAGTGTCTCAGAGATTTAAAATCGAAAAATAAGATCCTGACCTGCAAGGCAAAATATCTTACTTATACAATTAATGAGCGTGTAAAAATCCTTAAATGTCACCAATTATATCCCTGTAATCTACAACAATGGACGTTTCCAAATAGACCCTTTTCACAATAGTAATTTCCGATAATTGCCAAGCGGAAAATTTTCAGAAATGTATTGAGATCGAGGCTGGTGGTGTATTGACAATGCAGAAATGAAAGCCACTCACTACAACCTGTGATAAATTCAGGGTTCTCGGTGATGCAGAATCCTGCGTCCTGGGATGCATAAATCCGGGTCCGGATTTCTAAAAATTCCCAAAGCCGAGTCCAGCGGACGCATGTTTTTCCCCGTGGGACTACTACTAATTATGATTGGATTATCTGACTGATGTCCGCAACGTGTTATTCTTACCGTCAGTAGCATCTTAAAAGAATAATTTGCCATGTGTTTTTCACACCTGCGACAAGTACCGTTAGCTACTTGCTAAGCAAGTGGTAGTCAAACAGGTGTTGGCAGTTAACACTTCAGCGATCGTTAACTGGTTGAGCAATTAAAGCATGCAATTAAAGGTGCAAAAAAAAAGCAGACGCCCGTACCTACTCCGCCCCATTTATGCTGTACAAATATAGCAACAGCAATACTGGTCTGTCCAACTCTCCCTCTCTCTCTCTCTCTGAAATGATGTATGTCTTGTATATATCATGTTTTTGTGTTGTCATGTTGATGTTGTGAGAACTTGTGGCCCGACCACATTGCTATATATAGGCAATAAAAAAATATGTTTAACCTATGCGACTGACACCTTTATGCACCCCTTCCCTCGTTGTGTATTGCCTCAATCGACCGACTGATTCATCAAGATGCACACGCGGGTGTCATGTCTTTTATCCTCTGAGGCTGGCAGTTCTTTTTTTTTTGTGGCTGTATTTTTTTTAATTGATCTTTTTTTTTCCGATTCAAAATTTTCGAATGTAGAATTTTTGTCACTGACTTCAGGGACACATGCTCAACATTTTCTGCTGAAAGATGACAAGCACCCAAGCAAAATAGTACCTCATCCGTTTGCAAGATATGCACATCAAAATGGTTATTCCTGCTGGCCGCTAAAATAGTTTCTAAGTACCACTGAATCTATCATGTAAACCCTGTGTAGAGTCTCATCTTATGGGATGCTCAGATGCACACCAGACCATGATACACTGAATTGTTCGCGTTTCTAATATAAGTTAATTTTTTCTATAGCTCTCGCATGAAAAAAGCGCCTGCTCATAACGGTAGCATGTGCTCGTAATGGTAACATCAGTTGACAGCGTGGCGGGGACACCGTTTTGGGAGAAAAACAAACTATTACCATGTTGGATTGTAGAGCATTTTCTTGTCCGAAATGCATATAAAACAGACACATATTAAAAACAGAACTAAATTACCAAGACTGTTTCTGCGAATCAAAGCAGTAGATCGAAATGCCAGCAAGTAAAAAACAAGTCCCAGATATTTTTTTGTAGGGTATATTGATCAGAGCACATGTAAACATTGAAATGAAGTTTTGGGGTAAGCTCAACAGAGGTGGTCATGATCAGAATGTGCTGATATATTTCATATACATATGCGATAGCATATAAGAGAGCTTAATCAGTTTTGAATAAAATATGTTTCACTTAAAATCCATAACATTCAAGATCACTTAATACAGACAGCAATGATCTTCTTTGGGGTGGGGTACTGAATTTAACTGAAAAGCAATGTAGACGAGAGTCATGAAGAAGAAATGGGACTGGACTGCTTATTACACAGAAATTTTCACACATCTTCTATTGTGTACTTAGTCACGGTCTGACGATCTGTCATTGTTATCTGTGATACACCGCAAGCCTTGTTCTGGATTAACGAGATTATGTGTGGATTAACGAGAGCGGTAAAACTTGCGATTGTGAAACTGGTCTATTCAAACATGCATTGCAGAAACTCAGGGATGAAAGGTTGAAATTAGTTTGCAGGTTCTTGCCTAATATCTCTAGGAAAATAGTAGGTCAGTTGTCCATGTTAATATCTATACAGAAAATCAGAAGCTGCATGACATATAAGAAATACTAGGTCAATAGCCAGAAACAGTGCATGTATTTCTATGAGCCTTATATAACAAAAAAAGGCAAGCTTAAGCAAATCTTTTTCTCCTTTTCATGGTGAACAGTAATACATGTGCAATATGCATGGTTAATAATCTAGTTTAATTCATGTTGCATCTGAAGAAGGGTTGTTTAATAATCTCTCTAAGCCAGAGGGCATGCTGAAGGGGCCATTAACAACATAGTAATATTAAACACTTTGCACTCTGGGTAAAATTTTCAGAAGACGATATACTGAAATATTTTTTCTTATTTTTCTCAGAAAACAGGATTTGACATTGTATGCAAATTGTCTCCAATGGAGACAATTTGCATAAAATGTCCAATCCAGTTTTCTGGGAAAAATAAATCTACTGTCCTTTTGATATCCTGTGGAAAGACATTTTTTCTATTGCCTTTTTATTCTAAATGAAAATATTTTGCTCTGACTGACCATATCTCATCAGAAACCATTAGAGATTACTGTTTCTGTGCTTTGTTTTCAAATAATTACTGTATAATCAGTTTTATGCAAAAAATGGGTCTGCAATTTCTAATGTAAAGTGGATTTTTGAAAAAATTTATTAGAAATTTTTTTTTTTTTTTTGCTTTTTCTCACTGACTTTAAATTATAGATGTTTTATAACAACATTGTGAAAATTTCAGGAATTTTGAACACGTAAAACTTGTTGAAAATCTGCATCCATAGACTTTGTTGATTTTTGCATAATTTGCAGAAATTTCTACTAAGGGAAAAATGGATTTTTTTCAAAAATTTTTAAAACTACTGAACAGAACAAAACTTTTTGTGCATATGTAGCCACAAAAAAAGTTTTGCATTGAATCATGAAAAAATTTGCTAATTTTATTTCTTCTGTGTAAAGCACCATGCAAAAAACGACTTTCTGAAAGCTGTCGAAAGCAGTGTAATCAATCTGTCGTCTGCTGAACTGGCCCAGAGAGTGGTAAAGGTTAATGTAAGAATGATGTTTCAGCTAACTTCAACCATCCAAAATAAATCAGGGCCCAGTTGTTCAAAGCGTCGTTAGCTTAACGAGCTTGTTAAGGGTCATTTTGTTAACTGTTTTAGCAGATTCAATATACAATATTCTGATATTTTTTGCTGAAAAAATGTGAGTAGCTTTTGCAAGTGCTACTCATATTTTTTCAGCAAAAAATTTCAGCATATTTGCGTATCACTCTATGTAAATTTTAACGAATCGTTAACTAAAGATGTCGTTAGCTTTGAACAACTGGGCCCTGAATATAGTTTTTTAGCATGTAATTAATATTTAAAGCATAAAAATTCTCGCCTACTGATGTGTGGTCATTTATTATCATTGGGAAATAATTTTTCATATTAGAAATCAATTATTGTTTTCTGTATTTGCACTTCTCGCTTTATTTAAAGGCCTGTACCAACGTGCCTAATACATAGGTCCAGATAAGAGTTGTTTTTTTCTTATTTCTCCATGAAAACATATGTTGTGGGTACTCATTAGAATGGGAGGGGCTTCTAATGAGTATCCACAATGTATGTTTTCATGGAGGAATAAGGAAAATATCAGCACTTTTCGGATGGAAAAAGTGCTTCAGCTGGAGATATGCTAATAAAAGGATATTTCTGAGTTACTAGTTTTGACATGGACAGCACATCACCTTTACAATGCAAATGTACTAAAATGTGTCTTAGTCTTTAAATGATAGTTTGATTTTTTTTATTATATTTTATTTATTTATTTATTTTTTTTTCAAAGAAAATGTCTTGACATTTTACATGAATTGTCTGCCAAGTAGACTGCTAATTCACATGAAATGTCTTGGTAGAAAATTTGCATGAAATGTCAAGACTTATTTTCTCTGAAAAAAGAAAAATTGAAAATATCATCTGCTACAATTTTTGCTTGGAACTTTTAAGGCTGAAAAATGTGAGAAATCTTAATGCTTAGCAGTCTGGGTAAAATTTTCAGCAGACATTTTAAAATGTTTTTCTTATTTTTCCCAGAAAACAGGATTTGGCATTTCATGCAAATTGTCTCCAATTTGCATGATTGTCTCCAATTTGCATGAAATGTAAAATCCTGTTTTGAGGGGAAAAAACAAGAAAATTATCACAAACTTGTCTGCTGAATTAGCCCACTGTGTGGTAAAGGTTAAAAGTCTTTTTACATACAGTCGACTCTCGTTATCTCGACTTCGCTTATCCCGAATAACTTCGAAGTGAAACTCTGGTCCCTGCTTTAAAATGAAAATCTAACAACAGGTAACAAAATATTGTGGAAAAGTTCTTTTCTACAATATTTTCAATATATCTCTAACTTCAGGAGTCAAATTACATATTCATTTGTGAAATGTGGTTGTTCGATTAGTTTTTCCTTAATTCTGCAAATCTGATATGTCGAGGTACGGTTATTTCAAAGTATTTCAGCAAGTCCCTTGGACTTTGAGATAATGAGAGTCAATATTACAAACAAAAGTGCATTATGCAGGTATCATGAAGTACTGATACTAATCATCAGTATCATGATACAGTATCATCACAAAAATATCCTGATATATTGATGCATTGATGATATCGCTACAGCTCTATTTCACCTGGACTACTTACATGAATGATCAGCCTGCAGTAACCATGAACAATTACTCATCCTTGGATATTGTTCAGGATAGTTTGGTGAGACAATGTCACCATCAATTTCTGCATTTATAACTCCACCACATCCTGAAAAAATAATAAAACAAACTACAATATGAAAATGGTTTTAAGGCATAAAAGTTCTATTATGGCAACTTTTTAATATTTTTCACTCTCTGGCTAATTCAGCAGATGACAAACTGATATTTTTTTTTTTTATTTCCATTAAATTGTCTCCAATTGAGACAACTGCACAAAATGTCAAATCCTGTTTTCTGGGAAATATAAGAAAAAATATTTCGAATTGTCGTCTGATGAAAATTTTACTCAGAGTGCGAAGTGTTAATTAAAACTCTGGGCAAAATCAGCCAATGACAAACTCATTCTTTTTCCAGGAAAATAGGGAGGGTAATCATGAAATCCTCTGTAAAGTGAAGCATCATACAGACACAAACTGAATTCCACTTCCAGTTGGATTTGAACTGAATTATGCACCTGGGTCCATGTTGGCCCAGGTCTGGGGTGCTAACCATTAAATCACTCTGACCCTACTTAAGCTTTGGAGATGGTGGATTAACTAATAAATCCTTCATATTCCTTACATAACTCCAGATAAGAGGGCATATCCACATACAACTTTTCATATTTTTCAACAAAAACATATGTTGTGGGTTCTGAAGTGCCTCGGCAAGGTAAGCAGTCCACGTGACATTACAAGGTCAAGGTCACAGTCTGATGATGGTTCTCGATGAGAACCGAAACTGTCACATTAAATGAATATGTCTGTGGATATTAACAACAAGAAATTTGTGGAACATTTTTCTTTTCTTCAACCACATTTACCGTCTGACCTCAGATAAGGTGATCAGTTAACTGAAGTGATATTTTAGGATAACTTTGTCTCTTTTTGCACCAATACTCAGCACCAAATCATCATCCGAATACCCCTTTATTTTCAAACCTGAATTATAACATTTGTAGCAATTCTCTCACATAGCTGATAATTGGTGTGATATTTTAGAACAAATTTTTGCACCAATACTCACTGAAATGTCTATATACAGTCGTAACAAAATTTTGTGGAAAAGAGAAGAAATTGCTCCTAAGGAGCAATTGCTCCTCTTTTCCACAATATTTTCAATATATCTCTAAATTAAGGAGTCAAATTACATATTCATTTGTGAAATGTGGATGTTTGATTGATTTTTCCTCAATTCTGCAAATCTGATATGTGGAGGTCTGGATATCTCAAAGTTTTTCAGACAGTCCCTTGGACTTTGATTTCAACAGTTGACTGCAATTCTAATGAGTTCCTACAAGACATGTTTTGGTGCAAAAATAATAAAATCATCTTCCAGATAATCTTTTTTTTTTGGACCCTATATTATAACAGTAGTAGCAAACCTGTCACACAGTGATAACTAAAGTTATAATTTAGAATATCACTGGTTCTTTTTCCACCAATACTAACTGGAATAGCTACTTTGAGGCAATTCAAATGAGTACACACAAGGTATACTTTGGTGCGAAAATAACAAAAAAATTCATCAGAATACGTCCCATCCACTGCCCCCCCCCCCCCCCACACACACACACACACACACACAAAGCCTGTACATCCACCCAGTATGCAAGAGTTCTTATTTTGGATAGCCTGGGGGCTTTAGAAGGCAAATGCAAATCTGGGAAGACTGATTAGACTGCACAGATATGCAGGCTGATCTGAGTCTTCACTAGTCGCACAAGTCTTATTGTAGGTTTTGTCGTGCACTGGCTCAAATAATAATTTAGGACAACTTTCGTTCTGTTTGCTTCAATACTCACTGTAATTGCTATAATGTGGCGATTTGAATGAGTTTCCACAAGATATATTTTGGTGCAGAAAAAAACAAAAATCATTTTCCTAATACCCCTTCATCCTGGAAGCAATACATTAACCCATTAACCCTAGTCCTGCTGAACCTGGATATGTCCTGCCTTTGCAAAAAGAAGCCAACTGATCTGGATCTGCACTGTTTGCCATTAAGTATGTGAATTTATATAAAAAATCTGGATCAAGTAATCTGATTGGCTGAGAATTAGAAATGGGCATGGCATCTTAATTTATTCAGCAGGAGCTTAGTATTTCCTCCAAAACTGCATGTGCACCCAGCAAAGATTCAGATCAGCCTGCCTATCAGTGCAGGTTGATCAAAGTCTTCCCTATCAGCCTGAAGATGTTTTGGCTCCTTAGCTACCCACAGTCACCTGCAAAGAATGATCACACTTTGCAGAGGCACAGACTAATCTGAGTCTTCACTGGGCACACAAACAATATTTAGGAAATACTGTGTCCCAGATCATTTGTAACAAACCTGTCTCATAATCAGCCTTGAATCCTCTGGCGGAGATACTGGCATCTGTCCTCATACGAATATACATCTGGTTACTACTGGAACGATATATGCTGGGATCCGGTAGGGTGTTACCACAGTAACGCATTAATTCTGGGTACGTCATATCTGGGCCATCATACACCTAAATATGGTCAAACAGAAACAGAAAGGCACTCATATGAAATCATTCAGGGGATGGGATATAGTTGGTAGAATTTCAGTCCTTTCTTTTACAAGGGAGACAATTTTTGTGACTTTCCATTTGCTACCCTGTAAACTAAGTCCCTTCTGAAAAGGGGTCTACTCTTTTCGGTTGGAGCACATTCTTTCCTTTTAGAGTAGACCCCTTTTCAGAAGAGAGGTAAAACAATTTTGACATATAAAATAATAATAATAATAAAAAAAAACATGTATACTATATCCCTCTTGGTTAAAGTTTTAAAATTTTTACAGAGTTGTCTCCCCTGAACATGTATACAGTCTCCTTAATTTATTTTATTTTTGTCTTGTAAATAAAGTCATGTTTACCTAAATCTTTTTGTCTGTATGTACGCAACATAATGCAAAATAAATAAAAACTTGAAATGATAATACCCTGCCATTATCATGCCATGAGCAGATAACTCTGTCAAAAATTGGCCAAATTTGCCAATTAGCAATCCCAAGGCAGATCTCCACAATATCAATGGGCATACCAAGTTTCATGAAAATACATTGAAATTTACTGAAGTTATCATCTGAAAACGAAAATTTGGATGTGTTGCGGGCAAATACATCTGTCGAAACTTGACGGAAGTAGCCCATTAGCAATCCCAAACCAGTTCTCCACACTATCAAATAACATACGAGTTTTCGTGAAAATCTATTCACATTTATTGAAGTTATTGTTTTGTGGACAGATAACTTAAAAATTGACGAAATTTGCCCATAAGCAACCCAAAGTAGATCTCCACAATATCAATGAACATACCAAGTTTGGTGAAAAATCCATTTATATTTACTCAAGTCTGCACTGTTTGCACATGCATTTTGTCAGTAACTGGTATACAAAATTTTAGGACATTTACTGTAATTGTACCATATTTACCCTACATATAAGAACATCTTAACTCCTTACCATGCATGTCCTAAAATTTGAATGTCCATTTTACTACCAGCTGATGTGTCTAAAAACTGCTGTATGAGTGGCAATCAGTGCAGATCCTGACTAGATGCAGTATTCTGTGGCATCTGATTTGGGTCTACACTGCTTGCTCACCCCTACCTGCCCCAATATTTAGGGTAAATACAGCAATATCCCATTTATCTAAATATGAGGAGTGTTCCCAAAGTTTGCAGACTTTTTCTACTGGCTTATAAAATCTGACAGAAGTGAGGAAGAAACATGGTTTAACCCATTGTAGTCTGGAGACCCTTAAAGGGTAATTAGCAAACAGTGCAGACTCAGTGCAGAATGTGGCACCTGATCAGGGTCTCCATTGTTTGCAAATAGTTTAGCTATTTTTCTCTAGGAATATCTAAATCTCATAGCCAGATGTATCTTAAACTGAAATTGGGCCCTTTCAATATATAGTGTGTGAGAGTCTATTCCGTCTACAATGGGTTATGTTTGTTTTGTGTTGAGGTTTTACGGCCCAGTCAACCCAATGGGGTCATGTCGAGCGCGGTCAGTTTACCTAACCACAAGTTTACTGGGCAGACTTAGTCCTCTAAGCGGTTCATCAGTATTGTGCACATTCTTTTGCCAGAAACTGACAACTGCCCTTCTTGAATCAGCGGAAGGGAGAGAATGACCGTAGAAAATATTTCATGATGAAGCATTTTAAACTTCAACCTGCTGACTTCTAATGGCGACACACCCACAACATCTGTTTTTGTTGTGAAATAGAAAAAAAAAAAAATATCTACAATTTTTGGTTTGAAAAAAAGCCTTACCGCAACATAATCATATCTGCAATCTGAAGATCCTTCGACATCAAATTCAACAAACGTCAAGACAACAGAATGTCTCTCTTCAACTGTGAGCAACCACTCACAGTCTGTGTTATGGTCATAGTTGTTTGGATAATTACGTGACACAATGCTCCCTGAAGGAGTGGTGAAATTACCTCCACAGCCTGAAATGATACACAGAAATGCAAATAAGTCATGAGATATAAAGGGACACAACCCATTTCAAGCACAAAACATAGCTACAGATAAGAAGGAGTATCCACATATTTTTCTTATTTCTTGACAAATACATATGTTGTGGGTACTCATTAGAAGTGCGCCCCTTCCCCCACACCACCATCAAGTTTGCAGAGCAATGCTTTTTACATCCCCCCCCCCCACCCCACCACCACAAATGTAATGACTGCCTTCTGATAATCTATTTAGCGAAATAAGAAGCAGAAACCAATACATAACAGACAGACAAACAGATGGCCAATGTGAAAACAATACTCTCCCCATCCCCACCACCACAAAATTTGCGGGGATATAATTTTAAATACTGAAAAATATTGAAAAAGATGTTTCGGATATCAAATGGTTTAAAGGTGAAACAAAAATGTATAGATTATATAGAAAAATGACCATTTATCTATACATTTTTGTTTGGATACAAAATGGTTATTTAGTTAACATGGTTCTTGCTTTGGATCCCAACAATAGTTTTGTAAAGAGGTTGTGGTGTATTGTTTTAATCTATCTTAATCGGATGAATGGCTGTTAGTACGGCCCAGTCAACCCATTAGGATCATGTTGAGTGGTCATTTAACCTATTGACATTGTTTCTGGGCAGGCCTAGTACTCTAAGCAATTAACCAGTACTTGTGCGTATACTTTTTTTTTAATAACTGATCACCATCCTTGAATCAGTGGAAGGGGGTGAATGGCTGTAGAAATTATTTCATAATCAGTCTCCACAAAAGTTCTGTGGCCAACCTGGGGTTCAGACTTGTGACCCCTGTATCTGTCAGATTGCTACTGGCTGCTGTGGAGCCCATAGCTTACCCAAGCTACTCAACCTGTAGAGTGCTGGTAAGAATGCCATCCAAAATCTTCCCAGATCATGCAACGAATAAGACATCATTTAACAGGTCATAAATTGGCCATTTGACATGATTTTAATTTTCAAACAAGAGGACCATGATGGTCCTATATCGCTCACCTGACCAAACAGATTTGCATATTTACTGTTGAAGTTTCAGCCAAGTTCACTGTTCTAGGATTTCTGTATAAACTTTATAGCACTAACCACCCCCACCCCCCTCCACCACACCCCAGGCCATGTTTTTTTTACAAATCTTGACGACTTGAACTGAATCTTAAAAGAGGGTCACCAAAGGAACATTTCTGCCAAGTTATATTGAAATTGGTCCAGTGGTTTAAAAAGTTTTATATAGCTATAAAGTCCTACGCCCTAACGGCCATGTTTTTTGACGAATCATTAAAGCTTGAACAAACTTGGTAGAGGGTCACCAAAGGAACATTCCTGCCAAGTTATATTGAAATCTGTTCAGTGGTTTCTGACAAGAAGATTTTTAAAGTTTTCTATTTAGATATATAGAGAAAATAAGCCCCACCCCATGGCAGCCATGTTTTTTGACGAATCATGACTGCTTGTACAATCTTGATAGAGGTTCACCAAAGCAACATTCCAGCCAAGTAATATTGAAATCGGTCATGGGGTATGTGACAATAAGAATTTTAAAATTTTCTATGCAGATATAGACGAAAAATAAGCCCCGCCCCCCTGGGGGCCATGGTTTTTGACATATCATGAAGGCTTGAACAATCTTGGTAGAAGGTCACCAAAGCAACATTCCTGCCAAGTTACATTGAACTCGATCCAACTGTTTCTTACGAGAAGATTTTTAAAGTTTTCTATATAGATGTATAGGGAAAATAAGCCCCGCCCCCTAGCGGCTATGTTTTTTGATGAATCATGATGGCTTGAACAATCTTTGTAGAGGGTCACCAAAGAAACATTGAAATCGGTCCAGTGGTTTCGGACAAGAAGATTTTTAAAGTTTTCTATATAGATATATAGGGAAAATAAGCCCCGCCCCCTGGTGGCCATGTTTTTTGACGAATCCATATGGCTTGAACAATCTTGCAACAGGATCACCAAAGGAACATTTTTGCAAAATTATATTGAAATCAGTCCAGTGGTTTGGACAAGAAGATTTTTAAAGTTTTCTATATAGATTATATAGGGAAAATAAGCCCCGCCCCCTGGCGTCCATGTTTTGTGACGAATCCAAATGGCTTGAACAATCTTGCAACAGGACCACCAAAGGAACATTTTTGCAAAATTATATGGAAATCGGTCCAGTGGTTTCGGACAAGAAGATTTTTAAACTTTTCTATATAGATATATAGGGAAATAAGCCCCGACCCCCCCTGGCGGCCATGTTTTTTGACAAATCCAAATGGCTTGAACAATCTTGCAACAGGATCACCAAAGGAACATTTCTGCAAAATTATATTGAAATCGGTCTAGTGGTTTCGGATAAGAAGATTTTTAAAGTTTTCTATATAGATATATAGGGAAAATAAGCCCTGCCCCCTGGCGGCCATGTTTTTTGACGAATCCAAATGGCTTGAACAATCTTGGTAGAGGATAACCAAAGGATCATTTCTGCAAAATTATATTGAAATTGGTCAAGTGGTTTCTGACAAGAAGATTTTTTAAAGTTTTCTATATAGATATATAGGGAAAATAAGCCCCGCCCCCTGGCGGCCATGTTTTTTGACGAATCCAAATGTCTTGAACAATCTTGGTAGAGGATCACCAAAGGAATATTTCTGCAAAATTATATTGAAATCGGTCTAGTGGTATCTGACAAGAAGATTTTTAAAGATTTCTATATAGATATATAGGGAAAATAAGCCCCGCCCCCTGGCGGCCATGTTTTTTGATGAATCCAAATGGCTTGAACAATCTTGGTAGAGGATCACCAAAGGAACATTTCTGCAAAATTATATTGAAATCGGTCCAGTGGTTTCTGACAAGAAGATTTTTAAAGTTTTCTATATAGATATATAGGGAAAATAAGCCCCGCCCCCTGGCGGACATGTTTTTTGACCAATCCAAATGTCTCGAACAATCTTGGTAGAGGATCACCAAAGAAACATTTCTGCAAAATTATATAGAAATCGGTCCAGTGGTGCATGACAAGAAGATTTTTAAAGTTTTCTACACAGATATATAGGGAAAATAAGCCCTGCCCCCTGGCGGCCATGTTTTTTGACGAATCCAAAAGGCTTGAACAATCTTGGTAGAGGATCACCAAAAGAACATTTCTGCAAAATTATAATGAAACTGGTCCAGTGGTTTCTGACGAGAAGATTTTTAAAGTTTTCTATATAGATATATAGGGAAAATAAGCCCCGCCCCCTGGCAGCCATGTTTTTTTACGAATCCAAATGTCTCGAACAATCTTGGTAGAGGATCACCAAAGAAACATTTCTGCAAAATTATATTGAAATCGGTCCAGTGGTTTCTGACAAGAAGATTTTTAAAGTTTTCTATACAGATATATAGGCAAAATAAGCCCCGCCCCCTGGCGGCCACGTTTTTTGACGAATCCAAAAGGCTTGAACAATCTTGGTAGAGGATCACCAAAGGAACATTTCTGCAAAATTATATTGAAGTTGGTCCAGTGGTTTCTGACAAGAAGATTTTTAAAGTTTTCTATATAGATATATAGGGAAAATAAGCCCCGCCCCCTGGCGGCCTTGTTTTTTGACGAATCCAAATGGCTTGAACAATCTTGGTAGAGGATCACCAAAGGAACATTTCTGCAAAATTTTATTGAAATCGGTCCAGTGGTTTCTGACGAGAAGATTTTTTGAGTTTTTAGTAAAAAAATCTATTTTTAGCTCCTGTGACCTAGATATGCAATGGACCGGAACCATTTGAACAACTTTGAAAGAGGATCAACCAAGGATCATTCCTGTGAAATTTGGTCAAAATCCAATCAGTGGTTTAGGAGGAGATGTTGTTTAAAGATTGTGAACGGACGGACGGACGGACGGACAGACGGACGACGACGACGGACGGTGAGTGATCACAATACCTCACCTTGAGCCTTCGGCTCAGGTGAGCTAATAAAACTATTTTCAGTTGCTTTATGAAGTATTACCTCCAGAAGCCGTCTTATATGTGGCACTGAAACCATTCCCGCTGATAGACACATCACTCTTGAAACGAACAAACATCTGGTTTCCTGTGGTTGACAGAATCTGTGGGCTAGTCTGTTGGTGACACAGCTGAGCTAGTCTTGGGGCAGTATCATCTGGTCCCCCATATATCTGAAAATACAATCAAACTACAATTGGGCCACATATCTAGTCCTTTAGCTGAAGCTGCCACTTGGCCTACCACTAAAGTGAGTAAACAGCATAGGTTCTGGCGAGACTACGCAAATGCGTATTTTTTTTTTCTGCATAATAATAACTTATCTGGAGTCCTGAGTCATTGCAAAATAGATAAGACAATACCACTATAGTTCCAGCACTTTCTTCAACCAAAACTTAATATTTCCCTTATTTCTCATCGAAAACATATGTTGTGGGTACTCATTAGAAGCACCTCATGAAGAGCTTATGTTTTCATGAAGAAATATTTATGTGGATGCTTATCTGGAGTACGCATTAAATCACAATCATCTTTGTTTGTGTTGAGGTTTTACGGCCCAGTCACCCATTGGGGTCATGTTGAGCGCAATCAGTTTACCTAACCACACTATTACTGGACAGGCTTAGTCCTCTAAGCATTTAACTGGCATTGTGCACATTTTTTTTGACAGAAACTGACAACTGCCCTTCTTTAATCAGTGGAAGGAGAGAATGACCATAGAAAATATTTCATGATCGATCTCCATGAAAGAATGTTGCTGACCCAGCGAGGATCATACGTGCAACCTCCTAATCACCAGTCGAACGCATCCAACAAAGTTACTACAATCATCCTGCAATCAAACTAAAGGGACTGCAATATTAATGGAAAGGCAAGAAGATGTTTAAAGACAGACACCAGTAAACCATGTTTGCCCTGAATATTCAGATATATATGCAAGGATAAAAACAGTTTTGACCATGATCAAACTACTCCATTAGCAGTGTAATCAGGATCTGAAATGTATGCCATTCATCCGGCATATTTTAAATATATCACCAGGTTGTCAAATGGACTTATTCAAATTTTATGTCAAGTAGAGTAACAGTACAAATTTATGCTGTTATTCAGGGTAGATATGGTATTTCGGCTGGGTGAATTGAAGTTTAATGGCCAGGTCAACATTATTAAGGTTATATCAAGCCACTCAGTTTACCTAACTACATTTTTCCTGGGCAGGCTTAGTCTTCTAAGCAGTTAACCAGTACTTGTTTACATTCTTTCAACAGAAACCGACAAATGGCCTTCTTGAATCAGTAGAAGGGAGAGTTTGTGTTAAGGTTTTACGGCCCAGTCAACCCAATGGGGTCATGTCGAGCGCAGTCAGTTTACCTAACCACATGTTTACTGGGCAGGCTTAGTCCTCTAAGCAGTTAACCAGTATTGTGCACATTCTTTCGCCAGAAACTGACAACTGCCCTTCTTGATTCAGCGGAAGGGAGAGAATGACCGTAGAAAATATTTCACGATCAATCTCCACGAAAGAATGTTGCCGACCTCGGCGGGGGTTGAACCCGCGACCTCCTGGTCTCCAGTCGGACGGCGCATCCAACTGAGCCACCGAGGCCGGCTCACTGGAGTGGGCAGCAACAGCATCTTCTGCAATGGCTGCAAGCACTGGGTGCACAAAAATTGCAGTGGGCTCAAGCGCTTGAAAAATGACCCTGACTACAGATGTACACAGTGCCAGGGAACTGCACACCCCTTGGATGGCAGACCACAGAAGGAAGTCCAGGTCGGACCTGACAAGCTTGAGGTGGTAGTTTCCTTTTGCTACCTCGGAGACATACTCTCAGCAGCAGGTGGCTGTGAACTCTCAACCACAACACGTGTGAAAACAGCCCGGAAGAAGTTCAAGGATCTGCTACCAGTTCTCTCTTCACGCCACCTCTCTTTCAAAACACGTGTACAGCTCTTGTGTGTGGAGCGCAATGCTCCATGCCAGCAAGATTTGGCCATTGACAAAGCCAAACCTCCAGCGTCTGCAGCGAAATGACAGGGCAATGATCAGACAGATCTGCAATGTCAGGCCGCAAGACACTGTCACCACCAAGTCCAATGAGCTACTTGTGCGGCTTGGCATTGAGGATCTGGACCTCATTCTGAGGGAGAGAAGACTCCGATGGTATGGACATGTGGAACGCTCCAATGGTGCAGTCAAGACAGCCTTTGATATACAGGTTGATGGAAAGCGTGGGCCTGGAAGGCCCAAAATGACATGGAAGCAGCTGACAGAGAGGGGTTGCAGAGAGTGGAAGCTCTTGGCTATCAACCCTCATGATGGACGTACCTGGAGATCTGGTGTGAGATCTGCCATGCGTGCAGCAAGCCAGCTATCTGGAAGGGGGCCCACTGATGTGGATGTTGCCCCTGTACCTGCACGGTAATCAAAAATCCGATTATGATATGATGATATGATTTAAGGTTTCTAGCTTTCATAGTTCCTGAGAAATCTGTTACAAAAATTTCAAGAATGGCAAAATTTGAAAACATGCAGGGACGTAACTCCAAGAGTTATGGGCCCTTGGCCATCATTCTGCCAATACACCTCCCTTACCTTACAGACCAAGTGTGGTATAAGTTTCATCGAAGAAGGACCATAAACATAAAACTTATTGAGCAAAATGCATTTCATTTTTTTTAAACATACCAAGGGACATAACTCCAAGAGTCATGGACCCTTGGCTCCTATTCCAGTATACACGATACAACAAGTCATTGTCCATGTTTATACAAACTTTCAGCTTTCTAGCTTTCATATTCCTGAGAAAACTGTTACGAAAATTTTCAAGAATGGCAAAATTTGAAAACCTATTGCGGGACAGAACTCAAGAGTTATGGGCCCTTGGCCACCATTCTGCCAATACACCTTCCTTACCTCAGAGACCAAGTGTGGTATTAGTTTCAATGATGTAGGATCACAAACATAGAAGTTATTAAGAAAATGCATTTTAAATTTTGAAAACCTACCAAGGGACAAAACTCCAAGAGTTATGGACCCTTGGCCATTATTCTGCGATGACACCTTACTAACCTCAGACCTAGTGTAGTTTAAGTTTCATTGAAGTAGGACCACAAACATAAAAGTTATTAAGCAAAATGCATTTTAATTTTGCAGTCACGTAATGACGGAATCATGGAATCACGGAAGGACATGGCAAATCCAGTATAGCCCCACTTTTTCAAAGCGGGACTATAAAAACAACAACTCCTTATCTGGAGCTATGGGCTATTTCCAAGAGCAGTTACTGACTGATTCTAGACTGATTACCTCGAGGACATCATAAGCACAGCTAGAATGTGATTCCAGGTCAAATGTCTCAATAGTCAGTTGTATATATTGTCCTGTTGGTGCAACAATTTTCCATTCACAAACTCTGCGATGATCATAGGGGTTGGGATAGCCTGGACTTGTGAAGGACCCAGTTGGTGTTACAAAATAACCACCACAACCTGAAAAAAATAACAAAAAGTTAACAAGGTTTCACATAAGCTACTACAAAGAAACATAGCTCAAAATCCAAAGAAATACTTCTATTTTTCTCCATCAGGATAGCAATCATTAAATTACCAATTTGAATGAGTATTAAACCAAGTTTTGTGGGAAAATATCAGAAAAATATCAATGCTTTTTGGTTTAAAAACTTGTAAAAACTAAACAATAATACTGCATAGTTCCAGGTAAGAGGAGTATCCTAATTACAGTCGACTCTCGTTATCTTGAATTCCAAGGGTCTCTCTGAAATAGTTCTAGATATTCCTACCTCAACATATCAGAATTGCAGAATTGAGGAAAAAATAAATTGAACAACCACATTTAACAAATGTATATGTAATTGGACTCTTGAAATTCAAGATATATTGAAAATATTGTGGAAAAGAGGAGAAATTGCTACTCTGGAGCAATTTCTCCTCTTTTCCACAATATTTTGTTACCTGTTGTTAGATTTTCATCTTTAGGCAGGGACCAGATTTTCACTTCGAGATAAGCGAGGTCGAGATAACGACAGTCAGCTGTATTTTTTCTTCTTATTTCTCTGAGAAAACATATGCTGTAGGTACTCATTAGAAGCATCTCGATGGCATGGTTCTGATAAGTATCCACAACATATGTTTTCAAAACAAATTAAAAAAAATATCATATGATATTAGCATTTTTCTAATTTCTCTGTGTTAACACATTCTGTCTGGAGACCCCCCAAAAGTGTAATTGGCAAAGAGTGCAGACCCAAAACAGATGCCTTTGATCAGGGTCCCCTCTGTTTGCAAATAGTTTAGCCATTTTTCTCTTAAGAATATCTTTATCACACAGCCTGACATACCTAAAATTGAAATTTGACTCTTCCAATATATAATGTGGGGAGAGCTTCTTTCTAAAACAGGTTAACATGTGTTTATATAGCTCATCTATACTCTAGATAAAGGGAGTATTTCTAAGATTTTTTTCTTCTTATTTCTGCACCAAAATGAATCTTGTGCAACTTGGATATACCCTGTGTTTGCAAACAGTGTAGAGTCAGATCAGTTGGCTTCTTCAACTGATCTGGATCCACACTGTTTGACATTCAGTATGTGACTGTATGAAAAAACAAGAATTCCACGGAAGGTGTCGTCGCACCTGATGGGGTAAAAGTCACAAGAGCCACAATCAGAATGTGGTTATTAAGTAAGTTTATTTCATTCTTAGCAGTGCTTAGTTGGAAAACTGGGTTGAAAAAAATGTAGACAAAGTGCCTAGTGGGGCACATATATTCCAGGCCAGTGCCATTCCCTCTAATGGCTATATCTTCAGCACTGACTTTTCGTATTATACAGCCCAATGATAATGGAACGTCCACGTAAAATGTGTAAAAGTCACTGGAGCATGAAATATAGGTCATGGTCACCGGGTCAAGGCTCCTGCTAAGTCATTACATCAAGGAGAAGCATTATGCAAAAAAAAAGATATGGTGGTTGTAGGCCTTATAGTTGAGGAGTTATCAGACATCAACGCAAAAAGGTCAAGGTCGCTGGGTCAAGGTACCTGCCAAGCCAGTACAATGAGGTGAAGCACTATGCAAGGTTTAGTGGTTGTAGGTCTTATATTTGAGGAGATACCGAACATGGTAAAATGTGTCAAAGTCACTGGAGTGCAAAATATAGGTCAAGGTCACCAGGTCAAGGTACCTGCCAAGTCAGTACATCGAGAAGAAGCACTATACAAGGTTTGGTGGTTGAAGGCCTCACAGTTGAGGACATATGGAAGGGTGACGTAAAAGGTGTAAAAGTCAATGGAGCACAAAATATAGGTCAAGGTCACTGAGTCAAGGTACCTGCGGAGTCCATACATTGAGGAGAAGCACTATGCAAGTTTTGGTGGTTGTAGGCCTTATAGTTGAGGAGATATTGAACGGCGACATAAAATGTGTAAAAGGCACTGGAGCGCAAAATATAGGTCAAGGTCACCGAGTCAAGATACCTGCCGAGTCAGTACATCTAGCAGAAGCACTATGCAAGGTTTGGTGGCTAGAGGTCTTACACTTGAGATCTGGAACATTGACGCAAATTATGTCAGTCACTGCAGCCAAAATATAGGTCAAGGTCACCAGGTCAAGGTATCTGCTGAGTCAGTACATTGAGAAGAAGCATTTTGCAAGGTTTGATGGTTGTAGGCCTTATAGTTGAGGAGATATCAAACGTCAACGCAAAATGTGTCGAAGTCACTGGAGCGCAAAATATAGGTCAAGGTCACTGGGTCAAGATACCTGGCCGAGTCAGTACATCTAGGAGAAGCACTATGCAAGGTTTGGTAGTTGTATGCCTTACAGTTGAGAAGATCTGGAATGTCAACGTAAATTGTGTCAGTCACTGGAGCGCAAAATATAGGTCAAGGTCACTGGGTAAATGTACCTGCCAAGTCAGGAGGTCAGGGAGATGTGTCATGCAAGGTATGATGGTTGTTGTAGAATTGTAGTTGATTAGAATACTAACTTTGACGTAAATGTCAAACTTCGAGATAAATGTTCAGACGGACGGACGAATGCAGAAGGGGATGCCTATGTCGCAAAGTCAGAAGGTCAGGGAGATGTTTCATGCAAGGTTTGATGGTTGTTTAGTCTTGTAGTTGATTAGAATACTAACTTTGACATAAATGTCGAACTTCGACATAAATGTTGACAGACGGACAGAGGACGAACAGACAGACAAACGGAAAAGTGGACGCCTATGTCGCAAAGTCAGGGAGATATTTCATGCAAGGTTTGATGGTTGTTTAGTCTTGTAATTGATAAGTATACTAACTTTGACATAAATGTCGAACTTCGACATAAATGTTGACAGACAGACAGACAGACATAAATGTTGACAGACAGACAAACAGACAGACAAACAGAAAAGCGGATGCCTATGTCGCAAAGTCAGAGAGATGTTTCATGCAAGGTTTGATTGTTGTTAAGTCTTGTAGTTGATTAGAATACTAACTTTGACATAAATGTTGAACGTCAACATAAATGTTGACAGACGGATGGACGGAAAAGCGGACGTATATACAAGCAGGTGCCACAAAAAAAAACTGGATCAAGTGATCTGACTGGCTGAAAGCTAGAAGTTGGCAGGGCATCTTAATTTATTCAGCATGGTAAAGGTTAAGCACCATGCAAAAAAAAAAACAACTTTCTGAAAGATTTTGAAAGCAGAATAGAGAAATATATTTATACAGCACAGTGATTTCCTCAGGGTTTATTTTACACTCTTCCGAGCAATAAAACATACCATTTGTGATATATTCAAGTCTGAATCCATTGTTTGCAACAGAGAAGTCGGACATAAATTGTAACCAGACCTGGTCACCAGTGGAGGCCATGGCAGGAGGTAGATTGCTGCCACAGAATGTCCCCAAAAGTGGTGCATTCTCATTACCACCATCTCGAATCTGAAATATAATCACATATATGTCACATACTGTTTACTTTCTGTTGTTGACTTTAACCTTAGTCCTGCTGAGCCCATATATGCCCTGCCTATGCAAACAGTGTAGCTCCAGATCAGTTGGCTTCTGAAGAAGCCAACTGATCTGGATCTGCACTGTTTGTCATTTAGTATGTGCATTTTGAATCAACAACCTGGATCATTGATTGATTGATTGTGTTGGGGTTTAACGACACGTCAACCCTTGAGGGTCATTTTGTGTCGTCTCCCAGAGAAAGGGAGAAAAGAGATAGAAGAGAGAGTAGAGGAGATGAATGAGAGGGACAGGGAAGAAAGAGGAACAGGAATGAAAGTGAAGAAACAGAAGAAATAAAAACATTCCCCCTCTACCCTTACCCACTACAAGGATAGCAGGCCTTGCCCAACTGTAAGCCAATATCAGTTGGACGCCCCAGTGATGTAAGATACACAGCACCTTCGCACCACCCGACCACCCCCACAACCTGGATCAAGTAATCTGATTGGCTGACAAGTAGAAGTGGGTGTGGCATCTTAATTTATTCAGCATAAGGGTTAAAATGTTTTCAATCATGTACATACATGAGCCACAACAATAGAAAACATACCTTCTGACAATTGCAACTAACAAAAACTCAAATCAGCCTGAACTCCACACAATCTGATTGAGTATTTGCTATCTGCACAGAGAAACTATGCATCCTTGGCTATCCAAAATGCACACAGGGAAGATTCTGATCAGACTCCACGAATGTACAGGCTGATCTAAATGTTTGCTGGGTGCACATGTCTGAGGGCACATTTTCTGATGTTGCAGCTCACATAAATTATAACATTTACATATAACTGGATTGCTTTATGTATATAGCTTTATACCAAAAGATAAGATATACTATATGTGAAAAAAAAAGTTGAAATCTGACCTCATCCAAGCTTCCCAAACCACCTCAGGGTAAAACCATTTATTCTAACACTCCTCGCCTATATAGCCAATGGTTAACTTCAGTGATTTATTCTGCAACAAATCACTGGGCGAAAGCGTGCGACGCTATCTGGTGCCGTTCTGACGTCATTTTGACACTTTGCTGACGTCAACTTCGTTTCACCAACTTTAGACGGTGTAACGCCGCTTTTCTCGCGTCAACAACATGAGAAATGCATGTAAACAACAGCTTAACAGTCAAAACTGTTGGCCGGATTTCTTTATGCGATGGCGGACAGTTGGAAGAATCTGAAGGATACAAATACTTTTTCGTCGTTTTGTATGTGTTAGAATCAAAATAGATCAGCTCTTGTGCATGATTTGTTGAGTAATAAATCACAGTTGGTCGGTCAGTTGTAAGTAGATAAATCACTCATGCTCCGCGCTCGTGGTTTGATCTACTTTGCAACGGACCTTCAAACGGTGATTTATTATTCAACAAATCACTGCTAGAGCTGATCGATTTCTTAAGTGAAATATCTACTATTAGGGCTTCTAAGAGTATCCACAACATTATGTTTTGGGTAGAAACAAGAAAAATATTTATCTGGATACCCCTCTCATCTGGAGTTATGATATTAGTAGTTTGAGCGAGAATGAATGACAATGATATTGAAAGTCAGAGTAAAATACTCAATATTACAGGGAATTGACACACTTTCAAGGGAGACAATTCTGTCAAAATAGTTTTTCCTTCCCTTCTGTAAGGGGTGAACTCTGAAAGGAAAGAATTTGCTCCCAAGGGGAGCAAATTCTTTCCTTTTAGAGTACACCCTTTTCAGAAGGGAAAGGGGACAAATGTGCTAGAAAGCAGTCACAAAAGTTGTCTACCTTTTAAAAAATGGCTTAAAATCTACCATATGTATTAAGTCTCATTTAAATGTCTTGACAGTTAATAACCACTTCAATACCTGGATAAACAAACAAGCAAATTCAGCGAACTTTTGTCCTTCGCCTCTTTAATTTTTTAGGTATAAAAATTAAGGTAGAATAAGACACAAAAAGATCGGCATAAAACTGTAGGAGGAATTGGGGACACAAGGTATCCACTACCTAAATACTTTGATTGTATCTTAGCCTGAAAAATGATTTACGCTCAAAGCCTAGAAAAAGCAATAAAAACTAATCTGAGGACTATATCCAAATCATATGCGCATCTTCAGATTATGATAGAAACACCTGTACAGTTTTAAAAAGATTGATGTAAAACTGTAACAGAAGTAATGGACACAAGAGTATCAAAGCCTGAAAAAATGATTAAATTCAAAACATGGAAAAGGTAATAAAATCTGAGAATAATACCCAAATCACATGCACATCTTCAGACCATGACAAAAACATCTGTACAGTTTCAAAAAGACTGGCACAAAACTGTAGAAGTTACAAACACATGCACCATACTGTAAGAGGGTGCAGAACTATGCACTGTTCACCACAAACCTTGGAAAGCCAAATACCATGACAAATATCAGAATGTCTCACCTGCAAATAATCATATCGGCAACTGGAATGAGATTCAATGTCAAAATGTGAGAACGAGAAGTTCACAGTGTTGCCCTCAGTTGTGTCTATGATCCATGTGCAGTTACGATTGTGGGGGTACGGATCGGGGAAGTTAGGACTCTCAATCACTCCACTGTAGTCTGTCAGTCGACTTGAGCATACTGAAATAACAAAAATAGTGAAAATACTTAATAAAAAAATCCTTTAGATTGAATTTCTACATTAAAGGTGAATAGATATTCCATAATCTTCAGGTTACAGCCAGTGTACTTTTTGTCTACTTCTTTTAAAGGCATATGTTGTGGATACCCATTTGAATCAAATGAGTACCCACAATACATGCTTTAAAAAGAAAATCTGAAAAAAAAAACAAAAAAAAAAAAAAAATAAAAACAAAAAACATTGCATAAAGTGTACCTCTGGTATTGGTAAGTATATATTTTACCACAAGTTTTCTGAGCATTTTTGAAAAACGTAAGCGCAGTAATTAGGTCGTATATGGTAGTTATAATGTGAGATGACGGGAATAAGTGCAGACAACGCTCTTTATACCCACACTCAATACAATGACAAATTTGTTATAACAATTTGACAGTCACTTAACCTTCACTTTAGAGGTAACAATTAGTCATAAATCATGCAAGAATATTGTATTTGATACTTTAAAGAAACATATGTTTTGGATATTTGTTAGAATCATCTCTTGAGGCAATTCTAACAAATATCCAAAACAAATGTTCTATGAGGAAATAAGAACAAAACAAGACCTTTCTTCCATATGAATCTGTTCATAAAGTATTCTGTACAACTGCAAATTCATTTTAATGGCAACGTCTTTGGGAACAAATGCTGTCGTTGTAACGAGGATTCACTGCAACAGTTTCTTACTTCACCATGAAACATACCATGCAAGGATAAATATTATGTGTGTACTCTCTATCATCTGGAGCTATGATATACTTACAGCTGACATAGAAGGCATGAAAACCACTGCCAGACACAGAGTAGTCCGTACGATATTTCACCCACATCACATTGCTGGTTGATGTCACCGGATCCGGAACAGTGTTTCCGCAGAATGTTCCCAGCAAATTACCCACTTGGTTGTTGTCTCGCACCTGAAATATGAAGCTTCTCAAGTTATCTATTGATCAGGGCCCAGTTGTTCAAAACTAACGATGTCGTTAGTTAACGATTTGTTAAAATTTACAACGAGTGATACGCAAATATGCTGAAATTTTTTGCTGAAAAAAATGTGAGTAGCTTTTGCAGTGCAAAAGCTACTCACATTTTTTCAGCAAAAAATATCAGAATATTGTATATTGAATCCGCTAAAACAGTTAACAAAATGACCCTTAATGAGCTTGTTAAGCTAATGATGCTTTAAACAACTGGGCCCAGCATATCTCTACATAGCTTTAGATAACTTAGTCAATATTTTTAATATTTGCTTGTCAAGGCTCACAGAAGATATAAATTACCGAATTCATTTATGTAATTTTTGTATTGTTGACAACACCACCTTTATTTAACGCTAAGCATGCTGGGAAAAAAATCAGCAGATGGCATTTTGATTTTTTTTCTTACTTTTTCCCAGAAAATAAGATTTGATATTAGGAGACATTCCTTAGGAGACAATTTGCATGAAATGTCAAAGATTATTTTCTGGGAAAAATAAGAAAACTATCATCAATTTGTGAAATGCTGAAATTTACTCCATGTGACATTTCACTTTATCAAGGACTTAGAAAACAAAGTTTGAATATGATAATGTTCTTTCTTTTTGTTGTTTTTATTATTATCATTTACTTTTTTATTCATGTAATAAATATTATATGAAATGAACACTTATATAAAATCCTCTATATCTAAATACTCTTCCTATCTACAGCTAACCTATGGATAAAATTTATGATGCACCAGTCATTTGTAATCATGGCCCACCCACCCCTGGTGAATATGGGGATTTTGACTTTTTTTTTTCCAGTAAAGCCCTGCTAAAAGCCCAATACTGAGGAAAGCAACTAGGAAAAATCCCAGCTCTTTATCCCTGCACCGTAAATGACACTACTGATGCCTGCCAGCTTAGTACTTATTCAAAACCCCCACACTTACCTAGCACTGCGGTGACATTGCCCAAGTAAAATTTCCCCGTGGACTTCACTGCCCCCTCTATGGGTGGGGAAGCCATGATTACATTACCTCTACATAATCATAAACACAGTTGGCATGAAGTTCAATATCTATTTCCACGAAAGCGAGCTGTATAGTACTGCCTCTAGCCGCTGTTATTGTCCAGATACATTCAGCATTATGTCCATAAGGTTGAGGAAAGTTAGGTGATGTAAAACTTCCAGATGGTGTTGTGAGATCAGCGCCACAACCGGTCGCAGTAGCATCATACATAATCCGAAAACCACTTCCAGAAAGGGAGCTATCAGTGACAAATTTGATGTACATTCTGTTGCTATGGGATACGATCAGGCGGTCAATTGTAGTTCCGCAGTAGGTACCAACTAATGGGGAGCTAGAAAAGCCTCCATTTCTGAAATAGAGAGTTTGATTCATTCTTCTAGACTTTTGTGACAGTTCAGGGTTGTTGGCAATGTTTAATTTTAGATACAAACTACAATTCATCACAAAAACATACCTATATAATTTTGACCCCCTTAAACCCCACTTTTATATAGTAAAACTGGGGTTTACAGGGGGAATACATTATTTTTCTAATTTCTGCACAAAAACATAGATTGTGGGTACTTGTTAGAAATGCCTCAGTGAGGCAGTTCTAACGAGTACCCACAATCTATGTTTTGAGCAGAAATATGGAAAAATACCAGAATTTTTATCTGAAAACTTTCAGTTTTTGGTGGTGAAATTGTCATTATATTTGAATAGGCATGTTTTCGTAATGAACAGACATATTGCTTTAACCCTTTCAATCCTGAGTTTCTGGAATGGACTCTTTCAGCTTTAGCTTTGGACACATCTATTATTGCAAATTGGGGTTTCAGTCAAAATTCAATAACAGAAAGGCAAACAGTGAAGATCCTGATGAGACAGCCTCTGGATCTGCACTGTTTCGAAGGTATCTATAATGTTCTACAGGGATGAATGGGTTACTGCTGAGCATGCTAGGTAAAAATTTCAGCAGATGTCAATATGAAATATTTTTCTTCTATTTCACAGAAAATAGGCTTTGACATTTCATGCAAATTGTCACCTCATTTGCATGAAATTTCAAGCCTATTATCTTGTAAAAAATAAGAACGTTTTGGTCAGCTTGTCGTTTGCTGAAGTAACCAAGAGTGTGGTAAGGGTTAATGAACTGGTTTTCAATCTTACTGTAGAACAAGACATTTTCAATCTGAATGCAAAGTTTGTATAGTCTAGCTTCATTATTTGCTGAGAAGACCTCCAAACACTGAATACTATGTTTTTAAAACACTAAGCCCCCCAACTGCAGCTTGTCACTCAAAGATGCTGCATAATCCAGCTATCATCAAAAAAGGATGACACATTGTGTCAGTATATCATAAATCAGTGGTGATGTCTTCTACTGAGTATCCACAACGTTTTTTATGGAGAAACAAGAAAACTATTTACCAGATACCCCATATTATCCACAGCTATGCAGAAACTGTAGTATCCACAACAAGTTTTTTATGGAAAAACAAGAAAACTATTTACCAGATACTCCATATTATCCACAGCTATGCAGAAACTGTAGCATCCACAACAAGTTTTTTATGGAGAAACAAGAAAACTATTTACCAGATACCCCATATTATCCACAGCTATGCAGAAACTGTATCTCTGGAAATTTTCTATAATGTAGGTCAGAGATCAATAGGATAAAAAAGACAATGCCAGTGTGGTCGATGTCCTCCACCATATGAGGCAAGGGCAGATAACTCAACAACCAAGAAGACAAGAGTTGTCTTTCTTGATCATGATACACTATCTCATCAAGCTTAGTATATGTGGGTGAAGTTTCATGAAAATATTCCAGAGGATTAATGAGTTACAACCTGAATATGACGTTATCACTTAGCACTCTGGGTAAAAATTTCAGTAGACAATTTTTTTATATATTTTTTCCCAGAATACAGGCTTTGACAGGTTTTTCCCAAGGAGACAATTTGCATGAAATGTCAAATTTCACATAACACAGGTTTTGACATTTCATACAAATTGTCTCCAATGGAGACAATTTACATGAAATGTCAAATCCAGTTTTCTGGGGAAAATAAGAAAACATCATTGTCATTTGCTGAATTGGCCAAAAGAGTGGTAACGGTTAATGGAAACACAGACAAATGGACTAATGCAATCCTACAATTCCACGTTGCCAGTGGTGGGGGACAAAAAATTACAGTGGCCTACTGACCTACTTATTTACTGTACCAACCTTATTTCCAGGTAATCATACATGCAGTTGTAGTGTGACTCTATACTGAAGTCTGTGACATTCAGCAGTATCTGGTTCCCCTCGGGTGCTGTGATAGTCCAAGTACATTCTCTCTGATGAGGGTAGTTCTCTGGGAAGCCTGGACTCGTTATTATACCAGTGGCATCCGTAAGTTCATTACCACATACTGCAAATTAAAACAAGAATGGGTGAACAGGCTTAGATCTTATATTAGCCGCGTCAAGCGAAAAAGAGCCTTCGAAGATGCACAAAATGTGCAGATTCAGATCATCATGTGCATTGTGCAAAGTATCATCCAAGCCTTTAATCGCCATTCTGACATACATTTTGTAGTATCCAATTATTCTGTCAGTGGACAATGAAGGTCCTGATCAGACTTCACGGATGTGCAGGCTGATCTGGGCCTTCACTGTCCACAAATGCCCGAAGACATGTTTTATCATGGCGCAGCCCTTATACATATCAATGAAACTGCTTTCAAACATTTCATGTTCTTACAGTCTGAACTGAAATGCTGAATCAGTAAAACATTGTCCTGCTGAATAAATTAAAATGCCATGCCCTTTTCAAATTTTCAGCCAATCAGATAACTTGACCCAGGTAGTCAATATAAATTCACATACTGAATGACAAACAGTGCAGATCTAGATCAGTTGGCTTCATCAGAAGCCAACTGATTTGGATCTACACTATTTGCAAAGGCAGGGTATATCAGGACAAGGGTGAAGAGTTTATCATATTCAGCAGGACAAGGGTTAAGAGGATTGATTTTTCCAGATCCATATCACACCCTCTCAAATGATGCTTATTTCACTTTGAAAATCAAATACCACTTAAGCCTTTACTAGGGGGCAAATGCAGCTTTGTAAATTACTTTGCTGTATATGAAGAGACTTAATAAAACCGAGTCTCCAATTTTAGTTCTTTTGTGTGTTCTTTGTTTCCAGAGGCAATCTTTTAGATTTTTATTTTACTTCACTGCAGCTGGTGTTAAGTGCCATGTGGCAGCCATAAAAAGTCTCCCCATACTTCACCATAGTGCAGATTATATTTTTTATTTTCTTTGGGATTATTGGGCCCATTCTGGTTACTTTGAAAATCGAATTCCGCTTAAGCCTTTGCTAGGGGGCATATGCAGCACAACAAACTACATTGCTGCATATGAAGCGACTCAATAAACCAATTCTCTGATTTTTGTTATTTTTGTATTCTTTGTGTCCAAAGGCAACCTTTCAGATTTTTGATTGACATTTCATCTGAATAGCAGATGATTGAAATGGTATGTCATTATTTTTTCTTAAACCACACAGTATCATAGCTCGAGATAAGAGGGGTATCAACCATTGCTCCAGATAAGAGTGGGTATCAAACAAAAAGCTCTGGGTCTAGTTGTTCAAAGCATCGTTAGCTTAATGAGCTCATTAGTGGTCAAAATGTTAACTGTTCTAGTAAGTATAATAGCTAATTCACAGGAATTTTTGCTGAAAAAATGTGAGTCGCTTTTGCAAATGCAAAAGCTACTCAAATTTTTTCAGCAAAAATATTAGTATATATGCCATATTTAATGATCAAAGTTTTAAGGATACGTTAACTAACAACATCGTTAGTTTTGAACAAATGGGCCTAGATATTTTTCTTATTTTTTCACAAAAATGTTGTAGATACTTATTAGAAGCACCTTGCATGTTTTCATGAAGAAATAAGAAAAATATTTATTTGGATACCCCTCTCATCTCGAATTATGCATATGAGCATAACTGAGAAACAAGAGCTATTGCAGGACAGCATAGCTCGCCCTTGTCTAGCTAGTAGACAGAACCCTTTTAATCATATTTTCAAAATGAAATCATAATAAGTCAGTGACTGCACTTGTGTGCGCGTGTGTGTGTGTGTTGTGCGAGACAGAGGGACAGATGGACAGACAGATGGATGAATGGACAGACAGACTTACAGATAAATGTGCCAGGGTCTGATCCTGAGGTATGCTGTACATAATCTAAAGTTATGCTATGATATGATAATGTTTCAAATATGGAAGGTTCCGTCCAGTGGTTGCCAAGATATAAATGTTTAAAAAACCTTGTCGTAAAACTTTATTAAAGTGAGTGTGACCTAATTTTTTTCCCCCTAAGTCTGGCTTCAGGGTCTGACCCTGGGGTATAGTGTTAGGGAATCTAAGGTTATGCTTTGATGCCTAACTTTGCTTATTAGACAGACTCCAAAGTTAAAGCTTACATTTTAATCTGCTGACTGTAAGAAATAGCCGACAACACAGTGAACTTACGTGTTGAAGCATTCAAGGATGCATAGGATGCGGAGAACCCCTCATGCGCTACACTACTGTCAGATAAAAACACGACCGTCATGAAGTTGTTGGTTGATGTCACTACCGGTGGGAAAGTGCTACCACAGTATCTGTAATTAGAATGAAGACATGTCATCACAAAACCTGCTTTCACACATACTTGAATTCATAGCTCTTGATAAGATGCTTTTTTTTTCCCAAAAGTATTGATATTTTTCTTATTTCTTCACGAAATATATGTTGTGGGTACTCATTAGAAGTGTCTGGCCTTTCTCCAGGAAAACATATGTTGTGGATACTTATTCAGGCTGGCTAATCAGAGCTGAAATGATAATCGATTATCAGTCATGTCATTGTGATCGATAATCGATTAGTAATCATTGAAGATTTGGTCATAATTTTACCTGTCTACCTAAGCATGACTCTTACCATAGGTTATACTTTACTGTATATAATTGGTCAGACAGGCCTGAGCAAACAGTGTAGACCCAGATGAGATGCCGCAAATGCGGCCTCTCATCAGGATCTGCACTGTTTGCCACTCATTCAGCTATTTCTAGACACAACATTTGGTATTAAATTGTACTTATTCAAATTTTAGATAAAGTATGGTAAGGAGTTGAGATGTTTGAATACTAGGTATAAATACGCTAAAGTAACAGACACAGAAATAAAATGATCGATTATCAGTAAATCTGTAACGATAATCATTTTTGTGGTATTTATCGATCAATTAATCGATTATCCTGTTAATTATACCAGCCTTAATACTTATAAGAAGTGCCTAAGGGAGGTGCTTCTAATGAGTACCTGTAACATGTGTTTGTGGAGAAATAAGAAAACTACACTGCAGCGCCGTTATAACGCGGTCGTCGGGAGCCATGAACACTGACCGCGTTATACGTGGTCCGCGTTATACGTGGTCCGCGTAATACGGAACATGACAACCACACCCACTTGCACCACTGCAGTTTCCCTTCAGTTATTATGGGATATTACACATTGCATGTATGTTATATTGTATGTTCCTTTTTTATTTATTTATTTTTTATTTATTTATTTATTTTTTTTATTGTTGAAACTTTGTGCATGTACCTTGCCTGATTTCCGTTTTATTCTTTTAATCCAGTAAATAATAAATTTTTTAAGCTTAAATTGTTTTGTTTTCTTTTATGATCATTCAAGGGAACTAACTGCAACAGTCTTGCATTATGAATAACTGTGTAATAAACAACCTGTCTTTTACCGGAAATTGCCTTGAGCATGTGCACAGTTGATCTGCGTGTCAAAAAAATAACCTTTGTTGCTCCCTGGAAAAATTCAGCAGATGACAAATTGATGATATTTTTCTTTTTCTTTCTTTCTTTTTTTTTCCCATACAACAACGTTTGTCATGCAAATTTTCTCAAGTTTGAATGCAGTGTCAAAATCTTGCAGCCTGAGGATATAAGAAAAAAATATTTCAGAAGGTGGTCTGCTAATTATATGCACACAGCATGCTAAGGGTTTAGCAACAGGTGCAGAAAAAATCAATACCAACTGTTGCCTCAGATGTTTAGTAACATGATAAAAGGGACAGGCTTACCTGCTTGGTCAGTTTTTATTGCTGCTGTTGATTTCTTTCACAATAAAAAAATCTAATCTCAGATATTTTTTTTTTTTATAAAGAGCACTGACCAGTCTTAGTTTCATGTTTGTCCAGAAAGTACATCTCGTTTCCCAGCAGTCTATTTCCGTTAACCTAGGGTAGCAGTACTTTTTAACTAAAAAAAAAGACACCTTATCTGGAGCTTTAAGCTATCTCAGTGTATTCACACTTGACCCGTTTCTTTGATCTATTTGGACATGCCGACTGTCATAGCTCCAGATAAGAGGGTCTATCCACAGCTCCAGACTAGAGGGGTCTCCTCATATTAAATTTCTTATTTCTCCACGTAAACGTAGGTTGTGGATACTCATTGGAAGCGCCTCGCTGAGGCCCTTCCAGAGAGTTCTCAAAACCTACAATTTCATGGAGAAATAAGGAAAAATAACAGTCTTCTTTAATTAAAAAAAGAAAAAAAAGACACCTAATCTGGAGCTATGGACTGTGACAGTGCATTCACACGTCACACAAACGGATTAATTATCAGACTACTATTACTGCAAAGAGGACAATGAAGTGTTGATTTATGACTGTGTTAGGATAATTATGTAATTAATTTGTGTTGCGTAAGTTACTCTTATTATTTCTTTTATTTCACTTATAATACATGAAAATTATCGTTGAGGGCTGTGCCAATTACCGTAGTATGGCTTTTAAATGGTGCGCGGACGTGATCTGAAATAGCCTAAAGACAAAAACTGATGGAAAGTTTGGTAAAAAAGAATGAGTAAATCAGCGAGTATATGGTCACGGCTGGCGATTTTTAGACTGCCGCGTTCCGCGGAAAAAGGGCAACACTTTCAAACTGGTGGGAAAAAAAAACGGGAGCCAAGGCCCAGCCGCGTTATAACGGTTTCCGCGTTATAAGCGATCGCGTTATAACGGCGCTGCAGTGTACTTACCTGATACAATGAACCCTCGTTACAACAACAGCATTTGTTCCCAAAAGGTGTTGCCATTAAAATGAATTTGCCGTTGTAAAGAATAATGAGCATATTGATACGTAAGAAAGGTCTTGTTTTGTTCTTATTTCATCATAAAACATATGTTTTGGATATTTGTTAGAATTGCCTCACTGAGGCAATTCTAACAAATATCAAAAACATGTTTCTTTAAAGTATTAAAATATTCTTGCAAAATTTGTGACTAATTGTTACCTCTTATGCGAAGGTTTCATGACAGTCCAGTTGTCATTATAACGAATTTTGTCGTTGTATCAAGTGTCGGTATAAAGAGGGTTGTCTGTACTCAAAGTGACTTGGCCAGGCACTTCTAATGAGTACCCACAGTATATGTTTTTGTGGAGAAATTAGAAAACTATTTACCTGATACCCACACTTAATTTAGATCTATGTTGAACTGTTCACCTAGACCTGACTCAATGAATGCCTTTTTTACTTGATTTGGAGTTTTACGGCCCAGTCAACACCAATAAGGTCATGTTGAGCCAGTTAATTAACCTTCTCACTTTTCCTGGGCAGTCCTCTAAGTAGTTAACTAGTACTTGTCCACATACTTTCTCCCATAATTGACTATTGCTCTTCTTGAATAAGCAGGGGGGAAAATGACTCTGGAAATGATTTCACAATCAATCTCCTTGACAGTTATGAATGGACTTGGATTCAAACTTGAGATCCCTGAATGAATTCAAACTGAGAAAATAGTGCAGACCTGGATCAGATCAGGATCCACTACATTTATCACTCATCCAGCTATTTTTAGACACATTAACCCAGGTTTTGCTGAACCCTGATATGCCCTGCCTTTGCTATTAAAGTAGATCAAGATCAGTTGGCTTCTTCAACAAATGTGAATCAACAAATCTATTATTCTGTAGAACAAATCAATAATTGTAAATTAATTATTCTGTAGCATGAATCAACAATTGTAAATTAACAAATCAATTATTATGTAGAATAATATTCTGCAGAATAAATCAACAACTCTAAATCAACAAATCAATTATTCCGTAGAATGAATCAACAATTCTAAATTAACAAATAAATTATTCTGCTGAATGAATCAACAATTCTAAATCAACAAATCAATTATTCTGTAAAATGAATCAACAGACAGCAAATACTCTTTGAGACATCACAAATGTGCAGGAAGTGCTTTGACACGCCGCTTCTAATGAGTACCCACAACAAAGTAGGAGAACAGACTTTTACAAATTATAGGACAAGTATGGCAAGCAGTCTAGGTGCCCCAATACTTAGGGTAAATACGGCTAGTAAGTCACTGGATTGTAATACTTACGTTCCCACAAGGCTTGACGAATCAGCACTAGAGCTATCGTAGACATTGACAGAGTCATACATACAGTTAGTATGTGACTCTATACTGAAAGTATGGAATGTGAGTCTGACCACCAGTCCAGGATCAACACGGATGTTCCACGTACAGTTCACACCATGGGGGTAGATGTTTGGATGGCCAGGACTTGTGATAGTTCCTGTTGGCTCTGTCAGAGGCCCACCACAACCTGCAATAACAGTTGATGCCAGTAGATAACAGACATGTTTAGTTGTCAAAATAACAAGAGGTGTCATCAGACAGGAGGGCTTGCCTGAACAGGTTATTTAAGGCCATGGGCAGAGACAGGGTATTGCTGAATAAAACTTTGGACCTATATCTACCATCATATCAAATAATAACCAAATCCATCATACGGTCTGCAAAATAGGAGCTATTCAAAACTTTAACATAACAGTTCCAAGTCCGTGACCTTGACCTTAAGGTAATTGACAAGGTCAGGGGGTACTGCTGAATTAAAATTTGGACCTGTATCTATAATCATACCAACCATCATATGGTCAGGAAAATATGCGCTGTTAAAAACTTTAAGGCAAAACTTTGACATAAAAGTTCTAAGTCTGTGACTTTGACCTAAAGGTCACAGGTGTGGACGAGATTGATTGTGTTGGGTTTTAACGACACATCAATCCTTGTGGGTCATTTTGTGTCATCTTCCAGAAAAAGAGAGAAGAGAGACAGAAGAGAAAGTAGAAGAGATGTGAAAGAGAGGGAAAGGGAGAAAGGAAAATGAATGACAATGAAGAAACAGAAGAAATAAAAACATTCCCCCTCTATCCTTACCTTCTGCAAGGAAAGCAGACCTTGCCCAACTGTAATCCAATATCAGTTGGATGCCCCGGTGAAGTAAGGTACACGACATCTTTGCCTCACCCAACCACCCCCGAGGTGTGGATGAGGTATTGCTGAACAGAACAATGAACAAATATCTATCATCTTACTCATTAGTCATTATAAACCAAATCCATCAGACAGTCTTCAATGTATGCCCTGTTGGAAACTTTAATGTAAAACTTTAATATTTAAGTTTTAGGTCCCTGACCTTGACCATAAGACCATGGGCATAGGTGGGGGTGTAGCTGAACAAAGCTTTAGCCTTATATCTATCATCATATAAAAAAATAAACCAACTGTATCATACGGTCTGGAAAATATGAGCTGTTAAAAACTTTAATGCAAAACCTTAACATAAAAGTTCTATGTCCCTGATCTTGACCTTAAGGTCATAGGCATGGATGCAGATATTGCTGAATAAAACTTTGAACCTATATATATCATCATACCAAATAAAAACCAAATCAATCATGTGGTTTGAAGAGTATGCGGTCTTAAAAAAAAAAGATGCTGAAGCCAATGGCAGGGGTAGTGCAATAGCTCTTTCTGGACTTTGTACAGGCGAGCTAAAAATCAGTGAGGTTCTGGAAAAGAAATATTCAGATCCTTATATTTAAATAAGGAAGTAAAGAAGGAAATAAAAATAAGAATTTTCTATGTGTGTTTCTGAAGCCAAAAATTAGTGAACCTCACTATATAATAGCGACTTTTAACATATCTGTGATAATAAAATAAGGTATTAAAAATCATTTAAATATTTTAACAGGATTAAACAAGAGTTGTCGCATGACAGCATAGCTCGCCTGCTTGCCCCTTGTCTACTTGTGGTTTCACATTAACATGTCAAAAGGTGTATTTAGTACTTTTATTTGATTCTATTCCAAATACAATAAGTTTTGTGAGTCTGAATATAAATCACACATCCCTCTATAAAGTTTAATGCAAACTATGTGTTACATGAAACACTGACCGAGCTATATTATGCGGTTGATCATGCATCACATGGAACTAATGTTCCTGGTATGAAGTTACTCCATCAAATAGTCTTCCAGTTATTAGACAAAATCACTGAATGATGAAATAGAGGTCACACTGACCTAGATTATATTTTTCTTCAATCAAAGGGTCACATGGAAGTTAAAATCTAGGTTTGACATTTCTCTATCAAATAGTCTTCAAGATATAAGGTAAAAATCCCTGGACTGTGAAATGTAGGTCACAATGACCTACATATACTTTTTAGGCTACTCTTAGTGTCAAATGGAACTAATAATATTCATGGTATGATATTTCTCCATCAAATAGTCTTCAAAATATAAGCAAAAATGACTGGACCATGAAATATAGGTCACACTGACATGTATATATTTTGAGGTCAGCCTTTATGTCACATGGAACTAGTAGCCAAGGTATGACATTTCTCAGGTCTTCGAAATATAAGGCATAATCACTGGACCATGCAATATAGGTCAAATTGACCTACATATACTTTGAGGTCACTCTTAGTGTCACATGAAACTAATATCTAAGGTATGACAATTCTCTATCAAATAGTCTTTGAGATATAAGGCATAATCACTGGACCATGAAATATAGGTCACATTGACCTACATATATTTCTAGGTCACTCTTAGTGTCACATGAAACTAATATCCAAGGTATGACATTTCTCTATCAAATAGTCGTGGAGATATGAGGCATAATCACTGGACCATGAAATATAAGTCACACTGACCTAATTATATTTTGAGGTCATTCTTTGTGTCACATGGAACTAATATCCAAGGTATGACATTTCTCTATCAAATAATCTCAGAGATATAAGGCAAAATCACTGGACCATAAAGGTTACTGGACTGTGAAATGTAGTCACCATGACCTTCACCTAATGACACTTAAAGCAATTTCACAAGGTTGACTGATATATTACCTAGGATGTGTTTACAATGCTAGCATAACAGAAATGCACTAAACACTTTACAAGAAGTTCCTGGATTTTGAACCCTAGCCCCACCCCATGGCATGAACCCAGGGGCCAATATCTATGGACACAGATGACCCTTCCAGGCACCCATGTTCCGAATATGAATGCTTGTTGACAACTGACTACTAAGATATAAGCATATAAAAAACTTAAACACAGCAATAGAGCATTTCACAAAGGTGTCCTAGATTTTGACCCCTAGCCCCACCCCAGAGGTTTGTTCTTATGAAATCGCAGAGGACCCTTCCAAGCACCCATGTTCCAAATATGAATGGTCTGTGGTAAGTGACTGTTGAGATATAAGGATTTGAAAAACTTTAACACAGTGTGACAGGAATGGGAATACAAATGCGCAGGCAGACGACCAGGGTGACTACAACAGCTTTCCTTGTACTTTGTACAGGCGAGCTAAAAATTGAGCCATGTCCTGAAAAACCAGAGCATGGGGGAAAAGGTTGAGTTTAAAAGTTTATGTGTTTTATGTTTCAGAGGAGTAGTTTAAGAAATATGGAACAGTTTTGTTTGCTTGAGTTGAGGTTTAATGGTACTGTTAACAATATATAATGTTACTGTCAACAATATTTCAGTCACATGAATGTATTTCCCACTTTCTTCATTTTCTGCTCACACATGTATATGTATTTCAAGGTATTTTTTCTTGTCTTATAGGTTGCTGTATGAAATTTAGAAATTCACAAAACTTAAGGTCACTACAAGCATTTAGCAGAAGACTATTTAAGGAGGAGTACTTGAAAAAATAATTCTGAAAACAATTTCTTTGGGTGTCCATAAAAACATACATGTATGTTGTGGGTACACATAAAAGCACCTTGCTGAGGGCTTCAAGTGAGTATCCAAAACATGTTTCTTTTTAGAAATAAAGACAATTATCTCAGAATTATTACCAGATCCTTAATAAGTCCTCTGATGTGACTAAAACTTATTGATGAAATATTGGCCAGGTCTTGACCAAAATAAAATCTGGAAAAAACTGCTACCTCCTTCTGCTATTTCATAGGAAGCCTCAAAACCCTGGTTCTGTACTGAGCCATCTGTAACAAACTTGAGGTACATGAAGTTACTTGTGGTAGTCAGTGGATCAGGCATCTGGGGACCACAGAAGGTACCCATAACTGGAGAGTCCTCGGAACCACCATCTCGTACCTATTGAAGAGAGTTACAGAAAACCTACACTCTTAGATTAGACTTTTTGTATTGCTCCATTATGCAGGGCTGTGGAAATACAAAGCCCAACTTGTCCAACTTGTCCCATTTCCCTGAGGGCAAGAGAGAAATTTCAATTTACTTGTCCTGGGATAAGGACTTTGTAACTCTTGCTAGGAAGTATATCCAGATTATGAGATATATATTTTTCTCATTTCTCAAAAACGTTGTGGGTACTCATTAGGCGTGCCTTGGTGGCCACAACATATGTTCTTGTTGTTTTTTTTTGTGTGTGTGTGTGTGTGTGTGTGTTTTTTCTTTTTATAAAACTTTTGTCAAAATATCTGCAGTGAGACAGCAATAAATGACAATTTCCACTTTTCCCAATTATAAGTCAAAGGCAACTATTAGTTACCATAGCAACCAGTTTTTACTCCCAATGACACAAAAAACATGATTATTCATTCCTCCTGCCTATAGATGCTATATGTGAAATATGGTAAGAATCAGCTTCACGGCTTTGGAAGCAAAGTCATTTGAAAATGTTAAAGGATGCCCGATACATGCCTATACTATCAGCTGTAACAACGTAAATTTTTCGAGAAAGTAAATCTTGGTTGGACAAGTGGGTTTTGACCATTTTCTTGTAATCCTACAACTCTGCATTATGTTCACCAAACTTTTGTGTCTAATAGTATATATGTATGAGTCACAACTGTAGTCTGCTAAACCATGGACACAAAATCATTAATATGTCAATCTCAACTAAAATGCTGACTGACACGATATACTACTAAACGCATAGGCATAGTGCTCATTATACGCTCTATTCATGTGCGTAACAAGGGCAAGAAAAATAATTTATATTATTTATAATAAGGAGACATCAACTAGCATAAATTAGTCTGCTTCTTTACCATATGGGCTGCTCTTGAAGGAAAGAATTTGTCACTTCCAAAATAAAGTTTACTCTTAAAGGAAAGAATTTGCTCCTTCTGGGAGCAAATTCGTTCCTTTAAGAGTAGCCCCAATATAGGAAGCGACACTAGGGTGAAATTTTCAAGATATTTTTTCCTGGGTGTGCGTAAAAATAGTTCCATTCCAGTCAGGTTTGATGTTACATTAAGAATAACATTACACGATACTTTTTACTTATACAAAACAAGACAATACTCAAGAAATGCATGTAAAATATGTAACTTCTATGGTGTGCAAGTGTGATATTAAGGGAAAATATTCACATAATATGTAACTACTTTTGGGAATCAGCCAGAATTTCAGTCGATCAATGGTTCAGTAAAACTGACTGATCATCAACTTGTAGAGATTATATTCATTCTTACTTTTGGAACACTCAGTACATACTGTAATAACCCTTTGTATTGGGACAGATAGGTCTGTGCAAACAGTGTCGACCAAGATCAGAGCAGAATGTGGTGTCTGATCAGGGTCTGCACTGTTCGCCACTCATCTAACAATATTACAGAAACATCAATACATAGTTGAATGGATTCTTTCAAATTTTAAGACATGTATGACTAGGAGTTAAGGTGTCCCAAAACTTATGGTAACTACTCCAAAGAATCCCACTGGCAACTTCTCCCTTAGGCTTTTGGATCACATGGTGCGTGCCTCCAAATAATCCCACTGGCAACTTCCCCCCTAGATTTTTGGAACACTTGGTACTTACCTCTAAATAATCCCACTGGCAACTTCCCCCTTAGATTTTTGGAATGCTTTGTACCTACCTCCAAATAATCCCACTGGCAACTTCCCCCTTCTACATCAAAGGATGAGAATGTGAGTGTAATTCTGTTCCCTACTGGCTGGCTGATCAGATAGACACACTGTCGATTACTGGGGTAGGGGTTGGGGAAGTAAGGGGACCGTAGTACTCCAGCTGGGCTGGTAAATGTACCACCACAGGCTAAAATAAACAAGAAATGTCAATAAGCAGTGCCATCAAATACCCCCCGCTCAGTAACTAAAATGTGTTGGACTGACAGACATATGTATATCTTGTCCCCCACACAAACACAGTTTGCGGTGGTACAAAAATGTAACATGGGCATAGATATACCATATCTGCACTAAGTTTTAGGGCACACAAGCCTGAAAGAATGTGACATCTGATCAGGGTCTACACTGTCTACATCAGTTTTTAGACCAATATTGATGGGTAGTAAAATAGACTTGGTCAAATTTTAGATAAGGAGTTAAGGTGTTCCAGTATTTTGGGTATGTAGGGTACTGTTATTTCAAGGTTAAAATGGTAACTTTTTTTTATTTTTCAGAAACAATATATTGTGAGAGAAACTACTGTAATGAGATCCCATGAATACATGCAGAATTCTGCTTGACTAAACAATCATATACCACCCTTTAGATCGGCCTAGTCATGCAGAAACGTTTGCGGACAGCAAAAGCCCAGATCAGCCTGCGCATCTGTAGTCTGATCACGGCTTTCACTGTCCACTAACACAATCTTTGGCTACTACAGAATGTATGAGTGGGGAGCAAAGGCCCAGACTACACTTTGCAGATGATCTGAATCTATACATTTTGCGCATGTTCTAAGGCACTTTTTTGCTTGACACAGCCCAGATGATGACCATAACGAAAAGTCAATGTGCCCGTATATGCATCTTCAGATAATGATATTATGAGGTACAACAATGATGAATAATCAATGTACCATTTTTCAAATCATAAGGGTGTTCAGTATAATTCTGTGCTGAACAGCCCATGCACCAGTCTTCAGATCATGACAGTATGAAGAATAATCCTATGCTGAACAGTCAGTGTACCAGTCTTCAGCTCTTGAAACTGTGAGGTATAATTCACCTGTGCTGAACAATCAGTCTACCAGTTTTCAGATCTTGACACTGTGAAGTGTAACTCAGCCATAACAGTCAGTGTACCAGTCTTCAGATCTTTACACTCTGAGGTATATCTCAGCTATGCTGAAAAGTCAGTGTACCAGTCTGCAGATCTTGATATTGTGAGGTATGATTCAGTTATGCTGAACAGTCAGTGTACCAGTCTTCAGATCTTGACACTCAGAGGTATAACTCAGCTATGAGTGGGTCAGTTAACCTACTCACACTTTTCCTGGATAGACTCAGTTCTCTTGTTGGTTAACCAGTGTTTGGGCACATACTTTTGTCAGTAACTGACAACTGCTCTTCTTCAACTAGACCAGCTCACTAATACCCCCGGCCATGGCCATCAGTGATACCACACAACAAGATGACAAAGGGATATAACTCTAATAAACCTGGCCCTGAAGCCCCTATTTTCATATCACACTTACAGTGCACCAAGGTGTGTGAGTAAAATAAATTTCAATAAAATCTGGAAACAGGTATAGAAATTATTAAGAAAAATATATAATTTAATAGCAAGAACAATAAAGGGAAATAACACTAAGGGACCTGGGCCCCATGGCCCTTATTTTATTTTCCACAATACAACTCGTCATACTTGTCATGTGTACAAATTTCAAGTTTCTAGGTAAAGTAGTTCCTGAGATATCTTTGACACAAAATAAATGTTAACAGACTGACAGACTGACTGACTGACTGACTGACAGACACATAGAAAAGACAAAAACTATATACCCCCATTGCATACTTCGTATGCCAGGGGTATAATCAAGGGGAGAATGACTGCATAAATGATTTCACAATCAATCTCAAAAAAAACTTTTTACAGTCGTGGTGGGATTCAAATTTGTGACCCGGGATCGGCAGTCAGACGTACTACAAACTGTGCTATGGGGCACAATTTTCAGGCAAGTAAATCTATATTGGACAAGTGGAGTTTTACCTTTTACTTGTCTGTGGACAAGTAATAAAATTTGATAATTCCACAACCCTAACTGAGGAAATCATTTCAGATGATTTTTGTTATTTTTGTGTCAAAACATACATTGTGGGAACTAACAGGAAGTGAGGCAATTCCAATAAGTAACACAAGATAATTTTCAGTGCAAAAACAGAAAACTAGAAAAAAAAGATCATCTTTTGAATGACCCCTTTATCTGGAACCTGTCTGATGGTTGACAAAAGTTGTGAATACATCACAACCTTTTAATAATATAATTGCTGGGATCCAAACTGAAGTCGCTAAACAACGGTGTTTCGTCTAAACAATAAAAAGGTGAAATGATAATACCCCACCATTATTGTGTGGTGAGCAGATTACTGTCAACAAAAATAGCCAAGAGATCATCCCAAGCAAGATATTGTCAATATCATTTAATGTATGACATAGCATCCAAATCCTTCAATTCTTTTTCAAGATATTTAGGGGAAACCACTTTTTATCAGTAAGCCAGGGCAACAACTCTCAGAGAAGTTAACAGATTTCGCCCATTAACAATTCCAAACCACTCGCCTGTGATATACATGTGTGCGCAAAATTTCAATAAAATCAATGAAAAACTACTCAAATTAGAGAGCAGAAACCAAGTGCTGACGGACAGGTGGGCAGATGGATGGACACTCGAACGAGGAAACATAATACTCCACTTCTATCATGTGGCAGGGTACGAAAATGTATAGATTATATAGAAAAATGACCATAAATGGTCATTTTTCTATATAATCTGTACATGTTTGTTTGGATACAACACTTAGGGCCCGTTTTTAAATTATCTCATATCAAAAACCATTTTATAATGAATCATCTTATAAAGAGATTGCAGTGTAGTAAACCTACCAACAGTCCAAGTTGCCCTGAATCCTGGCGTTGCAACAGACTGATCTGACCTAAACTTCACATACATCGTATTACCAGTGGTTGTCATTGGTGTTGGCATTGCATCTCCACAGTAACGACCCATCAGTGGAGCAACTTCGTTTGGACCATCTCGAACCTGTGGGGTAGAATTAGATGTTCATAGACTCAGCATGGATAAAATTAACCTGTCATCCCAAATTTATGAAGTGAGCTTGTCCATCTTTGAATTTAGACATATCTACAGACATTAATAGGGGTATTAGTCCAAATTCACAAAATGAATGGCAAACAATGTAGATCATGATCATTATGAGCCTTCTCATCAGGATCTACACTGTTTGCAAAGGTATCTATTTTACCTTCAGATTTGTTTTATTTTATCTGAGTTGGGTGTTTTACGGCCCAGTTAACACTATGATGGTTGTGTCAAGCCGGTCAGTTTACCCAACCACACTTTGATTGGGCAGGCTTAGTCCTCTAATCAGTACTTGTGCACATCCGTTCACTGGAAACTGATAGCCCTTCTTGAATCATCAGAAGGGATGGAATAACGGTAGAAAATATTTTATGATCTATCTCCAAAAAAGAATGTTGCTGACCCGGCAGAAATTCAACCTCCTGATCACCAGTTGGATGTGCATCCAACTGAGCCACCAAGGCAGTTATCAGTAGATTCGATACCAAACTTGGAGAAGTTAGATTTCATTAGGATATAGTATTTTCTGAAACCAAAATGTAAGGTTATTGTGAAAGCAGCTCAGGTATTAACATTAAATGGGAGATTAACGCTTAGCACTCTGGGTAAAATTTTTAGCAGACGGCATACTGATATATTTTTCTCCAGTGCAGACAATTTGCATGATATATCAAAATTTGTTTTCTGGAAAAAATAAGAAAAATACCATCAATTTGTCAGCTGCTGAATTAGCCCAGAGAGTGGTAAAGGTTAATGTTATGTGCACCAGCACAAATCTTGTGGTTACTCACTGAATTGCCTCAGTGAGTTAATTCAGTGAGTGATATATTTTGGTGCAAAAATATCACAAAGTATCTTCTGAACACTCACTTTATCAGGAAATGAAAAGTGTACTGAAATAATCCTAAGTATTGGGACACCTTATCTACTTGCCAAACTTGTCCTAAAATTTGAAATAATCCATTCTAATGCCTTTTGATGTGTGTCTAACTATTGCTACATGTATGACAAATAGTGCAGACCCTGATCAGACCCCTCATTCTGCGGGGTCTGATCTGGGTCTACACATTTTGCAAAGGCCTATCTATCCCAATACTTAGGGTTATTATGGTATTTTTCAATTTTCTTTTGTAACAAAACCAAAAGGAAGTTTGTACATGTATATGTATTTATAAAATTACCTCAACATAGTCAAACTGGCAGTCAATATGACCTTCTAGATCCATGTTAGTAAATGTAAGAGTGATTGTGTCTTGTTGATTGACAGTAATGATCCAGACACAAGAAGCATCATGGTTGTAGGGGTTGGGGTAATTGGGTGAGATCAGGATCCCAGTCTCTGAGTTATAGGTGCCGCCACACTGGTCCCCAGCTGAAAGATACAGATTAATAAAGAGTCTGAGGTCAAAAATACAGTCTTGCAACAAAATTATATGCAACAATTTCCTTCATTATGTATTTTCAATATTTTTGGATAGAAACTGTAGCAAATATATTGTAAAATAATCTTAGACAATTATGTGGTGCAGATTTCTGTGATATTTCTGTTCTTCATTTGAGAAACAAGACATCTAACAAACTGGCTAGCTCACCTGAACTGGCACCTGACCATTTATATAAAAAACAACATTTTGAGAGGGACACTGACACTAGAGCAACAGCCATCTTAGACTTATCATACAGGTGAGCTAAAAAGTTACAACCTATATAAAACCAGTTTAAAACTGTTCTTCCTCCATTATTGACTGATTGTATATTGTGTTGAGGTTTAACAATACATCAACCCTTGTGGGTTATTTTGTGTTGTCTCCCAGAGAAAGGGAGAAAAGAGATAAAAATGATAGTAGCAGAGATGAAAGAGAAGGATAGGGAAGAAAAAGGGAAATGAAAGAAAGTGAAAGAAAAGAAGAAATAACAACATTCCCCCTCTACCCTTACCTGCTGCAAGGACAGCAGGCATTACCCAACTGTAAGCCAATATCAGTTGGGCGCCCGGTGACAGAAGCTACAGGACATCTTCGCCTCACCCAACCACCCCGTCTTCCATTATTGACTTTGATTTATTCAACACCTGACAGCATCATACTGAATCTGGTTCAAAGATTTTGTAACATTTTATGACATCAGTGGAAAACCACATCTAGAAATATTTTGTGATAAGTTTCAACAGTTAAACTTTTACATCCCTCTGGGCTAATTTAGCAGACAATAAACTGATGATACTATTTTTCCTACAAAACAGTCCTTGATATTTCATGCAAATTGTCTAAAGGACATAAGAAAACTATTCCAAAATGTCACCTGTTGAAATTATTACCCAAAATGTTAAGCATTAACATATTACATAACATACCAACAAAATTGTGAATGTTAATTTTTATATTGCATCATGCTATTTACCTTGTAATAAAATATTATTATATAAAATATTAGTACACTACAACCTCTCTATAACATGGTTTGTTATAACACGGTTTTGGATATAACACGGTTCAAAGATGGATCCCAAAAATGTATAGATTATATTGAAAAACAAGAGGCCCACGGGCCACGGTTTGCTCACCTGAGTGACATAGCCACTGCAGACATGCAGATGTTATGCAACATTTTTCCAATCCTATCATCGCAACTAATGAAAATATCATCATTTGAGCAGTTCTTAGTTTTGAAGAAGAATATATGGGCCTGACAGTCAGTGGAGCATGATCATTTGAATAAACTATCAATCACATTTCAACAGAAGGATCTATGGGAAATTTGGTGGAAATTGGCTTTCTGAAGAATCGTGATTTTATACATGTAAACAGCACAGTGGCAGGGAAATATTATAAATATAAACCAGATGATGGTCATCTTAGATTTCCAATCAGAACAATTTTAACTACTGTTGATCTACAAGTCACTTCGATACTTTCAATATAAATGTATATGGCCCATACAAATGGGGAAGCAAATTTGACCTTGGAGGTAAAAAGGTCAAATGTCAACATAGAACCATCATTTTAGCAATTTTGGTAGATCTCCTGTCCCCCATAATTTGTGCAAAGATTAGGACCCAGGGCTTATTTGGTTATGGAGAAGAAGATTTTAAAAGATTTTTACCATATATGAGCATGGCAGCCATTTTGATCAATGGACCATACCCATTTTAGCAATCTTTCATTCTCCTGCCCACGGAGGCTCCGCATGAAATTTGAGCAACACTGGCCCGGAGGCTTCAGAGGAAAAGCCATTTGAAATTATCAACATTTTTTCCATACAAATGTATGGGGCCCATACAAATGCATACAGAAGCAAACTTGTCCTCGCCGTAAAAAGGTTAAATGTCAATGTATGACAATTATTTTAGCAACTTTGGTAAAAGTTTCCAGATGATATATGCAAAGATTCAGCCACAAGCCATCCTCGGTTTTGGAGAATAAGAATTTTAAATGTTTTTTCCCATACAAATGAATAAGGAAGCAAACTTGACCTTGCCGTAAAAAGGTCAAATGTCAATGTCTGACCATTATTTTAGCAACTTTGGTAGACCCCCTGTCCCCGATGATTTATGCAAACATTCAGCCCCAAAGCATCCTCGGTTCTAGAGAAGAAGATTTTTAAAAGTTTTTACCATATATGGGCATGGCGGCCATCTTGGTCAACGAACCATAACCGTTTTAGCAATCTTTTGTTCCCCCCTACCTAAGGAGGCTCCATATGAAATTTGAGCAAAATTGGCCCAGTGGCTCCAGAGGAGAAGTTGTTTGAAATTCTGAACATTTTTCCCATACAAATGCATAAGGAAGCAAAATTGACCTTACCGTAAAAAGGTCAAATGTCAATGTACGACCATTATTTTTGTAATTTTGGTACCCCTCCCATTCCCAATGATATATGCAAAGATTCAGCCATAAGGCATGCTCGGTTTTGGAGAAGAAGATTTTTAAAGGTTTTTCCCATACAAATGCATAGGGAAGCAAACTTGACCTTGCCGTAAAAAGGTCAAACGTCAACGTACGACAATTCTTTTAGCAATTTTGGTAGACCTCCCGTCCCCAATGATTCCTGCAAAGGTTCAGCCCCATGGCATTCTCGGTTCTGGAGGAGAAGATTTTTAAAGGTTTTTACCATATATGGGTGTGGCGGCCATCTTGGTCAACGGACTGCGAACATTTTAGTAATTTTTCGTTCCCCCACCCTAAGGAGGCTCCATATGAAATTTGAGCAAAACTGGCTCAGCGGCTTCAGAGGAGAAGTCATTTGAAAATGTTAACGGACGGACGCACGGACGGACGCACGGACGGACGGACGGACGACAACGGACTAAAAGTGATCACATTAGTTCATCCTGAGCAGAGCTCAGGTGAGCTAATAACCATAAATGGTAATTTTTCAATATAATCTATACATTTTTGTTTGGATATAACACAATTGTTTAACTAACAATTTTATTTATGCTATGGACTCCAACAATAGTGTTATAAAGAGGTTGCGGTGTACTTTTTGTTGTTGTTTTTTCTTCTTCAGAAGGACGGTGATTTGTCTGAGTATATATTCCACAATATATATCAGTCAAGGAAGAAAGAATTTAAAACCTATAAAAATGCTATGTTAAATGTTTAATCTTTAGCAGTGTGGGCAAATTCGGTTGGTGATATTTTCCTTATTTTTCCAAAATAATCAGATTTAATGTTAAATGCCAATTGTCTCCTTATGAGACAATTCTTATAAAACATCAAACCTCGTTTTTTGGGAAAAACACGAAAAAAATTTCAAACTCTTATCTGCTGAAGTTTTTACCAAGTATGCAAAGCATTAAAGGATGCAGTGTTTGCACATGGTATTTTAGCCAACTTATGCTCATATTTTTCTTCTTTCAATGCAGTGTTTGCACATGGTATTTTTAGCCAACTGATGCTCATATTTTTTCTTATTTCTATGCAATGTTTGCACGTGATATTTTTAGCCATCTGATGCTCACATTTTTACTCATTTCTATGGAGTGTTTGCACATGGTATTTTTAGCCATCTGATGCTTATATTTTTTCTTATTTCTATGCAGTGTTTGCAAACAGTATTGTTAGCCATCTGATGCTCATATTTTTTCTTACTTCAATGCAGTGTTTGTACATATTATTTTTAGCCATCTGATGCTCAATTTTTTTTTTTATTTCTCCATGAAGATATGTATTGCATGATCACACTAGACATATACTGTGTGATCATCCTGTGATGTCTTCAATAAAGAAATTTTCTTATTTCTCTATGAAGACATATACAGTTGACTCTCGTTATCTCGACCCCTCTTATCTCGATCCTATCACTTATGTCGAACTGATTTCTAAGTCCCGATTATTTTCCCTATGTATTCATTGTATTTCAGCTTCGCGTATGTCGAACTTCTTTTATGTCGACACTTCGGCTATCTCGTCCATCATTTTCAGTCCCTAAATATATTTTTCACAGTTTTTACTACCGCGTATCTCGAACTCGGACCATGACGAAGGAAAAAAATGTAAGATGCGGCGCCGCCGGTCTCTCATTTAATGAAAATCAAAATAGGCCATTGACAAATAAATCAATATTTTAATTTTCCCCTTTGTCCAGGTAATTACAAACAACACAAACAATGTCTAAAATCCGTAATTATGAAATCACGTGCGTGTCGAGTCGGGTTTGACACGCGGCGCTCAACACCGTCTCGTGTCATTGATTTGTAAGATAAAAAGCGGCCCAGAATAGTGTTATGGAAGATTAATCAACGAAGTTTCTTTAATTTATTGTTTAGATATGCTCTTCACTATTGAGTACTGTGCCCTTCCGCTGATTCAAGAAGGGCAGTTGTCAGTTTCTGGCGAAAGAATGTGCACAATACTGGTTAACCGCTTAGAGGACTAAGCCTGCCCAGTAAACGTGTGGTTAGGTAAACTGACCGCGCTCGACATGACCCCATTGGGTTGACTGGGCCGTAAAACCTCAACACAAACAAACAAATTGAGTACTGTCCGTCTGAATGCTATAGCGTCTTCAGACTCAGATCAGCCTGTATTGATCAGGCTAGCTAAGTCTGAATCTTCGCTTGTTACTCTTTGGTCAGGCGGTGCTCTTTGGTAAGCCCAGATAGGGCTTATGCGTATAATGGAAAATTCGTGGGTGTGCAGGCTGATCCCAGTCTTTGACAATCGCACAGTCTTCTAATAGGAGTTGTCGTGCACGGCCTCAAATAGACGAATCACACGTGGGTACCGATGTTAACCCTTCCGACCCTGTAGACTGGTACAGATACCCGCACAAATAGTGTAGGTCTAGATGAGACGGTTCATAACGAGCTGTCTCTGCAGGATCTGCAGTTTGCCGCGCTGAGATGGTTCGTTTATGCCAGGGGAGATGATCCAAACTAGCTTACAGCTGCCGATTGACATTGTAAGCGTTTTATGCAAAAGCGGAAACCAGTCAACTCTTTATCGAGTCGTCTATGCGAAGGGAGCTAATCCAAACCAGTTCATAACGTATAGCTAACACGACCCGGAAACCAGTAATTTATTTATAGCTCATATGGAAATCCAAATTTGCAGGAGTATTAAAAGACAACAGAGACGTTTGAAATTTATTATAATTAACATTTATTGATAATATTATTCCAAGAGAACCATTGCATTTCCTAAAACAAACAGTAACAATGCAAACTGAAGTACGCGTAAATTATTTAAGTTGCCATATACATGTGCCTTCCATGCACGTTTTGGCGAACAGTCGTCATACCTATGACGTCACAATTTGGTTGTCTCGAACTACTGATAACTCGAACATTTTTATCCGGTCCCGTGAAGTTCGAGATAACGAGAGTCGACTGTATTATGTAATCACATACTAGATATATAATGTGATCATACTGAGATATCTTCAACATAAAATTTTCTTATTTCTCTATCAAGATATATTGTGTGATCACACTAGACATATATTTGGCGCAAATTATTTCCTTTAAGAAATTTTAGCCACCATTTCTGAACGATTTCAAACACTAGGTAGAAAATTTCCTGTCTTCAAAAATTGTCTCCTTTTACAGGGTTCTCACTAAGATTTTGAAAATTGGAGTAAAATGCTGTTGTCCAGAAAAAGTGGGAGTTTTACCATACTTTTCTATTGAGACTTTCCAAAAAGTTGGAGTCAGAAATGAAAAGTTGGAGTAACTTACTCCAAATCTGGAGTTAATGAGAACTCTGCTTTTACAAATTCATGATAAAATCTTTAAGAAGCCCCTTGAGGGTCATGCCTGAGACAGCAGATGACATTTTCAAATATTAGCCCACCCCCACCTCCTCCAAACAAACACACTGATAATAATCTTTGACATTTCAAGCAAATTGTCAATTTGCATTAAATGTTAAAATCTATTTGCTGGGGAAAATTAAAATATATATATATCAATTTGTAATCTGCTGAATTTACCCAGAGAGTGGTAACGGTTAAAATAAAATGCAAATGCAACTGTTCTACCATTAAGGTTAAACAATTGAACTAACAGTTGTATATACTTTACATGTCCATTTTAGAGTCCTACTCTATATTATTCCAAACACAGAAATATTTAGTATCATACCTGAAACAGCAGCGTATGTGATATGGAATCCTTGATCTGAGTAGCTAGAATCTGAATGGAACTTCACCCATGCTGTTGGTCCAGTAGTTGTGCAAGGTGGTGGGGTGGTCGAGTTACAAAAACGTTCTAACAAGGGTGATGTATCCAATCCGCCATCTCTTATCTGAAATGATAAAGAAAAGCTGATTTAACCATTAATTTCCTTGATACTCATACAAATTAAAAGACAAATTTCAACCTTTAACATGATGAATTAACATATCAACATAGGACAATTCAACCCTTGCCATGCTGAATAAATTATGATGCCATGCCTACTTCTAATTTTCAACCAATCAGATTACTTCATCTAAATTGGTGACCAAATTCACATACTAAATGATAAATAGTGCAAATCCAGATCAGTTGGCACCTTCCAAAGCCAACTGATCTGGATCTACATTATTTGCAAATACTTTTCATGAACTTTTTAATGATCCTAAACTGACCTTTCGAACCTTTAACCCACTGGATATTCATAGCTGCAGATGATCCCATTAGTTAGCATTCTACTCAACAATTTCATCCCTAAGTTTCATGTCAATTAATGCAAAAAGGGGTTTCACTCTAAAATCAAAACCAGAATGGCAGTGTAGATCCTGATGAGATGGCTTGTTACGAGCCATCTCATCTGGATCTGTACTGTTTGCAAAGGTATCTGTATTGGTCTGCAGGGATGAAAGGTTTAGATCTATATTATTCAATCCTGTCTCGCCAACAGCAGTCCGATATACAGTGACGTAGAATGCCAGCTGGGAATATTTTGAAACATTTTGCATATTTACCTAGAGAACTGGGTATGGCATTATAGCATACAAATTGTCTCTTAAGTTAGGAGACACTCTGCATTATATGTCAAGCCTTTTTGTTTTCTGGGAAAAATAACAGCAGATTGCTGTCTGCTGATTATACCCATGTGATGCTAAAGGTAAATCGATTTCCGCTAAAAGTACATGTAAATCAATGAGCCGGGGCACAAGATTTCCTTCAAGACTGCATGCATGTCAAGGGAAGACTCAGATCAGCCTCTGCATCTGCAAAGTCTGATAAGAGTCTTTGCACGGCACTCTGTGGGCAGCCAAGGAGCCAAACTGTCTTCAGGTGGTAAGTGAAGACTCCGATCAGCCTGCACTGATGCACAGGCTGACTGGAGTTTTTGCTGGGTGCACATGCACTACGGTAGGAAATGCTGTGCCCCGGCTCAATAGATTTCCTTTAAAGGTAAATCAATCAATTTCTTCTCAACACTTTGCATGCTGGGTAAAAATTTCAGCAGACAACATTTTGAAATATTTTTCTTATTTTTTCCTAGTAAACAAGATCTGACACTTCATGCAAATTGTCTCCTTAGAAGACAATCTGCATGAAGTGTCAGATCCTATTTTCTTGGAAAAATAAGAAAAAATATCCCAAATTTGTCATCTGATGAATCTGCCCACAGCGTGATAAAAGCTAAAGTTAACCAATAGATTTCTTACCTCAAGGTAGTCATAGTTACAGTCTGGATGTGTCTCGATGGCCAGTGTAGCAAACGTAAACATGATCATGTTGCCAGGGGATACAGTGACAGTCCAAACACAGTCACGGTCATGTGGGTAGTTACCAGGGTAACCAGGACTTGAGAATTCACCATGATCCTGACCAGCTAGGTTTCCTCCACAAACTGGAAAATACATAGTAACTTCTAAAACACAATGTCCAACTAAATGCTTGTAACTCAATGACAGAAACTCAGCTGTTTACATGAACTACCCGTAATATACCTAAGTATTGGGACACCTAAAGTATTGGGACACCCTTACAATTCGTAAAAATAATTATTTTTTGTCACCCTAAGAATTTGGACATATCAAAAATCGCTAAAATTTTCAGTAATTTTTTGTACCATATGAATTGGGACAGTGCATTTGGGTGAAAAAATGACCTAGTTAACAGGGTATAACTGTTTTCTCGGTTTGTGTTTTGTTTACAAGCGATGTCACGCAATACAACAGGGGGTTCCTATGGCAGGCTGGTTAGAAAGTAGAAAATAAATAAAACCTTTCTTTGAGAATATTAATATGAAATTTATTCAAGAAATCTGCAAAAACGAAAACGCACATGCGTTTGCATCAGTCTGGATGCGTTGCCATTTTGTGGTTGTCACGTGACACGTCACATTTTAATTTGCAACTCGAGTGCATCAATAAAGTTCTACAAAAAAACAAAAACAAACACAACAAAAAAAAAGAAAAAAAAAAACTATGAATAAATAATAATAATATAAAGAAATTCGACAGAATTGTTTACCGATAACGTTTTAATGCAAAACAGCGTTGGGGTAACCCTAAAACACTGTTGAGATGAACCCCAAAACATCGTTGAGACGAACCCCAATAATATCGTCATCACCCGATGTAATGGCAGTATTTTTAGAACAGGTAGATTGTTCCCTGCATTCGCGGTATCGGATATGCGCAATTAACCTTTAAAGCAGGGAAGCAGCATATGATTATTTTTTTTACTTGGACGCTTTCAACACATGATAGATAAACGAGGGGATTATAAATCAAAACAATAAGTGCCAATCTGTTTATTCATAATTAACAATAGATTAGGTTAACGAGACTGTGGTCCGAAAATACACAAAACAATGAACACAAATATGACACATTTTTCATCATTAATCGGTGCCATTTTCAAATACGAGACGTAAGTATTGGGACACCTAAAAAAATAATTAATTTTTGTGTTTCTAAGTATTGGGACAGCCAGAAATTTAATTATTTTTTCCCGTCCCAATACTTACGTATATTACGGCAGTCCAGTTCAAAAGCTGAAAAAGCGCTAAAGTTGAAAAATGCCTGTCTTTCAGTACATAATTATTGTATTACAGGCCCGAGCAAACAATGTAGACCCAGATGAGTGTCTGCAGAATGCAGCATCTCATCAGGGTCTACACTGTTTGCCACTCATCCAGCAATGTCTATTGGTCAGTATTTTATACTTTTTCTGATGAGTAACCACAACATATGTTTTCATGGCAAAATAAGAAAAATATCAGTACTTTTGGGTTGACTTTTTAAGGCTATTATATCATTTTTTTTTTTTTTCATTTTTATTGACCACAAATCCAGAATGACCCAAACAGAAGCTTTGAATTTCATTTCTTTATAACTTGCCTATAAAAATAAAACGTGAGACAAATATATTTCTAAAAATAGAATTTTCTGATTAGTCGACAATAAAAAATCTTTCCGATCATCAGCCACAAGAGGCAAAAGTGACTGATGATCGATTATAATCGATCATCAGTGGCAACACTAAAACAGGGTGGATAGTTCTGTTATTTTCTCCACGAATACATATGTAGTAGATACTCATTACCTTCAATATATGTTGAGAAATATGAAATATATCAATGCATTTTGGTTGAAAACAAAACAAAACAAAAGTACAAAAAATGTTTCAGCTAATACTTAATTCTCCACACATTCAACAATAGCAAATGAGTATTTAATGGACAGCAAATAATTATCAGACTGGAAATGAACTTTGCTGTACACCATAGCTTCAGATAAGATGTCTTTTTTTTTTTTCAGGCAAAAACTTATTTTTCCATCATAATAAATGTTGTGGTAGACAGATGATTCACATGAAATGCCAAGTCTTATTTCTCTGTAAAATAAAAAAAATATTTGAAAATGCTGTCTGCTGCAGTTGTGATTTGTGCTTTATGTTTTAATAATTTGCTGAGTACCTGATCAAACAACACTTGTTGCTCAGGCATGTCTATCTGACTGTTTAGATTAAATATGATAGAATTGATTTATGTTATGATGGACAAAAGCATAGCACCAACCAATCAAAATAAGAGTATGTATCTTAAGTCCAAAGAAAAATTCCCCATGACCTAGCATAACTTACTATGAGTCCTACTGATTGGTTCATTTATATTTATGGGTGTGCTCATGCAATATTTACTAGCAAAAAAAAAAACAAAAAACAAAATACAGTCGACTCTCGTTATCTCGAATTCCAAGGGACTTACTGACTGAAACACTTCGAGATATCCATACCTCGACATATCAGAGTTGAGAGAGTGAGGAAAATAATAAATTGAACAACCACATTTAACAAATGAATATGTAATTTGACTCCTGAAGTTAGAAATATATATATAAAATAACGCGGAAAAGAGGAGAAATTGCTCCTTAGGAGCAATTTCTCCTCTTTTCCACATTATTTTGTCACCTGTTGTCATAGTTTCATGTTAAAACACAGGGACCAGATTTTGACTTCGAGATAAGCGGTAATTCAAAATAAGTGAGTTTGAGATAACGAGGTTCGACTGTAGTACCGTATATACCCTAAGTATTGGGACACCTTAACATCTGACCACACTATTTCTAAAATCCTAACAAGTACATTTCACTACCTGTTGTTGTGTCTAAGATTTGCTGGAAGAGTGGCAAACAGAGTAGACCCTGATGAAATGCCTCTGGCCTGTCTGTCCTAATACTTATGATATATATACTATATTACAATACCTGGATCTGCTGATGTCCACTGAACCACAAATCCATCACTAGCTATAGACTGATCTGATCTGAACCAGAAGTACAACTGATGATGGGTGCTGTTTATTGGTTGATTGTTGTTAGGGGGAGTGGTCCCACAGTATTTACCAATCATGTAAGAGGAGGCTGTTGGACCATCGTGAATTTGAAGGAAATCATAAGCACACTGTGCATGAGCTTCAATGTTGAAAGTTGGGAATGTTATCCTTAAAATCTGAAACATAAAACAAAATTTCAAATCAACAGGCTTACACTAATTCAGCACAATTTGATTGGTCAAGAGCAAAATTCATTTGCTATTTAACGCATTGTAGTCGAGAGACCCATAAAAGGGTAATTGGCAAACAGTGCAGACCCAGATCAGACGCCGCAGAATGCGGCGTCGAATCAGGATTTCCACTGTTTGCAAAAAGTTTGGCCATTTTTCTCTAGGAATATGTAGATCTAATAGCTGGTCGTACCTAAAATTGAAATTAGACTCTTCCAATATATTGGGTGGGGCAGTCTATTCAGTATACAATGGGTTAAAAGGAGGAATCTCAGAACTGTCAACAGCAGATTCATTTGCTATTTAAAAGGGGAATCTAAGAACTGTTTTCTATGCATTTTTTTTTCTAAAACAAGCTATTCAACTCAGATGTTAATCATCAACATAACCAAGTTTGACTCTATAAGAAATAAATTCTATTTGTCTGGGTTTTATTTAAGTGCAAATGCCAGTGAAACACTCACAAACTTAATATAACATAGGGCCCACTAGGCTTTATTCAATTTGAGAGTGCTTCATTTGTATTTACACATCAAAATCTACAAAAATGAGATTTGAACTAAAATGACCTGAAATCTGAAATAATGTATTTGGACCCCTTAATTCACTGCCTTCAATACTTTAACCCATTTATGCCTGGCATCTCATAAAATGGACATTTACAAACAAAATAGACCCAGATCAAATGCCACAGAATGCGGCGTCTGATCAGGGTCTACTCTGTCTGCATTAAGGACAGGAACCGCTATAAAGCATGGTAATAATGAAACCAACCAGACACTCCTTATATTGGAAATGTACTTGTCTAAATAGTTAATGTGGAAGAGTCCACTTAGCATAAATTGGTTAAACAAGTTCATCTGACTATTTTGTCCTGTATCTAAGAAGCGATGACTGAACGACAAATCAAACAGTTTCTTCAAAAACATTTGATACGAGTTCACAATTTTTGTTCAGGGATGTCTGCCCCTAGTTTGTTACCTCTCAATGTCATTTGTAGGCTATGTTCTGTGACTGTAGATTTGTTTGTGTTGAGGTTTTACGGCCCAGTCAACCCAATGGGGCCATGTCGAGCGCGGTCAGTTTACCTAACCACACGTTTACTGGGCAGGCTTAGTCCTCTAAGCGGTTAACCAGTATAGTGCACATTCTTTCGCCAGAAACTGACAACTGCCCTTCTTGAATCAGCGGAAGGGAGAGAATGACCGTAGAAAATATTTCATGATCAATCTCCACGCAAGAATGTTGCCGGCCTCGGCGGGTGTTGAACCCGCGACCTCCTGGTCTCCAGTCGGACGGCGCATCCAACTGAGCCACCGAGGCCGGCTCTGTGACTGTAGAACTTCCTAGATATTTTCTTAACTATTTTATTGATTCATTAACTCACCATAACCAAGACCTCTGTAAGCTGCTAAACAATTCCTAATGGCCTTAAGTGAAATATTTTAATGAGAGGACATTTTTGGGATGAAAAAAGAAATCTCCAAATTTTGTTCGCCTTATTTCATTTGCCACATACCTTTCCATATGTGGTTGTAACTCTCCAAGCACAGCTAACATCATGGGGATAAGTTGTCCCTGGGGTTGAAGGGTATCGGAATGTTCCAGTCTCACCAGTGTAAGAACCTCCACATGCTGTAAAATATATCAGTTGTGTCGACTCAACAAGAACATGTCTTAGTCTGATAACTGGGACCAAGCCGTGCATCAACATTGAGGCGATGTTGAGTAAATGTCATGTGCCCACTGAGAAGAATTAGGTAAATATTTTTCTTATTTCTTTTTCTGAACACTCTAAATTACCCACTGACACTATTGTGGACAGTAAAAGCCTTGATCATAGCTCAAGATAAGGTGCTTTATTCAACCAAAACATGTTGGTATTTTTCATATTTCTTCATGTTAACATATGATGTGGGTACTCATTAGAAGCGCCTCACTGAGACACTTATAATGAGTACCAGCAACATGTTTTCATCAAGAAATAAGAAAAAATTCAATATAGTTTGGTTGCAAAATGCTCTTATCTGGAGCTATGTGAACAAATGCCTTGACCAGTTTATCATGATCAGACTGCACAAATGCAGACTAGTTTATCATCCAGTATGGTCAGGGCAGAGACATTACCATTCACTATTTGACTCATAGCTCTAGATAAGGTCTTAGTTTCAGCCAAAAAGTATTTCTCCAGGAAAATGTACATTGTAGGATTGTAAGTACTCATCAGAAGTGAGGCACTTCTTGAAGAACTACATGTATAACATATGTTTTTGAGGATAAAAAAGAAAACATCCAGATACCCTCCTTACCTAGAGCTATGATTTAACTTGAAAAGAATCTATGCCCAGTTTTTCAAAGCACCATTAGCTTAACAAGCTTGTTAATGACAAACTCTTCAACTTTTGTAGCTAAGGTATTTTCAAATACATTGATATTTTTGCGACAAAATGTGTAGCAAAAGCTACTCACATTTTTTCTGCAAAAAGAATATCAATGTATTTGCCATATTTCAATATTGAAATTTTAATGTCACATTAGCTAACAACTTGGTTAAATTTTGAACAACTGGGCCTGAATTAATGTATAGTTGATTCTCATTACCTCAAATGCTGAAAACTCAAACTACTGCTTCAGTCAAACTAAATATAGTACGATATTGGTTTAGCTTGCTGTATTTTCCTTACATTTCAACTCCTTTTCCCTCTAACTACTGGAATCTCAAACAAAATATTCTGGTCCCCCAGAGTTTCAGTTGATGAAAGTTGACTGTATATGTAACCAATACATGACTTAAGCTTTCAGAAAGTCCTGAAACATTACTAACCTTTACTACTCTCTGGACAAATTCAGTAGACAACAAATTCATGATATTTTTCTTATTTTTTTTTCCATGAAAACAGGCCTTGGCATTCCATGCAAATTGTCTTCTGAAGAAATATTTCAAAATGTCATCTGTTGAATTTTTTGCCCAGCATGCTTTTATGTTTTATTCGGGTTTTACATCACTTTAATTAGTAATCTTTTAGTCATATCGCAATGGTCCCTGGCTATGTCAGGGAGCTAAATGCTCACTTCTAACGTCTCACCCCAGACACATGACATGATATTCCACCCAGTCACTTTATACCACACTGGACTGACCAGTTCTGATTCCCAGCTCTACTTTCATAATGCTGAGCATCAAGTGAATTTTTAAAGTCTTTGGTTATGACTCAACCGTCAAACAAACCCACAACCTCCCAGTCACCGAGCGGACATACTACCAACTGAGCAACTGTGAATGCTAAGGGTTAATACCCTATTCAAATAAAGTTACCTTTGAGATCAAATTTATGACTGTGAATACCATTATATGCAAGAATTCCAAGGCATATTTTTACTAATGGGCCATGACACACGTTCTAGATTTTCTGCCATTTTACTGGGGAAACAACTTTTGCCACTTCCTAATTGCTTTCCTGAACACCAACCCTCCTCACCTACCCCTTTTTCAGATGGGGACAAGAAGTTTTGATGGAGTTGTCTCTCCTGTCAGTGTATCAATTCCACTTAATATTAGCTGGATATAAAAATGCAGAAACACTATGCTAGATCTATCAGCAGCATTTTCTAAATTCCACCCTGCCCCACTCCCCACAAGGGTGCTATCAGAAGGCCATAACTCCGTTGAAACTTTACTAAAATAATCTATGTCAAAATAACTCTGTCTAACTGGGTCTGCTCTTTTGCTCCTCATGGGAGCAAATTCTTTCCTTTTAGAGTAGACCATTTACGGAGACCCTTTTTGAGAAGGGGAAAGGTGTGTAGGATGGAAAACAAGTCAGAAAAGTTGTCTTACTTGTAGAACATGACAGAAAATCTACCATGTGTAACCATCCCCCTTAAAGTACATACATAATGTGACTGGTGTAGAATATGATCAAATGGCACAGCTACACAGGCTGATCTGAGTCTACACTGGTCAGATTTTTTGTCATACATTTGACACTTATCACTCTGGGAAAAAGTTTCAGCAGATGACGTATTGAAATATTTTTCTTATTTTTTTTTTCCAGAAAACAGGTTTTGATATTTTATGCATATTAATTTGCATGAATTTTTGAATCCTGTTTCTGGGAAAAATAAGATAAATATCATCAATTTGTCCTGAGAGTGGTAAAGGTTAAGGTCATTTTTCTACTTGGAGGGGCTCATTTGTTAGAGGTATAGTAAAGCTGTCAGTATAGGTGTAACAGTACTCACTCTGTTGCTCCGTCTCGCAGTTAGGTCCCGAGACAGACTCTGGACACTGACAGAGATAGCCATTTACTCTGTCAACGCAGGTTCCTCCGTTCTGACATGGTGAAGAAGCACATTCGTCAATATTTGTCTGACACTGCTGACCAGTATAGCCCGCTTGACAAACACATCTGTAACCCGTATCCCCTACATTCTGTGTGTAAAATGAAGAAAGAAGTTTTAGTGAAAATGTTCTTTGACACAAAAAGCACACTTGTACATATGAGCAGCACCAATAAAAAACTCAAAAGGGTCATTAGAATAAGCTACAGACCTAGATCAGACTGTGCAACATTACAATATTTTGCACCTTTACCATAGGGGCTGCTCCTAAAGGAAAGAATTTGTTCTCAGATCAGGGCTTTGGTTGCCAGCAAAAACAAGCAAATTCAGTGAATTTGTGTCTTCCACCTTAAAAAAAATCTTCCCAAAATGACCAAGTCAAAACTAAACAAACAAAAAACTAATAACAATTTCAGGATTACACCCAAAGCATATGCACATCTTCAGACCAATAAACATCTGTAAAGCCTACAGTTGTAGGAGAAGTTATGCACACAAGGTACCTATTATCAGAGGTCGGAACCATGCATTACAGAATAAGGGAATTATGGATAGCCAAATACTATGTCCCTTTGCTTTTCCTTCAAAAAAAGGCTGGGGAAAAGAAGTCAAAGGATATGGTAGAATAGATTTGTGCAGAGAGAAAATTATGGCTGACTATCATGCCATTATGACTATCACAATACTGTCACTATCAGATATCCTTATCACAATATTATCACTATCAAGGGTCTAATATCACCATGCATAATGATTCTATCACCATCTCCTCACACAGTATTTTAATAAATTTTGTTGACTTTATAAAACCAGACTACCTGTAAAGATACCTACCATTAATCCCCTCTCAAATATCAGCTTTGCTACCATTACAAAAGATTTTTGCAAAACAGAAATCCTTTTTGTTCTCATACTTTGTTGATTTAGATAAAAAAGCTTCAGAATGGAATTATAGAAGGAGAAAATCTACAGGGACAAAAACTATCAAAACTATCGATAGTTGAAGAGACTATCAGTGACAGTTATCGATAGTTGAAGAGACTATCAGTGATATTACTGATAGTTGAAAACACTGTCACGTTAGCACTATCATGACAGTCACTATCATGATGCATTGAAATAAGGTATCAATGTATCAGAGGACTTGTTAAGGAGGAGTATTTGGTGATAATTCTTGGATAACTTTTCTGATTTCTCTATAAAAACATACATTGTGGGTACTCATTAGAAGCACCTCGACAAGGCGCTTCTTATGAGTACCCACAATATATGTTTTTATGTAGAACTAGAGAAAATTATCTCAGAGTTTTTATCAAATACTCCTTAACAAGTCCCCTGATGTATTGTTAGACCCCTAAAGAAGACCCTTATTAGACTGGGTGGATGCATTGTTTGCATATAGCATTACGGCCCGTTTCCTATCTTGCACATCATTTATTACATACAGTGAACCATCGTTGCAACGACAGTTTTTGTTTCTAAAGACGTTGCCATTAAAACGAATTTGCTGTTGTACCGATTACTAAATGAATAGACTGATATGTAATAAAGGTCTTGTTTTGTTCTTATTTCCTCTCATAGAACATGTTTTGGATACTTGTTAGAATCCCAGGTGATTCTAACAAATATCCAAAACTATGGGTTTTTTTTAAGTATTAAATACAATATTCTTGGATAGTTTGTTACTAATTGTTACCTCTTAAGCGAAGGTTTTGTGACAGTCACATTGTCATTAAAATGAATTTTGTCATTGTATCGAGTGTCCGTATAAAGAGGGTTGTCTGTATAAGGTGTATTTCAACTGCTAAATCTCCAGCCTACCTGACAGGCAGCTCCATTTATACAAGGTGCACTACCACAAGGTCCGGTAATTGGACCCTGGGACACACAACCTGTTGGACCTACGCCATTACCAACATGGCCCTGTGGACAAGTACACTGTCGACCTTCAAAACCTGAAAAACAAAATAACTGATCAGCCTACAGTCATAGCTCTATGTTAAAGAAATACGACTCGTTATCTCGAAGTCCAAGGGACTCTCTTAAATACTTCGAGATATTCATACCTGGACATATCAGATTTGCAGAACTGAGAAAAAAATAAATCAAACAACCACATTTCACAAATGAATATGTAATTTGGCTCCTGAATTTAGAGATATATTGAAAATATTTTGGAAAAGAGGAGAAATTGCTCCGTAGGAGCAATTTCTCCTCTTTCCCACAATATTTTGTTACCTATTGTTAGAGTTTCTTATTTAAACAGGGACCAGATTTTCACTTCGTGATAACCAGTTATTCGAGATAGGGGAATTCGAGATAACAAGAGTCGACTGTATCTAGGTAAATGTTTTCTTCTTATATCTCTAAAACAATATGTTGTGGATACTCATTAGACCCTTTTGGAAGTTCTTAGAATTTAAGACAACCCTTAAAAGTACTCAAAACAATATGCTTTGGTGGAAAAAATAAATATCAATACTTTTTGTTTGAAAAACAAAAACAAACAAGCAAATTCCATGGGGAATTTATGTCCCCCGCCTAATTTTTATTTGAGGTGTTAAAAATGGTAAAGTTAACCAGAGGACCACTGGTCCTGTATCAAATACCTAAGTATTGAAGCAGGAAACCAGTGATAAAAAATAATTTCAAGATTCTGAAAAAAACCACATGCATATCTTCAGACCATCCTTAAAGCACCTGTAAAGTTTCAAAGGATCGGCTAAAACTGTGGTAGGAGTTATGGGGTCAAGGTACCTACTCCCTATACGCTTCTGTAGTATTAGAACTCAAAAAATGTCTAAGTTAAAAATGCAGAAAAAGTGGTAAAAAATTATTTCAGGATTCTGAAAAAAATCACATGCATATCTTCAGGCCATCCTAAAAGCCCTTGTAAAGTTTCAAAAGGATCGGACAAAAACTGTGGGAGGAGTTAAGGGGACAAGGTGCCTGCACCCTATATACTTCTGCAATATTAGAACTCAAAAAATGTCTAAGTTAAAAATGCAGAAAAAGTAATAAAAAAATATTTCAGGATTCTGAAAAAACCACCTGCATATTTTCAGGCCATCCTTAAAGCCCAGGTAAAGTTTCAAAAGGATCGGCCAAAAACTGTGGGAGGAGTTAAGGGGACAAGGTACCTACTCCCTATAGACTTCTGTAAAATTAGAACTCAAAAAATGTCTAAGTTCAAAACGTGTAAAAAGTGATAAAAAATAATTTCAGGATTCTGAATAAACCACATGCATATCTTCAGACCATCCTTAAAGCACCTGTAAAGTTTCAAAAGGATCGGCCAAAAACTGTGGGAGGAGTTAAGGGGACAAGGTACCTGCTCCCTATATACTCCTGTAGTATTAGAACTCAAAAAATGTCTAAGTAAAAAATGCGGAAAAAGTAATAAAAAATTATTTCAGGATTCTGAAAAAACCACATGCATATCTTCAGGCCATCCTAAAAGCCCATGTAAAGTTTCAAAAGGATCGGCCAAAAACTGTGGGAGAAGTTAAGGGGACAAGGTACCTACTCCCTATACACTTCTGTAGTATTAGAAATCAAAAAATGACTGTTAAAAATGCGGAAAAAGTAATAAAAAATTATTTCAGGATTCTGAAAAATCCACCTGCATATTTTCAGGCCATCCTAAAAGCCCAGGTAAAGTTTCAAAAGGATCGGCCAAAAACTGTGGGAGGAGTTAAGGGGACAAGGTACCTACTCCCTATAGACTTCTGTAAAATTAGAACTCAAAAAATGTCTAAGTTCAAAACGTGTAAAAAGTGATAAAAAATAATTTCAGGATTCTGAATAAACCACATGCATATCTTCAGACCATCCTTAAAGCACCTGTACAGTTTCAAAAGGATCGGCCAAAAACTTCGGGAGGAGTTAAGGGGACAAGGTACCTGCTCCCTATATACTCCTGTAGTATTAGAACTCAAAAAATGTCTAAGTTAAAAATGCGGAAAAAGTAATAAAAAATTATTTCAGGATTCTGAAAAAACCACATGCATATCTTCAGGCCATCCTGAAAGCCCATGTAAAATTTCAAAAGGATCGGCCAAAAACTGTGGGAGGAGTTAAGGGGACAAGGTACCTACTCCCTATACACTTCTGTAGTATTAGAAATCGAAAAATGACTAAGTTAAAAATGCGGAAAAAGTAATAAAAAATTATTTCAGGATTCTGAAAAAACCACATGCATATCTTCAGGCCATCCTAAAAGCCCATGTAAAGTTTCAAAAGAATCGGCCAAAAACTGTGGGAGGAGTTAAGGGGACAAGGTACCTACTCCCTATAGACTTCTGTAGTATTAGAACTCAAAAAAAGTCTAAGTTAAAAATGCGGAAAAAGTAATAAAAACTTATTTCAGGATTCTGAAAAAACCACATGCATATCTTCAGGCCATCCTAAAAGCCCATGTAAAGTTTCAAAAGGATCGGCCAAAAACTGTGGGAGGAGTTAAGGGGACAAGGTACCTACTCCCTATACACTTCTGTAGTATTAGAACTCAAAAAATGTCTAAGTTAAAAATGCGGAAAAAGTGATAAAAAATTATTTCAGGATTCTGAAAAAACCACATGCATATCTTCAGGCCATCCTAAAAGCCCATGTAAAGTTTCAAAAGGATCGGCCAAAAACTGTGGGAGGAGTTAAGGGGACAAGGTACCTACTCCCTATAGACTTCTGTAATATTAGAACTCAAAAAATGTCTAAGTTAAAAATGCAGAAAAAGTGATAAAAAATTATTTCAGGATTCTGAAAAAACCACATGCATATCTTCAGACCATCCTTAAAACACCTGTAAAGTTTCAAAAGGATTGGACAGAAACTGTGGGAGGAGTTAAGGGGACAAAGTACCCACTAAAAACTCGGAACCACGCACCACGCGCCACGCGCCACGCACCACGCGCCACGCGCCACGCGCCACACACCACGCACCACGCCCCACGGAAAACCAAAAACAGTGTCCCTCCACTTTTCTTCGAAAAGGCGGGGGACAACCACTTTTCTTCGAAAAGGCGGGGGACAAAAAGGTATTTATCTAGAGCTAAGCTGCAATGTTAAAAGACTGACAAGCCTCCACTTTAAGTATTATAGTGATAAGCAGAGCTTAAGAAAACTGCAGCCCATTAGTCCAGGACCAAATTTCTCTGGCCTGGACTGGTTGCAGTCTCAAAATAAAGGGGAAACAAGAAAAACGCCTAACAGCATTATGGACGGGTTTTTCACCTGACATCAGGGAAGATAAGTACATAACGAAGAAAGTGATAGTTGTCTCTCTTGCATGTGGCATTCCTACTGGTCCTCCTCTTTTCTCTTTGAAAAAAGGTTAACCGACAGGGAAACCTGGGACAACGCCCAACGGCGCTATTTTAAAGGACAGATTTTTTCAAAAACCAGTCCAAAAATGTTTTAGCATCTCTGAAAATTTAACATGAAAACACAAAACTGCATAATAACACTCGTTTTCCCAAGTTCTGAGTACACGAACTACATCTGATACATTGATCTTTATGGACTGGCCCATTTGGTAAAACAGGTAAAGAAAATGGATTTACCTGTGTCAGTTTCTTTAATATTTGCCAGCAGGGTTTACTGATAAGTGAACAAACAATTAAGGCAATAAATGAATTGGGGCTAATCACTTGAAGATTGATTTTGCACATGCTATAACTGGTGTCACTTTAATATATTTAGGCTGAGGCATGGGAAAATGTGTCTTTGGGCATATGTAGACAGCAAAAGCCCATATCAGCCTGTGCATCCTCACAGTCTGATCAGGGCCTTCACTATCCGCTAACAGAATCATTGGATTGCATAAATGGAGAACAAATGATGTGAACCTGTACATCTTGTGTATGCTCAAACACAATAATTCTGTCTGGGCCTTGCAGTATCTTTACAATGAATAACACAGACCAGTTTAGAAGAGAGAAGGCTGATGTTGGTGACAAACCAGTGAAGAATGATGCAGAAGAGATGTCGATGAGTAAAGACTCAAAGCAGAAGGCCTGGTTAGAGCACTACTAAAGGCTTCTCAACATTGAGTTTGACTGGGACCCAGACCACCTGTCTTATCAACCACCAGTGGAAGGTCTGCCCATCCCAACCACCATTGATATGGTTAAGAAAGCTATCTCACAGATGAAGGCAGGCAAAGCACCGGGCCCATCAGGCATAGTGATGGAGATGATACGAGCAGACAGTGACATGGGCGCCTCCATGATCCGTGACCTCGCAGCTGCAATCATTCGCGATGGCAAGGTACCCTCTGACTGGGAGCAGAGTTTCATTGTCTGCTTCTACAAGGGAAAGGGGGATGCATTGGAAAGGGGCAACTACCACGGTCTCAAGCTGACAGAGCAGGTCATGAAAGTCCTGAAGAGGATTGTGGACAGACTCATCAGACAGTTGGTGTCAATCGACAATTCCCAGTTTGGCTTCGTCCCAGGCAGAGGCACAATAGACGCAATCTTTGTTGTCAAGCAGCTGCAAGAGAAGTATCTAGCTGCCAACAAGAGACTCTACATGGCTTTCGTAGACATGGAGAAGGCTTTTGATCGAGTACCTTGGAAGGTCAGCTGGTGGGCGCTGAGAAAACCTGGTGTGGAGGAGTGAAATGTACGACTGGTGCAGGGGATGTATGCAAATGCGCGGAGCCGTGTCCGTGTTGGTGAGGGGTACAGCGAAGAGTTTGAAGTGAAGGTCAGTGTTCACCAAGGCTCAGTACTCAGCCCGCTTCTCTTTATCACTGTGCTTGAAGCTTTGAAATCGGAGTTCCGCTTTGGGGTACCTTGGGAGGACCTCTATGCCGATGACCTTGTTATCATCACTGAATCACTCGAGGAATGTCTCAGAAGGCTCTTGACTTGGAAAGAAGCAATGGAAAAGAAAGGACTGAGAGTAAATGCAGGAAAGATGAAGATCATGATCTGCAGTATGGGCCTGGACCTCAAAGACAAAGATCATGATCTGTGGTACGGGCCTGGACCTCCTGCAGAGTTCAGGCAAATTTCCATGCGCCATCTGTCGCACTGGAGTGGGCAGCAACAGCATCTTCTGCAACGGCTGCAAGCACTGGGTGCACAAGAAATGCAGTGGGCTCAAGCACTTGACAAAGGGCCCTGACTACAGATGTACACGGTGCCAGGGAACTGCACACCCCTTGGACGGTCGCTTCCTTTTGCTACCTAGGAGACATGCTCTCAGCAGCAAGTGGCTGTGAACTTTCAACTACAACACGTGTGAAAACCACCTGGAAGAAGTTCAAGGAGCTGCTACCAGTTCTCTCTTCACGCCACCTCTCTTTCAAGACACGTGGCCGTGTGTACAGCTCTTGTGTGTGAAGCCCAATGCTCCATGCCAATGAGACTTGACAAAACCAAACCTCCAACTTCTGCAGCGGAATGACAGGGCAATGATTAGACAGATCTGCAATGTCAGGCCGCAAGACGTTATCACCACCAGGTCCAATGAACTACTTGCGTGGCTTGGCATTGAGGATCTGGACCTCATTCTGAAGGTGAGAAGGCTCCGCTGGTATGGACATGTGGAACTCTCCAATGGTGCAGTCAAGACAGCCTTTCACATACAGGTTGAGGAAAAGCGTGGGCCTGGGAAGCCCAAGATGACATGGAAGCAGCTGACAGAGAGGGATTGCAGAGAGTGGAAGCTCTCAGCTATCAACCCTCATGATAGAAATATGTGGAGATCTGGTGTGAGATCTGCATTTATGCAGCAAGCCAGCTATCTGGACGGGGGCCCACTGATGTGGATGTTGACCCTGTACCTGCTTGTTAATCAAAAATCCGATTAAGATGATATGATGAGACTCTGATCCAGTTTTGCAAATGTGCATACTGATTTGTCTGAAATGTTTGCATTTGTCAAAATGTACTTTATTTGCTTATAACATATATATATGATAATAGTATAAGTGACATTCAGCATGCTTCTAATCTTGTGTGAGGTATTTACAGAATATGGACTTTGCACACCCATAGAAATTGCCAAAATCCAAGTCTGGCGAAATCCGTAAATGTAACCAGAACTGGGGGAAAATGTCCGATATATTTGTGTTTATTAGTTTCTTGAGCTCTGGTAAAAAGGTATTGTTTTCATTATTGAATTTCAATCTACACACAGCTCTACATAAGAGAGGGTATCCAGATTATATTTTTTCTTACTTCTCTAAAAAAAACTTGTTATAGTACTCAGAAATGCATCAGCAATGGACTTCTAATGAGTACCCACTTCATATTTTTTTGAGAAATAAGAAAAATATCAACTCTTTAAGGCTGAAAAAAGTGCCTTATTGAGTGCTATGCTTACAAAATTTCAGTGCCATTTAACTCTTTATTTCTAAAACTGATTCAATTTCAGTTTTTAAAAGTTAAAGTTTAAAAATAATTATTTTAGCTTCAACTGTTAAGTAGTTTTAATTTTCTGGATTTCATACCATTCTGATGTTGAAAATTAAGCTGATACATGTATTGTTAATTTTTACCTGGAGTTTCTGAGCAAGTAGCGAGTGGATGACAGCCTCCATTGTTGCTCTGACATAGTCCCACCCATGTACATGTCAAACCATTAGCTTGGTAACCTAAAATAAACAAATACTGGGCCCAGTTGTTCAAAGCTAACGATGTCATTAGTTAACGATTCATTAAAATTTAAATTGAGTGGTATGCAAATATGCTGAAATTTTTTGCTGAAAAAATGTGAGTAGCTTTTGCAGTGCAAAAGCTACTCACATTTTTTCAGCAAAAAAAACCAGGATATTGTATATTGAATCCGCTAAAACAGTTAACAAAATGACCCTTAACGAGCTCGTTAAGCTAACAACGCTTTGATCAACTGGCTGCCTCATTAAGATGAGATCTCAGTCAGTCTCTGCAGAGACATAACTATATGGTAAGGTACACCCCGTTATGGTTAATGCATCCAAAATACATATATTTCCTCAAGAAAGCTCCAAATCTGATAATCAAAAGAATGCCACAGCATAAGATTTCTTTTTTTTTCTTTTTTAACCACAAGATTAGCAAGCCTCAAGAGATACAATATGTTTGTATACTCAAGGTATACTATCTCTATATTTCATGCCTGTTTTTCTTTATTTTTTATTTTTTTTTGCTATTGATTTATTTATTTATACTAATTAAACTAGACCATGAAGTGGGTATGTGCTCACTAATACCCCCGGCCATGGCCATCAGTGATAACACACAACAAGATGACAAAGGGATATAACTCTAATAAGCCTGGAAGCCCCTATTTTCATATCACACTTATAGTGCATAAAGGTGTGTGAGTAAAATAAATTTCAATAAAATCTAGAAACAGGTATAGAAGTTATTAAGAAAAATACATAATTTAATAGCAAGAACAATAAAGGGAAATAACTCTAAGGGACCTGGCCATATAGCCCTTATTTTATTTTCCACGTCGTCATACTTGTCATGTGTACAAAAGTTGAAGTTTGTAGGTAAAGTATTTCCTGAGATATCTTTAACAGAAAATAAATGCACATCAAAATAATGAAATATAACAAAGGGATATAACTCTTATAAACCTGGCCCTGAAGCCCCTATTTTCATATCACATGTGTAGTGCATAAAGGTGCATGTGTAAAATAAATTTCATTAAAATCTGAAAACCGGTATAGAAATTATTAAGAAAAATACAAAATTTAATAGCAAGAACAACAAAGGGAAATAGCTCTAAGGGACCTGGCCCAATGGCCCTTATTTTCTTTCCCACAATACAACTAGTCATACTTGTCATGTGTACAAAATTTCAAGTTTCTAGGTAAAGTAGTTCGGGAGATATCTTTGACACAAAATTGACACAAAATAAATGCATATCAAAATAACGAAATATAAAAAAGGGATACAACTGTAATAAATCTGGCCCTGAAGCCCCTGTTTCCACATCACATGTGTAGTGCATAAAGGTGTATGTGTAAAAATAATTTCATTAAAATCTGAAAACCGGTATAAAAATTATTAAGAAAAATGCATAATTCAATAGCAAGAACAACAAAGGGAAATAACTCTAAGGGACCTGGCCCAATGGCCCTTACTTTCTTTCCCACAATACAACTAGTCATACTTGTCATATGTACAAAATTTCAAGTTTCTAGGTAAAGTAGTTCCTGAGATATCTTTGACACAAAATTTAATAGCAAGAACAACAAAGGGAAATAACTCTAAGGGACCTGGCCCCATGGCCCTTATTTCTTTCCCACAATACAAATAGTCATACTTGTCATGTGTACAAAATTTCAAATTTCTAGGTAAAGTAGTTCCTGAGATATTTTTTACACAAAATTAAGAAAAATACAAAATTTAATAGCAAGAACAACAAAGGGAAATAACTCTAAGGGACCTGGCCCCATGGCCCTTATTTTCTTTCCCACAATACAACTAGTCATACTTGTCATGTGTACAAAATTTCAAGTTTCTAGGTAAAGTAGTTCCTGAGATATCTTTGACACAAAATTTAATAGCAAGAACAACAAAGGAAAATAACTCTAAGGATCCTGGCCCCATGGCCCTTATTTTCTTTCTCACAATACAAATAGTCATACTTGTCATGTGTACAAATTTCTAGGTAAAGTAGTTCCTGAGATATCTTTGACACAAAATTAAGAAAAATACAAAATTTAATAGCAAGAACAACAAAGGGAAATAACTCTAAGGGACCTGGCCCCATGGCCCTTATTTTCTTTCCCACAATACAAATAGTCATACTTGTCATGTGTACAAAATTTCAAATTTCTAGGTAAAGCAGCTCCTGAGATATCTTTGACACAAAATTAAGAAAAATACAAAATTTAATAGCAAGAACAACAAAGGGAAATAACTCTAAGGGACCTGGCCCCTAGTCATACTTGTCATGTGTACAAAATTTCAAGTTTCTAGGTAGTTCCTGAGATATCTTTGACACAAAATAAATGTTAACAGACTGACAGACAGACAGACAGACACACACACAGAAAAGACAAAAACTATATACCCCTATTGCATACTTCGTATGCTGGGGGTATAATTATTATTCGAAGTCAGACACACCATAATTATTTGACACAATGACACCAAAACAGCTTCAGATAAAAGGGTTATCAGGTAAACATTATTCTTAATTCTCAACAAAAACGTATGTTATGGGTACTTATTAGATGCGCCTTGGTGAGGCACTTCTACTGAGTAACTACAACATATATCTTCATGTGGGAAGAAAAAATATCAATATCCTCTGTCTGAAAAAAAGCACCTTATCTGAGGATATGTACTGATAAGTACATAATCAACTGACTTTCATACTGTTAAAGTGCTGCCATTTTTTGTTTCAATTCTTTCATGGTAATCTGTAGTCAGTGGTTTGCAGTTGCAGTTATACTTGACATTACAAAATAAGTCAGTATTATCTTTCTATTTTTAAGGTGGCTGGATACACCCTGTAGATTTTTCCACCAGTTTTTGACAAGGGAGATAACTTCTCCGACTTTCTGTTTGCCTTTTTGCACACCAATGTCCTTCTGAAAAGGGATCTTCTCATAAAGAAAAGACTTTGCTCCCAGGGAGCAAATTCTTACCTTTTAGAGTAGACCTCTTTTAAGCAAAAATTAGTTTGACAGCATTGACTCCCTCTGTTTGTTTGTGTTAAGGTTTTACTGCCCAGTCAACCCAATGGGGTCATGTCGAGTGCTGTTAGTTTGCCTAACCATACGTTTACTGGGCAGGCTTAGTCTTCTAAGTGGTTAACAAGTATTGTGCACATTCTTTCGCTAGAAGCTGACAACTGCCCTTCTTAAATAAGGGAAAGGGAGAAAAAGACCGTAGAAAATATTTCATGATCAATCTCCACGAAAAAATGTTGCCGACCCGCTGGTGGAGGGGGTGGGGTTGAACCTGCAACCTCCCGATCACCAGTCGGACATGCATCCAACTGAACCATCGAGGGAGAATCATTATCTCCCTTGGAAGTGTATCAATGCCCTTTAAAAGCAGATGAGATCAGCTTTCAAGCTCCAACAGTTTCTTTTTTTCGTGCAGTTTTAAGCATAGAAGCACATTTTATGACATGGATCGACTGACTTGGTTTGCAATCGGGTTATTTTATTTATAGACTATATTTCGTATTACAGTATTTGTGATGAAAAGGAACACCCGACCAGCAAAAACGTTGGAATAATTACATCAACAGGCAATAGAATTAAACTGTGAAAAGTTGGTGCCATAATTAGCCTAAGTATTGGGACAGACAGGCCTGAGCAAACAGCATAGACACAAATCAGATGCCACTTGATGTAACGTGATCAGGATCTACACTGTTTGCCACTCATCCAGCAATAGTTTAGACATATCAACGGGTAGTAGAACAGATATTTTCAAATTTTAGGAGAAGTATGGTATGTAAAGGTATCCCAATAGTTAGGGTATATACAGTAATGCTAAAAATCATGATACTGTTTCTCAGTCTGGTCAGTCTAGAAATGCTACAATTTCCTTGCTGGGAATATAAAATATTTTTAGTAAACATAGCCTGTCAAAAATCAAGAAAATATTACCAGCAGGACATGGTCCACAGGTGCGGGAACCTGGTGTATTGACACATTCCACTCTCGGAGCTAAAGAACATCCACCATTGTTGACAGCACATTCATTTATATCCACACACGAAAACCCATTACCACTGTAACCTGAAACCAACAAAAACAGCTGGAGGTGATAAGCAGCAGATGACATGATCCACAATATGAGAAAATGTACCTTTGGCAAAGACTTGGAATAGCCTTTGCATTCCCTTAGTTGAATCAATTTTGACTGGGCACTCTGTAAAGCCAAGAATGGCGGACAGTAAATACCATGATCAGACTACACTGATGTGCAGGCTGATCTGAGTTTTTGCTAGATGCACATTATAAAGTACAAGATAAGTATCAAGAGATGTCCCTGTTGAGAGGAAAGGCAAATACCAGAGAACTTGTTAAGGAGGAGTATTTGGTAATAATTCTGGGATAATTTTTCTTACTTCTCAAAAAAAACATATGTTGTGGGTACTCATTAGAAGTGCCTCAGAGAGGTGCTTCTAATGAATACCCACAACATGTTTTTATGGAGAACTAGATAAAATTGTTCCAGAATTATCAAATGCTCCTCCTTAATAAGTCCTCTGAAATACTCAGGTCAGACTAGGGATGCAAATATTTTCAAGTCAGAGTTACCGTCCTTACAAGTGTATCATAGAAAAATGAGCCCTAATTATTTATTCACCTTAACATGTAAGTCCATTTGGTAACTTCTGTGCTATGCCTTGAAACTGAAAAAAAACTTGTGTGTTCAAAATAGCAAAAGGTACATGTCAGAGTAGATAGTTTGTCTGGCTGAATACTGGTAAGCATGGTTTGAGACAAATAAAGGTATTACCTGGAGGACAGGGTCCACATTGGAATGAGCCGGGAAGGTTGATACATTGTACTGGTGGTGACACTGAGCAAGGTGGACGGCTACCGGTACATTCATTGACATCAGTGGTACAAGCCGGGTCAGATCCTGCGTTAGTCCAGCCACTATCACAGATACATGTATATTTGGGCTGAAATAAATCCCATAATAACCCATAGAATTGGGACAGACAGGCCTTTGTAAACAGTGTAGACCCAGATCAGATGCCACAGTATGCAGTATCTGATCAGGGTCTACTGTTTGCCATACATACAGCAATATTTTAGACACATCAAGAGGTAGTAGAATGGACCATTTCAAATTTAAGGATGTATGGTAAGTAGATGAGGTATCCCAAACTAAGGGTAAATATATTATATAGAGATTATTATATGGCAATTTTCATATTATACCCCATATCCGATGGTGACACCCATATCAGCCTGAGGGCCTAAGGCCCAAGGGCTGATTTTGGTCGAGGATTGATATGGGGTATGATTTGAAAATTGCCATATCATAATCTACTTATCATACATTTGAATGTGGTGATATGTGTTTTTTTGCCTGTGCAAAAAAGCCGTATCATCCACATGACCCGGAAATATGGGTCTTTTGCCCAGGCAAAAAAGCAGTATCACCCACGTGACCCATTATCACATCTTTTGGGCTCCACAAGAGTAGTATGTGCTTGAAAGCCATGTTAGTATCACATATGCAAAATGAACATATTTTGTAGTAAATCTATGACAAAATAAATTATCTTGTTTCAATATTCTATTACTGACACATGTATATTGGCTGAAATCAAATCCGATTATTTATCAATCAAGATCTAATATTAGGACTATCAGGTAACAAACATTTTAACCACAACATAAGAAAATGTACCCAATAACAATTTTACCCACTGAAGATTCAGACCAGTCTGCATATTCATGTGGTCTCATTGAGGCTGTCTATATTCATCAATATATTCTGCTCTATTCTATGATTTTGTAAGAAGACTTTGAAGACTGATCAGACTGCACAGATATACAGGCTGGCTGGGGTTTTGATTGTTAGCAAAATGCAATAAGATCCTTTTTCTTATGTTATAGCCCATAATATACCGACAAAAGAGTGATATAATTTACTGAAGAGAGACTGTACCCAATATACCGAAGAGAGATCATACCCTCCCTATATTTCTGGATTTATCTCCAAGAAAACATATTTTGTGGGTACTCATTAGCAGCCGCTCACCAAGGCACTTCTGATGAGTACCCACAACATTAAGAAATTTACCTGTCCTGGTTGAACTCTGGGAACATTCACACAAGTTCCATGTCCACACAGCTCTGCTGATGAGGCCCCTGTGCAGTCATCATGTGATTCTGTGCAGCGAACACCATGCCAGTTTGTGGCACATTGACACCTGAAAATTCAATAGGAGATATATGTAAATAGTCTAAAATTTCAAAAATCACAAAATGACTGTAGAAATTTTTCCTTGATGACCTTAACATTTTTAACAGTCCTCTACTCATTAAAGGTTAAAACTTTGAAAATTCAGGCTACAAACTATAACTAAGAAACAAAACAAATATAATGCAATAGCAGAAAAATAAGAAAAATGTAGTAACTGCCTGCATGCATTTTCCTCCTTCTGTAGACATGTTATGCTTTTGTTGCAAAAATGGCCAAAATTATCCTAAACTATCCCCAAGAATTGATCACATTATCTACAGCTATAAGGAATAGCTTCAGATAAGAGGTTATCAGGTACAGCTGAACCTCAATAGCTCGAACACCGATAGCTTGTTTACCATGGCTAGGACGAACTTGTTTTTTAGTCCCTACGAAATTCTTCTGATAGCTCAAGAAAACAAGTACATTGTATTTAACAAAATTTTCTTATTTTTATCATGAAATTGTATGTTGTGAGTATTCATTAGAATTGCCTCACTGAGGCAATTTTAATGAGTATGCTCAACATACCATTATTGTCTAGATCAAAAGAAAAAAACCCATAAATTATCGCCATTTGCTTCCTGACCTGGCGTCATGATTACAAAACCATCAGTGCCTCAAACTACCCATATCTCAAACAAATTTCCATGGTCCCAAAGATGTTTGAGTCATTGTGTTATGGGTACTCATAAGAAGTGCCTCTCCAAGGCAATTCTAATGAGTATCCATAACATGGTTTTGTGAAGAAATATGAAACTATCAATACTTCTTGACTGAAAAAAAGTGACTTATCTGGAGTTGTGCAGAAGGCATCCCCTGCTTGGGTGTAAAACTCTAACTAACGAATGGACAACTTACGTGAAGCTACCAATTGTATTTGTACATGTAGCACCATTCTGACAACCAAGGTCTGTCCCAGCATACACTGCACACTCGTTGACATCATCACTACATGTTGGACCCTGAAAATATACCAGATATATTTTTAGAAAGTGAAGTGGAATGGATACATCTCCATAGGAAATCACTCTGAAATGTTAATATTACATTTTGCCTTCTTTCCCACTGGTGGCTACTTTCACACAAAAGAATTGGCTCCCTCTAGGAGCCAATTCTTTCCTTTATTAGTAGTCCCCAGTTTTGGAAGGCTTCATATATTGGAAAGGAAATTCATATCTAAGATGTTATCCTTTTCAAAGTGGTGGTGAAATCTTTCTGGTGTATTCATTCATCTTAAGAACCAATTACATTTTGCTCATCGTAAAAGTCTCCCACAGTCCCAGGCTGATGGTAGGCAGTCATATTAGATATCTGAAGCTATTTTTTCTGCAGGAAACAGAATTTACAATTCCTCAGAGGAAATATTCCGCCCCGAGCTACAAAATATTTATCTTAGAATGCTACCAACCTGTGTGACAAGTGACATTGCAAAACTTATCTAACTGACATCGTTTGAAAATATCAAAATAATATAAAACAGAATCTGATGAAAAAGACATCATTTTTACGATACTAATATATAAGTCACTGGTAATATATTTAGAGTTTAAAATACAGGTAATATATGCCTTGAGACTGCAAATCTCATAAATTTCAGCAATCCACTTATTTGTTTAAGTGGATTTGCATTTCACTAGAGAAATAGTTCCTGTATTTTAAACTCCAAATACATTAACCTCTATGTAGACTGCATTAAAAAATTATTGCAAATTTATGTCTAAAAAGTATATGTAGCTCCTTAAACCAGTGATGAAAATTTAATCTAATTAATATTATACAGTTTGTAGAAAATTAGGTTTTGATGATTTTAGTTTCCTTTTTCAAGGTCACCTTGTTTTTTTTTTTGTTGTTGTTGTTGTTTTATTTGAGGTTTTACAGCTCAGTTAACCCATTATTGTCATGTCGACTGTGGTCAGTTTACCTAACCACACTTTTCCTGGCAGCCTTAGTCCTCTAAGTGGATTTCCAGTACTTGTGCACATTCTTTCGCCAGAAACTGACAACTGCCCTTCTTGAATCAGCAGAAGGAAATAATGACAGTAGCAAATATTTCATGATCAGTCTCCATGAAAGAGACCTGGCTGGGATCAAACCCATGCCCTCCTGACCAATCTGATGCAGCATTTAATCATTTAGGTATGACTTCAAGTTTCACAGGACATGAATCTGGGTCTACAATTGAGCGTGATCATTTGAACAAACTCTAAATGGCAGCCAGCTTGGATTTACGATCGGCACAATTTTAGCTATTTTTGACCTACGAGTCACTCCAATGCTTCCTACCAAGTTTCCAGTCAACTGGCCTTTCAGTTCAGGAGAAGAGGCGAAAAATAGATTTTCAAGATGGCTGCCATGGCAGCCAACTTGGATATCCGATTGGCACGATTTTAGCTATTTTTGATCTACAAGTCACCCCAATGTCTCCTACGAAGTTTGGAGTCAATTGGCCTTTCGGTGCAGGAGAAGAAGCTAAATATAGATTTTCAAGATGGCGGCCATGGTGGCCATCTGGGATTTCTGATCAGAACAATTTTAGCTATATTTGATCTACCAAGTCACCCTGATGCTTCCTACTAAGTTTCGAGTCAAGTGACTTTTGGGTTTAGGAGAAGAAGCGAAAAATAGATTTTCAAGATAGCTGCCATGGCGGCCATCTTGGATTTATGATCGGCATGATTTTAGCTATTTTTGATCTACAAGTCACCCAAATGCTTCCTACCAAGTTTCCAGTCAACTGGCCTTTCGGTTCAGGAGAAGAAGCGAAAAATAGATTTTCAAGATGGCTGCCATGGCGCCCATCCTGGTTTTACGATCGGCATGATTTTAGCTAATTTTGATCTACAAGTCACCCCGATGCTTCCTACCAAGTTTGGAGTCAACTGGCCTTTCGGTTCAGAAGAAGCGAAAAATAGATTTTCAAGATGGCTGCCATGGCGGCCATCTTGGATTTCCGATAGGCACGATTTTAGCTATTTTTGATCTATAAGTCACCCCAATGCCTCCTACCAAGTTTGGAGTCAATAGGCTTTTGGGTTTAGGAGTAGAAGCGAAAAATAGATTTTCAAGATGGCGGCCATGGCAGCCATTTTGGATTTCCGATCGGCACGATTTTAGCTATTTTTGATCTACAAGTCAACCTGATGCTTCCTAGCAAGTTTGGAGTCAATTGGCCTTTCGGTTCAGGAGAAGAAGCGAAAAATAGACTTTCAAGATGGCGGCCATGGCGGCCATCTTGGATTTCCGATCGGCACGATTTTAGCTATTTTTGATCTACAAGTCACCCTGATGCTTCCTAGCAAGTTTGGAGTCAAATGGCTTTTCGGTTCAGGAGAAGAAGCAAAAAATAGATTTTCAAGATGGCGGCCATCTTGGATTTCCGATCGGCACGATTTTAGCTATTTTTGATCTACAAGTCACCCTAATGGTTCCTAGCAAGTTTGGAGTCAATTGGCATTTCAGTTCAGGAGAAGAAGCGAAAAATAGATTTTCAAGATGGCGGCCATGGCGGCCATCTTGGATTTCCGATCAGAACGATTTTAGCTATTTTTGATCTACAAGTCACCCCAATGCTTCCTACCAAGTATCAAGTCAATTGGCCCAGGGGTGTAGGAGGAGTAGTCTTTTAAAGCAATTGTTGACGCCGCTTGACGGACGACGGACGACGCACGACGGACGACAGACATTGACTGACCACAATAGCTCACCATGAGCACTTCGTGCTCATCTGAGCTAAAAATAGGTAGTCATATAGATTTATTCGAATGTCAAGGTAAGTACAGGAAGCAGTCCCAGTATCTGAAAATTTAGAGTAACTAGGGTATGCTACTGACATGAGCAATAAGATGCCTTAAAATTTTGTTAACTGTGGCTCACCTGGAAAGCTTGTGTACATTGACAGAAGTAGCCATTGTAGGTATCCACACATGTGGCCCCATTCTGACATGGATTACTGGCACATTCATTGGTGGTCAGCAGCTGAAATTAAGTAGGAACATATACAAGACCTGTGGCAGGATATGGTAGCTTTCCTCAACTTGTGCTTGTCATTCATAAAAAATAATTTTAAGTCCATGACCCTGACCTCAAGGTCAGTCTTGTCCAAGTATCAGCTTAGTCTATTTAGGCAGACAGACAATATAGATATTCAAAAACTAACATAAAACATTAACGTTTTGAATGTATAAGTTTCTAAATGCGACCTTGACCTCAAAGTCACTGAGGGAAAGATGCTTGTACTGAACAAAACTTTGGACCAGACTCGAACATTAGTCCAAGTATCAGCTAAATTTGCTCAGTGCTGAGATATTCAGGAGACACAGACCCTTTAAACCTTATTTTAAAACAATTACATATCAAGTGTGAACATTCTTAAGTCCACAATCTTGACCTCAAGGTTACTTAGGGGGTAGCAGCTTGTACTGAACAAAATTTAAATAAGACATCATTCCAAGTATCAGGTAAATCAATCGAGGTATTTTGGAGACTTACAGCTTTAAAATCTTTAGCATAAAACATTAACATTTTGAGTGTTAAATAATTTTGCTCATGACCTTGACCTCAAAGCCACTAAGAGGCTGTGGAGGAAGCTCGTATTGAACAAAACTTTGGAACACAGACATGGAGCTTGGACTGAACAAAACTCTCGGTCAGCAACCTAAAACTAAATAAACAAGAAGTGTCAATAAGCAGTGCATATTCGATCCCCCCATCCCACCCTTGCAAGGTAATGACTGCCGTCTGATAAATTATTTAGCAAGACAAGAAGCAGAAACCAAAACAGTATATCCTCCCTATCTCCCCCCATCTCCAATTCAAACACAGTTTGCTGGGGGGTAGGGGGGATGGGGGATAAACATATGCAAAGTTAGGAAAATGTAACTGTTATCCATGTGAGTATGGTTAAGTACACTCTGCCGAGGAGTCAGTTGTTTTTATGTAATGAACATATAGTTTTTTGTCTTTAAGGATGGAAGGCATATTTTTTCTGTCAACAGACCATGTAAAAAGGAAATAACAAAAAAAAAAAAAAAAAAAAAAAAGAGAGAAAAAAAAATACATCAGATAAAATATGTGACATACAAAGGAGAACTGCCTTAAGTAAGTGCTCCTTTATGTAAGTAAATAAATATGTAAATAAATAAATAAACTAGGATATTAATTTATACACAAAAATATCAAGAACTTACAGTCTGAAGATTGTTTACTGTAGTCTCAAGTCGATTCACCTGCAAAGTAAATATTTACAAATTAAGTCTACAAATGGATAAAAATATGATACTAAAAGAAAATGTAATTAAATTCTATTATTTTAACTAGAGGCCCTGAGGCCATGTGAGCTAACAATATTAAGAAATACAGAAAGTATTTATCATAAGATAGCAAGCCCTTTTTTGACAAAATCACAGAACACATCTATGGCAAAGGCCTTTTTTTGACACTATCTTTGTAACAAGGTCCCAATATCAACAAGTCTTAGCAAGGCAAAAATAGCTTACAAGAGCTAAAGTGCATTTATACTGGTAAAATAAAACTGACTTAATTTAAGTTAAATCTCAGTTAAGAAAGATGGAAGCACACAGAAAAACAATATATATATAATGCTTTATTTAACGCTTAAGACTGGGTAAAAACTTAAGCAGATGACATTTTGAAATATTCTTATTTTTTTTCAGAAAATAGGCTTTGACCTTTAGGAGACAATTTGCATGAAATGTCAAAACCTGTTTTTTGGATAAAATTTTAAAAAAAATTATCAATTTGACGTCTGCTGAACATACCCAGAAAGTGATAAAGGTTAAGGGTTCAGGTAGAATCGCTCTTGCTAAAATCCTGAATCTGCTACTGCAAATGTGAACCATGATGACTCAGATCAGCCTGTGCAGCCACAGCAGTTCTAAGAGCTTTCACTGTTCACATACAATACTTGCACTTTAGTGAGCAATGAAACTGGTGACAAAACTGGACAAATTTGCAAGCTGGTCTAGACCATCACATTTCAATTTTGCTGTGTGCTATTTTCAGTTCAAATATTTAGGTAAATTTATGGGAAATTTTCTTATTTTATCATGAATATGTATGTTGTGTGTATTCATTAGAACTGCCTTGATTTGGCAATTCTAATGGGTACACTCAAAATACCATTTTTTAAAAGATTATACCTATTTGCCTCCTGATTAGGCACTATGATTAACCCTCAGTGGCTAGAACTGCACATGTCTAGAACAAATTTCAACTATTCCAAAGATATTCAAGCCACTGAAGTTTGATTATTGTAGCAAATGATAATTTGATTTAAAAATATTTTTCTTAATTTTCTGAGAACACTGGGGCTGACATCTCATGCATGGTATTCCAAACATTCTTGCATTACTTTTCTTTGCAAAATTTCTTTAACCCATTTATGCCTAGGGTCACATATAAGGAACATCGGCAAACATGTTGACTCTGATCAGATACCATGTTCTGCAGTGTCTAATCAGGGTCCACACTGTTTGCACTAAGTACAGGAATTTTTATAATAAATAATACTCAAAACAAGAGGGCCAAGATGGCCTTGTATTGCTCACCTGAGTACCAGACAAATGACCCCTGGGGCGCCCACTTTTTACCCCATGGCTGTAATTTGAACAAGTCACCTTGATACTTCCAATGAAGTTTCGTGTCAGTTGGCCTTTTGGGTCAGAAGAAGTTCAAAACAGATTTTCAAGAAGGTGGCTGTGGCAGCCACCTTGGTTTGCCAATTTGAAAAATTTTAGATGGTTTTGATTTACAAGTCACCTAGCTACTTCCTATCAAGTTTGTGTCAAATGGCCTGTCGGTTCAGAAGAAGTCAAAAATAGAGACATGACTGCCATCTTGCAATTCCCATCAGAATGATTTTAGCTATTTTCTATTTACAAGTCACCCTGATACTTCCTACCAAGTTTCCAGTTAATTGGACTTTTGGTTCAGGAGAAGTTAAAAGTAGATTTTCAAGATTGCAGCCATGGCTTGGGATCGAAATGATTTTAACTATTTTTGGTCTACATGTTGTTCTGATATTTCCAACCAGGTTTCGAGTCAGTTGGCCTTTGTGTTCATGAGAAGTTCAAAATACATTTACAAGATGATGGCCATCTTAGATTGTCTAATGGTACAATATTAGCTATTTTTCATCTACCTGTCACTTCGATACTTCCTATCAAATTTCGAGTCAACTGGCCTTTAGGTTCAGGTTTCAAATAGTGGCCCTGGTGGCCATCTGGGATTTCTAATCGGAATGATTTTAGCTATTTTTTATCTACATGTTACCTCGATACTACCAATCAAAATTTCAAGTCAATTGGCCTATTGATTCAGGAGAAAAAGTTCAAAATAGATTTTCAAAGTGGGTGGTCATGGCTGCCATCTTGGATTTCTGATCGGAACTATTTAGCTATTTTTGATCTACATGTCACTCAGATACTTCTTATCAAATTTTGAGTCAGTTGGCCTTTCAGGTCTGGATATATTTAAAACATATTTTCAAGATAGTGACCATCTTGTTCATTGGAGTGGAACCATTTTAGCTAATTTGGTAGAGATTCACCTAGGCAACATTTCTGTGAAGTTTGAAGGAAATTGGCCCAGGGGTGTACGAGGGGTGGTTGTTTGAAGCAAATTGTTGATGCCGCATGACAGATGACATATGGCGGACACTGACTGATCACAATAGCTCACCATGAGCATTTAGTGTTATAAAAGCTGAGCAGAAACTCAAATCACTTCTTATATAGCTGTTTTCACTGAATTCTGTCAAGGAGAGCATCAAGCAAAAATTCTGAAGGGGTCTGGATATACCTGGAAGATTTATGCCATTCTTTTTACAAAGGAGACAACTTTTTTGAGGCTTTTAATGCACAAGGCCCTTCTGAAATGGGAGTCTACTCTAAAAGGAAAGAATCTGCTCCCCATTGGGAGTAAATTCTTTCCTTTTAAAGTAGACCCCTTTTTAGAAAGGAAGAAAAATAGTTTATATAGAGTTGCCTCCCCTGAAAGTGTGTCTATTCCTCAAGAATTACTTTGTATTTGTATTCACATTACAAAAAAAAAAAAAAAAAAAAAAAATACATAGAATATATTTTTCTCAGTTTACATGCTTTGACAATTCATATGGATGCACATATACTTGACATGCATATATACATGCTTTGTTTCTGGAAGTGATGATAAAAAAATCGTTTTCTTTGTTTGTTGGCATGAATTTTGCCTAGAACTTATATTCCATGCATGACATTGCTCCATCAAAAAATATTGAAGAAATAAGGCAAAATCACTGCCTCATGAAATATAGGTCACACTGACCTAGATATATTTTGAGGTCAATCATTGGGTCACATAGAACTTATATTCCAGGTATGACATCTCTCTATCAAATAGTCTTCGAATTATAGGGAAAAATCATTGAACCATGAAATATAGGTCAACTGACCTAGATATATTTTTATGTCAATTGTCTGGTCACATGGAACTTATATTCCAGGTATGAATTTCTCCATCAAACAGTATTCAAGAAATGTCAAAATCACTGAACCATGCAATATAGGTTACACTGACCTAGCTATATTTTGAGGTCAATCATCGGGTCACATGGAACTTATTATACAGGTATGACATTTCTCCATCAAAAAGTATTCAAGATGTAAAGCATTATTACTGAACCATGAAATATAGGTCACACTGACCTAGATATATTTTGAGGTCAATCATCGGGTCACGTGAAACTAATATCCCAGATATGACATTTCTCCAACAAATAGTCTTCAAGATATATACTCTTTGACACTTGAACTAATGTCACATAGTAGGCTGATGCATAAACCATTGTGTCTACAACTTGTTAGCATAATGGAAATGCATGTAACATATTACAAAGGTGTCCTAGATTTTGGCCTCAAGCCCCGCCCCCAAGCATGAACCCAGGGGTGTGTTCTTTTGGAATCTCAGAAGACCCTCCCAGTTTTAAGTAGAATGCTTTGTGGTATGTGATTGTCGAAATATAAGCATCTGAAAAACTTTAAGGCATATGTATATAGCATTACAAAGGTGTCCTAGGTTTTGACCCCTTGCCCCATCCCGAGGCATGAACCAAGGGACTGTTCTTTTGGAATCTCAGAAGACCCTCCCAGGTACCCAAGTTCCAAATATGAATGCTCTGTGATAAGTGACAGTTGAGATATTAGCATTTGAAAAACTTTAACACAGTGTGACGGGAATGCAAACACAGACTACCGGGGTGACTACAATAGCTCTCCTTGTACTCTTTTACTTCGTACAGGCGAGCTAAAAATGGTACCCTCTTGTCTTGAGTTACACCATCTGTGGGGTTTTCAACCAGAAGTCCATAAAACAACTGTTCTTAAGCATGCTTTCTCAAACAAGATTTTCCCAAATAAACGTGTTAACACCCTGGATAAAATTGTCATCAGACAACATTTTGAAATATTTTTAATTATTTTCCCAGGAAACAGGACTTGAAATTTCATGCAAATTGTCTGCAATGGTGACAATTTGCATGAAATCTCAAATCTTGTTTTCTAGGAAAAATCTAAGAATATCAATTTGTTGTCTGCTGAATTTGCCCAGAGAGTGGTACGGTTAACAACTGCATGACATGCCGCATACCAGTAATGCTGTTACAAAACACAAAGCAAATACATATGGTTAGAAATCACAACATAGAAGTCTGATTGTAACACACGTAGAAGGCATGTCCTTTTTGTTCTCAAACCCCAGAATGGAATTACTTGATTTTAATCCAGTTATACTGTTTGCTCTTTTTGTTTCTGCATTATTAGCAAAACGAATGTAACAAAGACACCAGAATCTAATGCAATACCAGAAAATATGTTTTTTTTTAGCAGAAATAATAATAAAAACACAAAAATAAAACAGATATAATTTTTTGAAACAGAAAAACAAAGATGTCCCCTCAACCATGTAAAGTTGATAATATTTGTCCCATTATGACCTTGAAAATTTAGCCAAAGTCACCAAAATAAAATCAGCTCTAAAAATTCTCCCAGTAATGTTTCTATGCAAGTGAGTTGTGGGACATAAATAGGAACATCATCTTATAGCATCAGTAACAATAGCAGCAGATGACATTCTAATTATTATAATTATTATTATTATTTTTTTATTTATTTATTTATTTTTCAGAGATTATCTGGTAAGGTTTGACATTTCTATGAATTATCTGCTTATTTCAGAATGTTGGCTGTTATAATTCTGAATGGCACTTTAAACTTTACCACTCTATGGGCATATTAAGCAGATTACTAATTGATTTTATTTTCTTAGAAAATAGGCTTCAACATTTCACGCAAATTTTACAAAAAAAAAAAAAAATAGTTTGCATGAAACATTAAAGCCTATTTTCTGGAAAAAAATAGGAAAAATATTTAAAAATGCTGTCTGCTGAAATTTTTACCCAGAGTGATAACGTTACTGTCCTCAATCTACATGCTTAAACCATTCATATATGTACCCGTGCAATTTTATATTTTCTTTTTATACATTCCTTTCTTTGAATCAACCATTATGTTGTGATTTCTTTATTCCATGCAATTTACTTTTCTTGTGAGTCTACGTATCACCCTGTTCCTGTTGTTATTATTCAACCTACGAACCTAAAAATATTTAATCACATCAATTTATAAACAATATATACAGGTACATAAATGAGCTTCTGCGAGTAGAAATTAACCTTATGACATGTGCGACCAGTGCAGCCCCCATTCAGCCTGCATATCTGCAAATCCAATCAGGTATTACTCTGTTCCCTATTACAGTACAATTCCACTTTGGAAATTCAGAAAAGTACTGTATAGGGAGGTGGCTGTTGAAGAAAGGTGACTATTTGTGAAGGTTCCACTGAAAAATGCTGACAGTCCATACATTCTATCAGCGAGCAGCACAGGCTATGCCATAGCTCCAGATAAAGTGTTTTTTGTTGTTGTTGTTTTTTTTGACAAAATAGTACCAATATTTTTCTTATTTCTCCGCAAAAACATATGTTGTGGTACTCATTAGAAGCGCCTCACTGAGGCACTTCTAATGAGTACCCACAACATATGTTTTCATGACTAAATAAGAAAACTATTTTCTGGATGCCCCTCTTATCTGGAGCTATGCTTTGAGCAAACTGCAATTGTGCAGTCTGATCGGAGTCCACACACATCAAATATGTCATAACATCATTTTCTATTTGAAGGGCTCACATGATGAAAACAAAAGCACCTGAATTTTCCCGCACTGAATTTCTGGTGGTCAAGAATTTAACCCATTTATGTCAAATGAACTCTTTTACCATAAATCTTTGGACCAGTCTATTTCTAATAGCTGGGTGTCTGGTTAGTTTTAATTATTACTATATTTTATAGAAATTCTTATTGTTAATGCAAACAGTGTAGAACCTGATCAGACAATGTATGCTGTGGAGTCTGATCTGGGACTGCACTGCTTGGCAATTTATACTCTTTTGGGCATCTCCAGACTAAAATGGGTTAAAATGACCTTGATATCCTGTTTCTTTGACCTTGATCTGACAATGTCCTTGACTTACCCTTAATATCAGTGCTTGTACATCAGTGGTCCCTGTGCTTTCTATACTGGTTACCTAGCAACAGCAGCAAACATGTTAATTATAATGTTAACAATGGGAAACTGCAGTCAGTTAACTCCCCTGAATACTCTCTGTAAACAACCAGATCCAATTGATTGGATTCCTCTGCTTATATCATTAATATCTCCAATAAATGTAGCTTTCTTTTCCTTGAGAAATCTAATTTAGCTTCAAAAATATATAAACTAGAGATGGACACAGATGCCCCTGCCTGAAAAACTAACGCAAATTGCTAACGCCTGAAAAACCTAAACGCAAATTACTAACACCATCTTGGACATGGACAGAGACAGACGGAAGGACGGATGAACTGACAGGGGTAACACTATATGCCCTTTCCACCATTCTTCAAATGGCTTCAAACATATTCCTTGTTACATAATAATAATAATAATGATAATGTTAATATTAATGTCACTAGGTATAGGTATATAACACACTTGAACTGCCCTGCGGTACAAGCCGGTTTTTATAGCGACGTGGTAGAGTGTAGGGCTTTGAGTCCAGCGGACCGGGTTTGATCCCCGGTCGGGGAAAAATGTTTTCCATTTTTTCACCTGTTACATTTGGCGCCCACCGTAAATAACCCACATGTGTGCATAAAACTCCTTCAGTCTCATTTCACGTGATTCTCGGACTCTTAGAAATTCAGGGAAGAATTTCAATTTGGAGGGGGAGAATGTCACCGGGTATAGGTATATAACACACTTGTACTGCCTTGCGGTACAAGCCGGCTTTTATAGCGACGCGGTAGAGTGTAGGGCTTTGAGTCCAGCGGACCGGGTTCGATCCTCGGTCGAGGAAAAATGTTATTTCCATTTTTTCACCTGCTACATTAATAAATCTTTCATCTGGACATGGAGAATTTTAACCTTTACCACTCTCTAGGTTAATTCAGCAGATTACACATTGATGATAGTTTTCTTATTTTTCCTAGAAAACAGAATTTGACATTTCAAGCAAATTGTCTCCACTGGATTCAATTTGCATGAAATGTCAAAGCTTGTTTTCTGGGAAAAATAAGAAAAATATTTCAATATGTCATCAGCCGAAACTTTTACCCAGAGTGTTAAGTTAAATTCCACTGAGGACCTTTTGTGAAACAGGATTCCAATTAGAATGACTTAGTTAATATTTGGTCTACCTTGCACTTTACCTGGTCAAGGGAGAAAACAGAAAAAACTACTGTTATCTCTCACCTATGTAGGGCCCTACGCCATATGAGCAGCATCCTTTAACTGTAAGCAGGTAATGAGTTCCCTCATCAGACTGTGCAAATATGCAGGGCTGCAGGCTGATCTAGACCATCCCTGTCTGCATAAGGCATAAGGGCTCTTTTCCAAAATATGTCATTTGATTCTTGCTATACTGATTTTTGATACCTCAATTATAACTACTTCATATGTCAAAGAAAACTCACAAAACATTATTCTTCCCATTTTAACCCCTATTATCTTTACCTGTTATATACATGTACAAGAAATTTGCTAAATGGCTATGTCATGACGGCTGCTGGTGTTAAAAAAACTGAGTTAAACACAAACTAAACATTGCTCAGCCAAGCATGAAAAAGATCAAGGTCAGTAACGTTGATGGCAGTAGGCAGGGTACATCAAGATGAATGTGTATGAAGTTTTGGTAGCCTGGAAGCCTTGGTGTTTGAGAAATGGAGCTAAAAGCAGACCCAACCGCCAACTCCGGAAAGTGATCCCTATGTTGCTCCTGCTTGCTAAAGCAATTGCAACAAAAACCAATTTCCTGATTCCTGGGACTTTAATATCAGAATAAATGTCTACTGTATTTCAGCTTCAGTCATTGGAATGGCTCAAGATTACTGAATAAACATCTAAACATCAAATGACCTACAGCTCTAAATCAGAACGGGGTACCAGATAATTATTTTCCTTATTTCTCCATGAAAATGTTTGTAGTGGGTACTTATTAAAAGTGCCTCAATGAGGCACTTTTGATAAGTACACAAACATACCTGTTCATGGAAAAATCCTTCTTTCTCCATGAAAGCATAATTATGTAGTCTGTACCTCAAAGCTTTTGATAAGATGTTCTTTTTTCAATGCAACAGTATTGATATTTTTCTTATTTCTCCACGAAAACATGTTGTGGGTACTTGTTAGAAGTGCCTCTGCGAGGCACTTCTAATAAGTACCCACAACATATGTTTTCGTGGAGAAATCAGAAAAATATTGACCTTATACCCATTCTTTATCTAGACCTATGGTACCTATTAGAAGTGCTTTTATAAAGAGTATCCACAGGTCTTCATGGAGAAAAAATATAAGAAAATATCAACACTTTTTCACAAAAAAAAAAAAAAAAAAAAAAATATACAAGAAAATATCAACTCTTTTTGGTAAAAAAAAGCACCTTATCAAGAGCTATGACTGAGAAGAAGCACACAAGTTATTTTCCTTGAAGATGTATTGATTCCACTTAACCCTTGCCCTTGCCATGCTGAAGAAATCAAGATGCCACTCCCTCTTCTAATTTTCAGTCAATCAGATTATTTGACCCAAATTGTTGATACAAATCACATCCTTAATGTCAAACAGTGCAGATCCAGATCAGTTAGCCAACTGATCTGGATCTACACTGTTTGCAAAGGCAAGGCATATCCAAGTCCAGCAGGACCAGGGTTAAAATATGAGGCCGGTGGTCTTTTGCCAACCACAGCATCACAAAAACATACGTATATAATATTGATCCCCTTAAACCCCACTTTTATATAGTAAAACTGGGGTTACAGGGGTATACATTATTTTTATTATTTCTGCTCAAAAACATAGATTGTGGGTACTCGTTAGAACTGCCTCAGCGAGGCAGTTCTAACGAGTGCCCACAATCTATGTTTTGAGCAGAAATATGAGAATATATCAGCATTTTTTATTTGAAAACTTTCATTTTTTGGTGGTGAAATTTTCAATATATTTGAATAGGCGTGTTTTCGTTATGGAATGGACACTTACTGAAAGCTATAAGAGTTCTGTATTATTATTTTACAGTTTTGTTTTATTTATAAAGATTATCATACCCTGTTTTCTACAGTTGATAAGCGAGTTGTCAATTGGTTCAGCAGTCTCTGGACCTGTCCTGTTGGTTGGAGATTATTCATCTGAGCCTCAAGCTGGCTGAGCCGAGTGGCAACATTCTGTGGCATCTAAAAAATAAACCATAAAAATATGATAACAAGGAGAAGTATTGCAACACAATCCATAGTTCCCCACCAGATGAAGTATGTATTGTCCTGGCATCAAAGAAAGGGACAAGGCCTACTATATCAAATGACAAGTATTTTTTTTGTAGTTCATATTAAAGTCAATATGTTATAGGATGAGACAAATGTACAGCCATACCAAGTCCCGAGGTTATAAAACTTTTTTCATGCTTAACTCAGCTGAGCATGACATTTTCTCTGCTTATAAATCTGAAATGCCAACAATAGTTGGCATTTTCATATTTATTAGCAGAGAAATTTTCATGCTCAGCTATGTTTAGCAAGAAAGAATTTGCAATTGTTAGTAATTTGAGATTTATTAGCATGACAAAGTTCATGCTCAGCTGTGTTGAGAATGAAAAAAGTTTTATAACCTCATGACCTGGGCTCTAAAGGAAAACTGAAGAATGCAATTAACAGAAATTATTTAATACAGCAGAATCTAGGGTTTTGTGAAATTATGCATCAAGTACGACATCAAATTTCAGAAATTAATTTTCCATTGATGTCAATGGTGACATAGAAAATGTGACATAAAATGATCCATGTCACTTTTAAAGTACTGCTTTTCTAATGTTACTCTTAAAATATTACAATAAATATTTGTTCATTGCTGCATTCATTCAGCCTTCTAAAAGTCTCCTTTATGCTGATATCAATAAGAGAAATATTTATGTGGATATCCATGCTTTAACTGGAGCTATGGCAAACCCTATCCTCTTGTAGCTCACCCACGAGATATTTCACTGTGATTCCCTCATCAAGTTACTGGTGAGTAAAAATGAGTTAATTAGTTTTTTGCCTTTGTCTTAGAACAGCTTACTCTAATACTTACCGTGGCTTGCAGCAAATCAATTCTATGTCCAAGAGTGGTTAAATCCACTTGAACCTGTCCTGTGGGCTGGAGATTGTCAAGCCTTGACTCAACCGTTCTTAACCGACTGGCAACATCACTGGGAACTCCTGTAGCTGGGACCTGTAGGCGGTCAATAGCTAGCTTATTGTTCTTCACCTGAAAACATCAAGCCAGTCCATAATATAAAAGGCATAACAAAGAAGAAGAAATGTGATTATTGTTCATAGCTCCAGATAAAAGTATTTTTTCAACCAAAACGTAGACACTTTTTTTTATTTCTTCACAAAAACCTATATTGTGGGGGCTCATTAGAAGTGCCTCATTGAAAAGTATTTTGTGGATAACCCCTCTTATCTTGAGCAATGTTGTTGTTTGTATTTAAAGTGACTTGATACACTTGATTTTTATAAGGGTGACAACTTTTATGACTTCCTTTTTTGCCTTCCTACACACCAAGCCCCTTCTGATAAGAGGTCTTCTCTAAAAGGAAATAGTTTGCTCCCAATGGGTGCAAATTCAATCCTTAGAGAGTAGACCCCTTTTCAGATGAGAGACAAAAACAATTTGACATAGCTGCCTCCCTTGAAAGTCTATCTATCCATTCCCATGGATGAAAGTCCCAAAAATCCTCAATACTGAAAATCCACTTTTCCAATACTGAAAATCGCCTTTTCCCTGTACTTTATATAGGACAAAGATCTGCTCAATACTGAACTTGTAACAGTGTTTTCAGAGAAAACAGATGTCCTCTAACCCTGAATTTTCAGTTTTTCTACTGCTGTGACCTTGAAAACTAAGTCAAAGTCACCAAAATGTAACCAGTTCTTTATTATGTCTCAATTATATATCCATGAAAATTTGGTAAGAATCCAACCACTGGTTCACAAGATATTATGCAGACAAGAAAGTGTCACGCCCACACCAATGCATGGCCGTTGCCAATGGGATCCGCATCAAAATCAATATGTCCTCCCGCCTGTAGGTTGGGTGGGTGGGGGGGGGGGGGGGAGGGGAGGGGGAGCATAATTCAGTATAAATACTGAAAAATTTCACCCATGTATGATGTAGTCCCCTTAATCAATTTAAACACAACCATTTTGGTTTCTTTTTTTCAGACAGCTAGGTGGAAGCCATGAAGCCCAGGCTGCAACATAAATTTAACAATTTAATCTTATTTTCATCTAAAACTTGTTCAGATGACATCAAATTTCAGAGATTTTATTAGCAGACTTCATCTTCATACAGTTCCTGGCTACACCACTGTAAATCTATAGTGAGTCCTAAAACAGACCAAGAGATGGATAGACTGCCAGACCCTGTATTATGTCTACCTATGTTTGTTTTATTGGGGCTTTACATTGCTTTCAACAATCTTTCAGTCATAACATGATGGTGTCTGGATGTGGCAGGGAGCTCAATACTCACTTTTAGAGTGCTGCATCACTGAAATATCATGTCCCAGACACTTGACATGATATTCCACCCAGCCATTATACTAACACTGAGCTGACCAGTTCTGATTCCTAGCTCTATTTTCTTAATGCTGACCGCCCAGCAAAACAGCACAGCTAGTACCATTTTTAAAGTCTTTGGTATGACTTGAATCAAAAGGGATTGAATCCTTTACTTCCCGGGCACAAAGCGGATGCCACTGTGCCTGTACACCTATGTTAAGTATTGGTTCAAAGCACACACAAAACACTGTTTTGTGTGTGATTTATACCAACATACCGTATTAATCCGCCTATAAGACGGGGATTTTTCCCCAAAAAAAGCCCCCAAAAATCCAGACCCGTCTTATAATCGAGGTCTTTGGCCATATCGGTATTTTCGGCAAAGTCCGGTGGTGCCACGTGGTCACGGAAAATGCCGATCTTCGAAACCGATAGAAGGATATGTTTACCTTCGTCCCTTGATAGAAATAGCAGCAAGGTAATTTTTTAGGTGAAGTACCGAATTTTTCTGTGTATTACTCGCACCCGTGTATAACACGCACTGAATATTTGCTAAATAGTTTTGAAATAAAAAAAAAAGATGTTCCTATGTAAAACACAAAGAATTTATCCGTGCATTATTTACTAAGTTACCAGATACCAAGTGTGTCAAATTTCACTAGGATTGAGTTGAAAATGGCCGGATTCGGAAGGTTTAGAGTAGAAACAGGCCGAATTTACGATAATGCTAACTGAATTTTCATTGTGCAGCTCTGTTACCATGGGCCTCAGGCAACTTGAGATAGTGTAGGCAGTTCTTTGCTTCCCCACTGCAGACGCTATGACAATAAAAATATAGTTATTTCTTTTGTGTTCTCATAATTAACACCTTCTTTGTGTCACTTTGTGTCACTTTCTTAACTGAGACGTGAAATTATCAACTCAGTGCCTCAGGGCAATGCAAACAACAACTAAAGTCGACTAGTTGTCATTCTGACTGCCAATTAACCAATTAAGTGCACAGATGTATGCTGGTAGTTTTTGTTTTTTTTTTTCTTTATCATAAACATTGTTTATTTCAAACAATTTTTTTAAGTTGGAAGAAAAGTTAAAAAAAAAGAAAAAAAAAAAAAAAAAGAAAAAAGATAAACATATGGTAAGAAAATAAAAGATAAAATGCAAATGACCGATCTACCTACCTCAAAAGCCCAGTTGGTTTTGTTTATTATCAATAATTTTAATAATTGCAAAAAATTAAATACTTTCATTTTTTCAGTGTATGATCGTTTGTGCCAATATTTATGTTCTACCAAATTTATTTCCTATTTTGAACTACAATAAATCAGTTGTGCAGGCTGATTTATTCAAGTTACGGTGTGAGACTTGTCAAAGTCCGGTAATCAATACAGATTCATATGCATATGCCTGTTTGAGTAGTTTCCCTTTGAAGAGATCACATGATCAGCAAAATAAAAAAGCGTAAACAAAAAGAGCATGGACATGAAAAGGATATCAAATTACTGCAAAACAGATGGAGTTGCTTGTTTTGAGCTGACAGAACCATGGTATGGGCGAGATAGGTATAAAAAATCATGAATATCTCATAGCAATCATTCTATTTCGCATTTTTACCGGGCGATCGTGAATGTCATGAGTTTTCGCGACCGATTATCTTGGCGATTTCTGTCCCGATTTTGGTGTTCCTATAAATAATACACATCGGATTTTTATAAACGTTTTTTGGGTAAATAAGGTGCGTGTTATACACAGTTAAATACGGTATGCATGCTTGTAAGTGGTGTTGGAAGTTTTTTTAATTGTACTTTAGGAATTTCTGAGTGGCAGGGAATATCTCCGACAGGCGACTTTTTTAACCCGTCTTATAATTAAGTAAAAGCAAAATCCTGCCTGGGAAGGGCCCAAAAACAGCCCCCGTCTTATAAACAAATCGTCTTATTGGCGGATTAATACGGTAGGTACATATATGCATACTGTGACTGATCTGGCAGTCTATTCATCCCTTGGACTGTTTTTGGATTCACTATACAATTAAAATGGGAAATGATAATGCCCCGCCACTATCTTGTGGCTGGTAGATAACTGTCAAAAACTGACAAAATTTGCCCATCAGCAATGCGAAACCAGATTTCCATAATATCCATGCACAAATCAAGTTTGGTGAAAATCTATTGACATTTACTCAAGTTATCATCCGGAAACCAAAATATGGAAGGACTGACTGACGGACATCCAACCCGAAACCATAATACCCAGCCACTATCATGTGGCGGGGTATTACAAATAAATATGCAGGTTTTAAAAAAGGGCTTAGGGTCAGGGTTCAAAATCAGATATTCTGAAGCATTTCAATATAAATTGGAAACATCCTGTAGCTCTATCAATGGGGAACATGCTCTCCAATACAAGATTTAGATATGTAGTAATTATCCAATGGAAGGGAGAGAATGACCGTAGAAAATATTTCATGATCAATCTCCACGAAAGAATGTTGCTGACCTCAGAGGGTGATGAACCCGCGACCTCCTGGTCTCCAGTCGGACGGCGCATCCAACTGAGCCACCGAGGCCTACTTCTTTATGAGAAATGTACTTTTGTATGAGAGAAACATGCCACAAAATATCTCTTACATGTACTTCCCAAGAACATTAATTTTGTGACAGATACTCATTAGAATTGCCTCAGTGAGTCAATTCTCATAAACACACACAACATGTGTTTTTCTTGTAGAAATAAGAAAAATATTTATTGCCTCAGTGAGTCAATTCTCATAAACACACACAACATGTATTTTTTTGTGGGAATAAGAAAAATATTTATTGCCTCAGTGAGTCAATTCTCATAAACACACACAACATGTATTTTTTTGTAGGAATAAGAAAAATATTTATTTGGGTAGACCTCTACCTTGAGCCATAACTGAAGTGACATATTAACCCTTAAAGCCCTTGGCATAATTGTAGCAGATGACATTCTTTATTTATTTTTTTTTCAGAGAAAATAAGACTTGACATTTCATGAATATCCTGAAATGCCAAACCTTATTTTCTCTGAAAAAAAAAAAATCAAAATGTCATCTGCTGCAGTAAAATGCAGCCATTAGTATTTTAATAATATACACAGATATGCAAGTGATATCATGATAAATTTGATCACTTAACCAAAATTGGACTGAAAATGACTGATAATCAATGAAATTGATTAACTGTACACCACTAATCCCTGCATTAATTTATGGTGTAATACTGGGCAGTTACAGTCATAAAGAGAGTGATACCACTAGGATTCACTTAAATCCCAATTAATCCCTTTTGTTTGTTGATAATCTAATTCCTATCAACTTCATATCAAATATCCCATAACAAATTAATCCGGCTGAGAAAAGGCATAATTTAAAAATCAATCATGAAATCTAAAAATAGAATGTTGAAATTGAAATATGTTCCCCAAGCATGGCCGAGAAACTACAATAAAATAACTAATAATTAGTTTTTCATGTTATTTCAGGGATATACTAACAAAAGTAATTACTTTCAGAATACTAATGGATGTCTTGGGAACAAGCATAAAAGTGAACTGAAATTTCATGCTTAGCATCGAAGTTCTCAATCTTGAAGTCAGGATTAATCCTGAAGTTTATCATCACTGAAATTTGAATATTATCTCAGCCCTAGCAGGAGAAAAAGGTGTAATAGGGCATTTGTGAACCAGCGATAGTCCATATCAGCCTGCAAATCAGCCCTATCTGGTCTAGGTTTCTGCCATTTATTGCACACTCAGTTTATTGCATACTCACATGCAGTTTATTGTATACTCATAAGCGGGCAGTTACTTGTATCATCATAAGCAGGCAATTAATTGTATACTCATTAGTGTGTGTGTTTGTGTGTGTGTGTGTGTGTGTGTGTGTGGGGGGGGGGGGGGGGGGGCCTTTGGCTCAGTTGGACGTGCATCCGACTGAAGCTCAGGATGCGGGTTTGACCCCCGCCGGATCTGCAATTCTTTTGTGGATTGATCATGAAATGTTTTCTACTGTCATTCTCTCCCTTCTGCTGATTCAAGACAGGCAGTTATCAGTTTCTTGTGAAAGAATACCGGTAAGCACAATACTGGTTAACCACTTAGGGGATAAAGCCTGCCCAGTAAAAGTGTTGTTAGGTAAATTTACCGCCCTAGACATGACCCCATTGGGTTGGCTGGGCTGTAAAACCTCAAAACAAACCACCTCTTAAGTGGGTAAATATTTTTTCTTATTTCTCCATATAAACATATGTTGAGGTACTCATAAGAGGTGCCTTGGTGATCTGCTTCTAACGAATACTCGCAACACGTTTTCAAGGAGATATAAGAAAAATATCAATACTTTTTGACTGAGCTAATATTACCAGTAGTATTATGCTGACTGAACTTGGCCTTTGTAGTTTAAACTTTACCACACTCTAAGCTGATTCAGCAATCAACAAATTGATATTTTTCTTGTTTCCCAGAAAACAAGATTTTTATGCAAATTTTCTCCATTGCAATTTGCTTGAAATGTCAAATCCTGTTTTCTGAGAGAAATAAGAAAAATATTTTAATATGTTGTCTGCTGAAAATTTTACCCAGAATGCTAAGCGCTAAATAGCTCCATGCTACAGAAAATGCCCTAAAATTTTGAATACTTCATTCCATACTTCTTGTTGTTTAAATGTTGTTTTAAACACTGATCAGACTACACAGAAGGAGATAACAGCATTTGATCAGTATCTACACTGTTTGGCATTCATCCATCAGATTTTTAGAGAGATTGGCATGTGGTAGAATGGACTTGTTCCGATTTTAGGAGTAAGTACGGCATAGTTCCAAATAAGGTGCTTTTTTTTCACAAAAAGTATTGATATTTATCCCAACACTTTAGCAATGGGGATACTTTAAACATAGCTAATCATCTGTCCATCTCTCATGCTATCACCTCCTAAACCACTGGGCAGAATTTAATGGAACTTGCTACATGACTACCCTACATGGAGAGTGTGTCTGTCCAGCGGTCCATCCGTCTGCCACACTATTAGCAACATTACCACCAAGCATGGGGATTCTGCCGTGGCATGCCACTGACTGCACAATCTAATTTTTTTCTTATTTTAACATAGGTTTCTGTTGAGAAATAAGAAATTTATTTGGTCTGGTACCCTCTCTTATCTTACGCTATGGTATGGTATTAAAGGAGGTACCAGTACGGTAAATATGGCACAGGTTATCTCAAGCTATCAATAGGGTACTTTTGCTCATAACAGTAAGCAATAAAGGTAAACCTGAGACAGTTTCCAATAGCTTTCTAAATTGACAATATCATTAATTTTATGATTATTTTACAAGCCCAAGGACTTTCAATATACCCTTAAGTGCAGACCATACTACTTCAAACGCAAGGGATTTACATAATTACTACTTAGCTCTTTATGTAATCTGGAATTTTGAAGATTAAAATATTATTTTTTTATGTTTCCTTTTTTCGTGACATGTACACCTGGGATATAATACCATATTCACTTTAAGAATTCGTACAGACATGCCTGAGCAAACAGTGTAGATCCAGATCAGATGCTTCAGAATGTTGCAGCTGATCAGGGTCTACACTGTTTGCCATTCATCCAGCAATACATGTATATTAACATAAGATCATGTAGCTAATTTGACATGTCCAAATTTTATTTAAGTGTGAAAAGAAGTTAAATGTCCGAATACTTACTCTGCTTTTAACATATTTCAGGATGTCATTTTTTTTGCCTGGTACTTTTCTTAGAAGAAGTAAAAGCAAAGTATTGTCATGATTTGATTAAAACCTTTAGTCAAAACTAACAAGGCATGAACAATTTTATTACTATTCACAGGTTTTTAAAAAAAATCTGCACATTTCAGTTTTCCCCATTGTACAACCCCTTGCAGGTTACACAAAAATCAATAGAGACAGTAGTTCAGAGGTAGGTTTTTGAGAAGTACTACTTGTTCAAAAGTTCTGAAGTTTTCCATATTGTGATGATGAAACATCAATTATTAAAATATTAAAAAATTAGTGCAGAAAAGCAACAAATATTTTCTTTAAAACAAAAAAAAATCAGTTTTCTATAGAAATTACATATGTCTGACCAATTTTTTGGCAAAAAAAAAAAAAAGCCCCTTCCTCCACCCCCGCAACCCGCCCCCAACAAAAATTAAAAGATTAGTCTCTCAGCAGAAAATGACTGCAAATGATTTCAAAAAGAACTTTCCAAACAATGTCAAAAAGGGGGAACTGCTAGTTACAAAACCTACTACAACGTACTAAAAGATACATGGCCTTTAGCTGAGAAAACAATACTGAATTAAAACTCTTACATAAACAGGATGCTCTTTTTTCACTCTAAAAATGGGGATATCTCTTATTTCTCTAGAAGAACTTTTATTATGGGTAGTCATTAGAATTGCCTCAGTGAGTCAATTCTCATAAATATGCACAACATATATTTTTCTTGTAGAAATAAGAAAAGTATTTATGTAAATACACAGGTCTCTATCCGGAGTCATAGCTGGAGAGATGAATTGACCCTTAACCTTTACCACACTCTGGGCTAATTCAGCAGATGACAAATTGATGATGTTTTGTCTCATTTATCCCAGAAAACAGGTTTTGACAGTTCATGCAAATTGTCTCAATTTGCATGAAACGTCATAACTGTTTTCTGGGAAAAATAAGAAAAATATTTCAAAATGTTGTCTGCTGAAATTTTTACCCAAAGTGCTAAGCATTAAAGCACTTTTTAGCATAATTGTAGCAGACGACATTGTGTTTTTTTTTAATTATTTTTCAGAGAAAATAAGACTTGGTATCTGCCTAGCAGATGATTCACATGAAATGCCAAGCCTTATTTACTCTGAAAAAAAACAACAACAACAAACACACACAAAAAATCAAAATGTTGTCTGCTACAGTTGTGATTAACATGTTAAGGGTTGATTAACAATCAATCCTATCTCTAAATGTAATTGAGTTTTTCAATTACCAGTCAGCTTAGGTCATTGTCTTTGCAATCTAATTCAAAGTTCCAGACAAGACACTTTTTTCAACTGAAAAATATTGATTTTTTTTCTTATTTTTCCATGAAAACATATGTTGTGGGCACACATTAGAAGTGCCTCACCAAGGCACTTCTAATGAGCACCCACAACTTATGTTTTTGTGGAGATATAAGAAATATATTAGCTGGATATTCTCTCTTATCTGGATGTCGTAAGTGCAACTGAAGCTCTGTATCCTCTCATTACAAATTACATGCAGTTACATCTATAGTTTCAATTTCTCTTAAAACTAAAATGATTTACTATATACACTGTTTTTGGACAGAAAGGCCTGAGCAAATTGTATTTAAAAATTCAAAATATCACTTTCAACTGTGATTTTTATCTTTTTTTTTTTTTTTGCATATTTTATTTACACATCACCAAAACATACCTATATAATTTTGACCCCCTTAAACCCCACTTTTATATGGTAAAACTGGGGTTTACAGGGGTATACATTAGTTTTCTTATTTCTGCTCAAAACATAGATTGTGGGGACTTGTTAGAACCGCCTCGGCAAGGCAGTTCTAATGAGTCCCCACAATCTATGTTTTGAGCAGAAATATGAAAATTATCAGAATTTTTCATCTGAAAATTTTCATATTTTGGTGGTAAAAATTTCAGTATATTTGAACAGGCATGTTTTCGTAATGACATTAAAAATGTGAAACGATAATACACTGCCACTATCTTGTATTGGGAGATAACTCTGTCAAAAATTGATGAAATCTGCCCATTAGCAAGCCCGTACCAGATCTCCATAATATCAATGCACATACCAAGTTTGGTGAACATTGGTTGATACTTACTCAAGTTATTGACCAGAAATGAAAATACAGATGTGTGATGGGGAGATAATTGTCAAAAACTGACGAAATTTGCCCATTAGCGATCCCAAAAAAGTTTGGTAGAAAGTCATTGATAGTTTACTCAAGTTATTATCCGAAAACAAAAATATGGACAAACAGCAGGCAGACAACTCTGTCAAAAATTGATGAAATCTGCCCATTGACAATCCAAAACCACTCACCCCTGATATATACATTGTATGTGTACGCACAATCTGAATAAAATCCATCAGAAACTATGCAAGTTAGAGAGCCAAAACCAACTGCTGAAGGACGGGCAGATGGACACTTGAATGGGAAAACATAATATCCCACCACTATTGTGTAGTAAGGTATAACAATGGATTGGTTGTTGACAACCCTTAGTAAGAAAATTCTGAATAGATCTAAAGACTTTTCCTACTTCAGAAATTTGTTCAACAAATGTTCAAACTTGCAATCCATTACATTTATATTGGGAAACAGTGTTAGTCACTTTCTCAAACTATATTAACGGGAAAGACAATAATAGAAAGTATGTCTACCAGGATAGAACTTTCCAAGCTAAACATTTTGGTCATAATCGATCAGCAAATAATAAAGGAGTTTAAATATTTGAAAACCAACTGTCATGGAGGCAGCCATTTTTAGGCTTTGTGACATCACACGGCCCTAATTAAATATGCATAAACAGAATCAACAGCATATAGAGGGATATTTTGTCTTAATGTTTCTGAACATGTTTTTTAAAGAGGTAAGCAACTTATTTTCCAAAAACAAATGCTTTCGTAATAAAAATAATGCAAAATTTTAAAATTTAAAAATTCTTGAAATCTCATTAACTATTCAAAATGGCAGCATCGATGTCGGCCATGTTAAATCCTTCAAACAATAACAACTTTGTTATTTCTTGACCCATTTTGATCAAGCGTATCAATTTTTAAGATTTGATTAGCTCTTTGTTGTGAACTTTATTTTATAATAGAGTTGCATTCCCCTTTAAAAGACTCATAGAATAAACTTACAATAAATTTGTGGTATCTTTTAATCCACAAAAAACATGTGGTACTCATTAGAAGTGCCTTGGTGAGAGGTGCTTCCAATGAGAACCACAATTTATGCTTTCATGGAGAAGGAAAATATTTATCTGAAATTCCTTTCTTTACAGCTCTATTGAAATTGATAAAACTAGAGCAAGTCGATGGCGCACCATCGCATATCCCCGTGCCAGTGCCATCGCATATCTCCGCACACATCAAAATTCCAAATGCATTCCTCCAGTCCTCATCCATAGATCTATTACCTGTGACAGTTTCAAGGTTCTAGCTCAAAAAGCCTTGGAGGTGTGACAATAAAAAAAAAAAAGGACCAAAAATCCTACTTTTTGACCTCTGGTGATCCCCAGACATGCCCTCTGGGCAAAATTTTTGCACCACTGTATTCTATTCTTCATTACCTTTGATTTGATATGCAACATGATTATGTTTGTACAACATGGATTTTAGACCCTTCGGGGCCACACCCCACTGGCCCTGCCCCCAGGGGTTACATCAAAATTCAGAATCTGTTCCTAAAGTCCTCATCCATAGGGCTATTGCCTGTGAAAGTTTCGAGATTCTAGCTTAAATAGTCTAGGAGCAAGGGAGTGACAGACGGATGGGGAGGCGGGGTATCATAATATCCCCGCTTTTTCTTTGAAAAGAGCGTGGATAATAATTCACATTTCGCTCTCTCTGAGCAAATACAGCAGACGGCAAATTGATGGCATTTTATAAAAAAAAAGCATTTGACATTTCATACATGTCAAATCTTGTTTTCTGGGACAAGTAAGAAAATATTTCAAAATGTTGTCTGCTGAATTTTTTACCCAGCATGCAAAGTGTCAACTTACAGTTTGTGTGATAACTGCTAAGTCATCTCCATTGACATTAATGTAGCCTCCTGCAGTGGCTCTGAATGTAATGTTGTGGTTTGTGCCTGACTGGAACACCAAATGCCCATTCTGTGTGAGAATACGTGGCCTGAAACAAGACAGAGATTACTTCTTTAATGCACAGCTCAAGATAAAAGTGGGGAGAGGTATCCACAATTTTTTTTTATTTGAGCCAGCGCACAACAAAACCTACAATAAGGCTTATAAATGCGACCAGGGAAGACTCAGATCAGCCTGCAAATTGGCAGTCTATCAGAGAACAACATAAAAAGTAAGCAATGTTATAGAACTACTTGTCCCTCAGATTTATTGTTTACTTTAATAACCCTTAAAGCACTAATCACAACTTCAGTGGATCATACTTTGATTTTTTTTATTTCAAAGAAAATAAGACTTGATATTTTATGTGAATCAGACAATTAACATGAAATGTCAAAATCTTATTTTTCTCTGAAAAATAACTAGTCATGTCATTTTTTGGGTTGTTGCCTAATGCATTTTATCTTTGACAGGTTATCCTGAAAGAAAGACACTTTGCATAAAACGTCAGTGACTTATAACCCACAGGATTGCTTGCCATTGGATTTTGATGCCATTTGAGAGACAAATTACATACATGCAAAATGCTAATGGCTTTCTTCCACATGTTTTCTGGTTATGTCGCAGGATTCCTTAATATTTGACTACTGTCAGACCCCAGTTTATCCCAGTAATTGAACTGGAAAAGGTGACACGACAGTAAATCTGTTTTAGAATGCCATCTGCTACAAATTTTAGCGCTTAAGGGTTAAGACCATGCACTAATATCGTCACCATACTTACCACTTAACACTAAAAACTTGGGATTATCCGATTTTACATGAGTTGTACATGTTTTTCACGTGTTATTGACTAACAGGAATTTAACACTGAAGTGAAAAATCAAACCGAAGCAGTGTTGACCATGTGACTGTGGAGCAGAAGACAAAAATGCTGTATTCGGGGCACAATGTGTGTGAGGAAAAAGGTGTTAGAATCTCACTGTAGGTGTCTTGTGTTGTTTAACCTTTACCACTCTCTTGCCTAACTCAGCAGAAGACAAATTGGTGATATTTTTACCAGAAAACAGATTTGACATTATGCAGATTGTCTCCATAGCACTAATCATCACTGACATCACAGAGTAGGACAAACACTGAAACAAAACCATTTCCATACTTGGCCACTAAGATTTCTTTTTCATGCTTTTTCAGTGACCTTTACTGTTACACATCACGAAAACACGCCTATATAATTTTGACCACCTTAAACCCCACTTTTATATAGTAAAACTGGGGTTTACATGGGTATACATTATTTCTCTTTGAGGTGGTTCTAATGAGTACACACAATCTATGTTTTTTAAGTAGAAATATGAAAAAATATCAGATTTTTTTTTTTATCTGAAAATTTTCATTTTTTGTGATTAAATTTTCAGTATAGTTGAATAGGCATGTTTTCATAATGACGTGAGTAGTTCATTCACAAGCAACCTTGAAGCTGTGATTGCTATATCCCGTAGTGTAACGGTTGTTTGTCCTACAATGAGATATAGCAGTAGTTTTCCTATTATCTCCCTTGCCAGATAAAGCACGAGGTAGACCAAATACTGACTAGGTCCTTCTTCTAACTGGAATACTCTAATTTTTTCATAGGTATCGGTAGAATTTAAATGGTTTTTATTTTTTTTCCACATCCATATGACAGATTATATTATATTACACAGAAAATGTTGCTTTTTGATAGTTTGGAAGATCTTAGGCATATGGCCATAATTACATTGTAAATTAGATTTTTTCAAGGAAATGGAAACTAAACAGAGGAAACCAAATGACTGGACCTACTTGTTTATAAAGAGTACTCAGGGGAATTAACTGACTGCTATCTCCCATTGTAATGTTAGGCCAAGTATAAACAAGTTTCAAGTCAATTGGCCATTTGGTTCAGGAGAAAAAGTGAAAAAATAGATATTCAAGATGGCCATCTTGGATTTCCAATCGGAACGATTTTAGCTCTTTTTGATCTACACGTCATCTCGATGCTTCTTACCAAGTTTCTAGTCAATTGGCCCAGGGGTGTAGGAGGAGAAGGCTTTTAAAGCAATTGTTGACGCTGCACAACGGATGATGAATGACCCACAGCGGACATTGACATCACAACAGCTCGCCTTGAGCATTTCTTGCTCATGTGACCTAAAAAGTTATGTACATGTACTTGAGGTTTCCAAACCGATCCGGACGAAAAATAGCCGACTCAAACGTTTTTTCACATTTGAAAAAAATAAAAATGAAAAAGTGCCAATTCGGACCATATATTCATCCATGGAAGACATTGCTAGTCATTGTGGTCCATTCCTGTCATAGCGTTTGGCATTCTATTCTATACCGCCATACGCTCCTAGACGCTTTTAGAAAGCAAGCGCCTGTAGCACTTTCACATCATGGCTGTGATTTTGTCGATAAAAGTGAGCAAATGCTCTCACACTGACTGTGGTAATGTGCTGCGCCCCATTGCCAAGGCTCTCACTGTGTTTACTTCCCCACCCACCACTCGGGAAAGGCAAACTAAATACATCGACCCTAGATGACTTCATAGTGAAAAAAAAAAAAAAAAAAAAAAAAGAAAATGAGGTTCGTTTATCTTCTACCGGCACTTTCGATGTTATTTCCAGTCATTTATCACTAAATGCAAACAAGAATTTACGAGGTAAACTTCCTGAAGAAGTGGTGGGGGGGGGGGGGGGGGGGGGGGGGGGGGGGGGGGGAGGGGTTATTATAATTCTTATGGCCATTTTTATACCTGTAGATGAGGGCTATTGGAGACAATATGCATGAAATGACAAATTCGGCTTTCCGGGAAAAATTATTCTTAAATGTCGTCTGCTGAAATTTCGCCCGGTCGCAGGAAGATCACTGGCTACTGATCAACAATATTTAAGGTATAGTATCAGAATCTTCTAATAGGATAATAAATAATGGTAGAGCACTTTACTTCAACACCGTCCTGTGTTTCGTTGTTTTTTTGTCCAGAACGAAATTTCCTCAAAACGCCACTTCGCCGTTAATTAGAAATAATGTCCCTTTCCAACATACAAAGCAGACAATTCCTGACACCACAGAATTCCAGAAAAAATTGCTCTTGTTTTTCTAAAAATGCACAGTGCACCATTCACCTCACCCTACGGAAAATCTCGGCTTATCTCGTAGTCGTTTTTGATTGGACGACTCAAAAAGCGCTATGTTTACGGAAAACGCAAACCAAAATAGAGGCGAAACAGACTGAAAACAAAGAAAGAAAAATCGCATTACAAACAATATTTTGTGATTTGAACTTACTCATGAATGAAACCATACCTAAAATGACGAATCCTGTTGAAATAATACAATGGTAATGTACAACAGTTGAACTTTCTATTCTTTCAACTCACTAACAAGTTTCGATATTTATGCTTTTGCTCAAAAGGTGATTCGTATTATCCATATTTTAATCGAGACAAATCCCCACAGAATAGAACAAAATATTGTTGTTAATGCCACATCTCGCAATAGAAATGATTTTTCTGTGCCAGATTGACCTGTCAGAATGATGTTGTGTCCCTCCAGAATCCGTTCCTCAGCAAACATTTGTTCACTAGTTAAAGAAGCCATAATTCTTGATGTAGACACAATCCGTTGTAAAAATTTTCGTCCAATCAAATGTGTTACGAACGCAACCGAAGATTTCCGTAGAATCCGTAGGGTGAGGTGAATGGTGCACTGTGCGTTTTAAGAAACACAAGAGCAATTTTCTCTGGAATCCTGTGGTGTCAGGAATTGTCTGCTCTGGATGTTGCAAAGGGACACTATTTCTAATTAACGGCGAAGTGGCATTTTGAGGAAAGTTCGTTCTGGACAAGAAAAACAACGAAACGCAGGACGCTGTTGAAGTAAGTGCTCTACCATTATTTATTTACCTATAGAAGATTCTGATACTATACCTTCAATATTGTTGATCAGTAGCCAGTGAGGAAGATGAACCCCGTTTTGTACTTCGCGCCGTTTCAGAATCAAATTTTGGCAACTGTCGAAAATTTACTACAGCCGCAACTGTAAATCATACTTGAAGTTTACTACAGCTGCAACAACACTCCTGCTTCTACTGGAAGTGCCATTATCTCCAATATGTGGCAAGCACGTGACCCGCCAAGACATCGTATATCGCGCAGGAAGTACGTGCGCCTTGAAGCATGTTGAGGGAAGCCGCATAGCAAACATATTGGGCTAATCGATCGCCCAGGGGTTTTAGTTCATCCCTTGGTTGACCGGGTATTTTCGAACTCTGGGGGATATTTGCTTTTTTTATTTCCAGGAATATGGTTGGTTTATGACTTGTTTTACTTCCAGGGATATGGTATACACTGCTGTCGGCCTATTCAGCGCACCTAAGGATTTGAGCTGAATTTTAAAAAAAAGTTCGCTAAACCAGTTTTAATTTTTCAATGTACTAGAACGAAGAATAATTTATTATGAATAGAACAAGTTTATTTTCATTTAATTTCTTTGTCAAATTTAGCAGATAATAATCCCTCAACTTCACCACCCCCTTGTTTGTGTGTCATAAAAAAATGTCTGTCAATGTCGCGCACCTGTTAGAATTTTGCCTGTTGCCTTGGACATAAAGAATGTTTTTAGATTAAAGATGCATTTCTATAATCACTAATCAATTTAGAATATATTTGTGCCATTTTCCTTGTTCACACTGACAAAACCACCTTTTAAATTTCACGTTCAGGGAAAAGGGTCCTTTGATTTCAGTGAAAACAACGTTTTCCTCATTATTTTGAAATAAATCCCCGATTCCCCATGCAACTTGTAATGGACATGTATCTTTTGATATGTTTCATCACATACGCCCACAAAATGATACTTTGGGATTTTTTGGAGAAAATATTTGAGTGAGCAGCATTGGTAGATGCGCCACATTAGGCTACACGGCTGTACCTCAATTAATTTCAGGATATTGAAATTTGAAAAAAAAAAAAAAAAAAAAAAAAAAAAAAAAAAAAAGAAAAGAAAAAAGAAAAAGAAAGAAAGAAAGAAAATCAAAATAGTGAGAAAAAGCAAAAATTCTAGAATTCAAAGTCGAGAAGGTGCTCCCACTACGGAAGAGAATTATTTCAACCCGGACATCTACTTGGCCAATAAAAGGTTGTTTGTTTGTTTTTGTTTACTTTTTTTTTGTTGTTGTTGTTGTTTTCCTGTCTGTATTTTATGTTGGTAATTTCAGAGATAATTTTGTTCACTTTAAAGAATATGGAATATATGAAGTATTTGCCCGTTTACTTCCAGGGATATGGGCTACTGCTACCCCGCTATACAAGCCTATTCGATCGATCTGTCCGCCCAGGTGAACATTTAGTGTTAGGTAAGCTAATTTGGACACAACTACAATGCATGAGATTTATTCCTTTTAAAAATACATAAACCAGACCATAAAAAGGTTAAGGTTAGCCCGTAATCCCGCTATGTAAATTTAACACTGAAGTAGCCTAAAACCAAAATGTTGTAACCTTCGCTTATACATTCATCCATCTATTGAACTGTTGGAGCCCCCATCCATTCACCCGCCCACCCGTCCGTCCGTCCATCTATTGGACTATTGGAGCATCCATCCATCCGCCTACCTGTCCGTGATTCCATCAATCCATCCATCCATCTAGCTAGCTACAGACAACCCTCTTTAAACTGACACTCGATACAACGACAAAATTCGTTATAATGACAATTTAATTGTCACGAAACCTTCGCTTAAGAGGTAACAATTAGTCACAAATTATGCAAGAAAATTGTACTTAATAATTTAAAGAAAGATATGTTTTAGATATTTGTTAGAATCGCCTCACTGAGGCGATTCTAACAAATATCCAAAACATTGTTCTCTGAAGTCTGAGAATAAGAACAAAACAAGACCTTTCTTACATATCAGTCTGCTCATTAAGTATTCTGTACAACAGCAAAGTCATTTTAACGACAACGTCTTTGGGAACAAATGCTGTCGGTGTAACGAAGGTTCACTGTATCTATGATAGTGCAGAATGAAAGTTTGGAAGTAAGGCAAATAAAGATGATAGGGTTAGTAAAAGCATGATAAAAAAAAAAAAAAAAAAAAAAAAAAAAAAAAAAAACAGAACGTACATAATTAGGGAAATGTATGGGTTATCTTACTGAGTCCGGATATACGATTTGGACAAGAAAAGGTGATAGTCTGTTGCAAAGAACAATGGTCCTGTGGAATGAATACTTTCAATCACAGGCTGATGTATGGATTTGAAAAGAAAACGATGCATGTGATGGCCCGGTATATCCCATGAGTCGTTCGAAGTCACATGATGCCGGAACTAGTATGGCAACCAGGCAATATATTACCAGATGGGGCCAAGCAAACAATGGAAAACCAGTTCATATGCCACAGAACCCACCGTCTGACTGTAGACCGTCAATGTCTACACTAAATTGCCACTCAGCCAGCAATTTTAGACACATCAACATGTAGTAAACAAATGAAATGAATGGACGGCACGAGCAGCATTGATTTACCCCACCGCCCACCTACATGCCGGCGACTGCCCACTTTGCATTTTGTTTTCGTGTGTCATGTTTTGTTGTTGTTGTTGCTGTAACAATGCTGCCATCTTCAGTTGCTGCCCACTTTGCTGTCTGATTCTTTCTGTTTATGCAGCTTTGTTTGTTTTGTGTGTATTGTTTCTGTTACAGTTCTTCTTTATTTGTGCGTCTGTGGTTTTAACTCTTCTCTTGCTGGACAAGTCAGGCCCTGTCTTAGCAAACAGCGTAGGTCCGGATCAGTTGGCTTCTCTGGATATGCACTGTTTGTCATTAAATATGTGGATTTCTATCAAAAAACATGGATCAAATAATCTGATTGGCTGGGAAATTAAAAGTGGGCGTGGCATCTTAATTTATTCAGCATAACCAGGGTTAATATGTGTTAATTCTGTCATTATTTGTTCCGCGTCTCTCCTTCTCTTGGTGCCTCGGGAGGGTTGTGGCATTTCCAGGGTATCTTCACTTATATTTTGTGGACAATATTTCAGACTAGGATAAAGATTTGGTGCCAGTAAAATCGATTTGACGCCCAGCCCCACCCTACCTCCAGGTAGTCTTTGGGTAGAGTGTTTACAATCGATCCATAGGATACAAACGTCAAAATTTCCTTAAGGTAGTTGTCTACATGGTTATCACTGACCAATGTAATCAAACCGCGCGTTAGACGAAATCCAGGTAACGGTTATTTATAGCCGCGCTATTCTTGTCGCTGTGACATCAGAATGCTGTTTAGTTATCCGAGAAACAAAATACGCTTTAATCCTTTCATCTCGGACTCTCTCGTCTTTGAATTTGAACGCGTCCATTGTTTGTAAATAGGGGGTTTAGTCAGTGATCATTAACAATATTGCAAACAGTGTAGATTCAGATGAGATGGCTTATTATGAGCCATCTCATCTGGAGCTACACTGTTTGCAAAGCTGTCTGTACCGGTCTACAGGGTTGAAAGGATTACCTCTGAGCATACTTGGGAAAAAGTTAGGCAGATGACATTTTGAAATATTTTTCAAACTTTTCTCAGAAAACAGGCTCTGACATTTCATCAAAAGAGACAATTTGCATGAAATGCCAAAGCCTGTTTTCTTGGTTAAATAAGAAAAATATCACCGATTTGTCGCCTACTGAATTTGCCCAGTGAATGGTATTAAATGCAAATGAGAAACAGTTTTTAATGGAACGCGCGCGCGTGCGTGTGTGTGTGATGTTTTTTGTTGTTGTTGTTTTTTTTACACTAGTTTTCTTCAACTGGTTTTTATCAACATATCTATTGTATACCAGTCAAATACTGGAATGTACACCCTCCCTAGTCCCTCCTAGTTCCTGTGACAGTCATTTATTTACATTTTTTTTTTCTCACTCGCTGCGTCCCAAATATATGAGTCCCTTACAAAATTATGAGTCCAAAGCACTGTTTTCTTTAAGGATTTCAATTATGGTGAGTCCTGGGACTCGCAAAAATGAAATCTGTGAGTTTCACAGAGAAATCACGAGTAGCTGAAAAGGGACTCGCATGTAACAAAAAACATTGCATGTTATCCTTGACTGCAGCTGTTTTAGAATTCGTCTCAAAAATAAAAGTGAAGATACTCAGGAAACGCCACAATCACGAAGCAAAGCTTTCCCGAGACACGAAAAGAAGGAGAGATGAGGAACAAACAATGACAACACAAACTCCACATATGAAACCACCGACGCACAAATAAAAAAGAACTGCAACGGAGGATCCGCCTCGGAAAGGTGTGTAGAAAAATTACAGGGCCCGGTTGTTCAAAGCGTCGTTAGCTTAACGAGCTTGTTAGTGGTCAATATGTTAACTGTTCTAGTAAGTATGTCTAATTCACAGGTATTTTTGCTGAAAAAAAAAATGTGAGTAGCTTTTGCAAATGCAAAAGCTACTCACATTTTTTTTCAGCAAAAATATTTGCATATTTTTCATATTTAATGATCAAAGTTTTAACGATACGTTAACTAACGACAACTTAAGTTTTGAACAACTGGGCCCTGGTAATTAAAGCTTAAAACTGTCTTACTGATCAAATCTCGAGAATGATATACAGCTACGTGCCAGACGTTTTGAACAAAATGAAGCAAAATGAAAACTTCCATGGACTTCAATGAAACTTCACGTTTGATTTTTAATTCATAATAACTCAATTTTATATTGGTAGTGTTTGAAAGCAAACTGAATAAAGCAATAAGCGATTTTTTCCTTTAATTTTATCCTTTCTTTTGGCTATAGACAAAATGATTTGAATCCAAAATGAAATTTTGAAATAAGCACGTTTTCATTGCTTTAATGGCGACGTCGCCAAAGACACGCCTATTTGATGGGCAAGCTGTTTAAAAGGAGTTGATACAATAGGCAACGCCTTAAATGTTTTTTGTCTCCGTTCTGAAAAGGGGTCCATAGTAAAAGGAAAGAATTGCCTCCCTTGTCAAAATGGCGGAAAATCTACCAGTATCCAGACCCATTAAATGTTAATGAGATAATGGAACATTTTTTTGACAAATCTATTGATTTTGTACGTTGATGCGGATTATTCAATACAAAATATATGTTCACCGTTAGTAGTGGGTCATAACAACCCAGCGGGCACGTCATGACGTTGCATCGACATTGATCCGATGTTGTATAAACGTCATGTGCCCGCTAGGAAGTTTTACTACTACACGTAGGTGGGTGTCGCCGCAAGGCAGTACAAAGTAGTATTGGTACCGCAATTTACGAAGAAGAAAGTGCCCCAGGACACCTCTATTCTTATTTGTTATTCGAAAAAAAAATAAATAAAAATAAAATAAATAAAATAAAATAAAAGCCTAGGATTAAGATATTCAAAGGTTACTTTAAATAAAAAGGAAGGCAATTGTCAGGAATCGATACAATTACCTATAACTCCTTCCGTCCAAGACGCCAGAGGGAAAGAAGGACGCACTTAAAGCAATGGAACCACAATCAAAACACTACAAGAAGAAAGCCAAAAGGACAGTTTTTCCCCAAAAATTTAACCAAATTGCAATCCAAAATAATAATTATAATAATAATAATAATAATAATAATAATAATAATAATAATCACCAGGACATACACGCAAAGACATACGGTGAAAGAAACAGTAAACCACAGCAGAAGCACCGCCTGGAATGGTCAGTAAACGTTAATTCAGAGATACGATAAAAATCGTTTTATTTTTGATCAAGAACGAGAGACTAACTGAAATTTTAAAGGCCGTCATATTTTATTATAGTATTAATACCATATATCAACTTATTAAACCTTTCTTGGATAATAAAATGTATATTTTCTAGGAAAATGGAGCCTTTAAACATTTCTACAACAGATGATGACTGTCGGATCTTGCATTATGAAAACACGCCTATTCAAATATATTGAAAATTTCACCACCACGAACTGAAAGTTTTCATACAAAAATTCTGATATTTTCATATTTCTGCTCAAAACATAAATTGTGGTTACTCGTTAGACCCGCCTTGGCACCGCCTCGCCAAGGCGGTTCTATCGAGTACCCACAATCTATGTTTTTGAGCAGAAAGAAGAAAAAATAATGTATATCCCTGTAAACCCCAGTTTTACTATATAAAAATGGGGTTTAAAGGGGGTCAAAATTATACAGGTATGTTTTCGTGATGGGCCTTGTGTACTGTATATACCCATAGAAAAAATAGTGTATACCCCTGTAAACCCCAGTTTTACTATATAAAAGTGGGGTTTAAAGGGGTCAAAATTATATAAGTATGTTTTCGTGATGGGCTTTGTGTAATGTATTTGCCCATAGAAAAAATAGTGTATAACCCTGTAAACACCAGTTTTACTATATAAAAGTGGGGATTAAGGGGTCAAAATTATATAGGTATGTTTTCGTGATGGGCTGTGTGCATTGTATTTGCTCTAATTAATCGGACAGCCAGATCTGTGCAAACAGTGTATACCCAGAGCAGAACGCGGCTTCTGCGCTGGGCATTTGCCCTCCATAGTGTCCAATAATTCTGTAAGCGGACAGCGAAGGTCCTGATCAGACTATGCGGATATACAGGCTGATCAGGACCTTCGCTGTCCGCATTTTGACAGCCAATTTGATAATGAACATACACAGAAGTTCGGCTGTGAAAAAAAAAATAAATGAAAGGACAGATTGCAGATACTGGCAACACAGACGTTGGTCGCCCTGCACGAATGCTGGTCGAAGATGTTGGCAGGTGAGAAATTGCTGGGTTACCTCACAACAGGTTATAAAACAGCCTGATCTGTACATTTATTCCAATGCACACTCGTCAGTTCCCTTTTACCATGACGATGTTCAACCTTTTAATATGTACCTTTACCACTCTTTGGGAAAATTCAGTAGCCGGTAAATTGATGATTTATTCTTATTTTTATTTATTTTATTTTATTTTTTTTTTTTTTTTGCAGGAAATAGGTTTAGACATTTCAAGCAAAATTTGCATGAAATGTCGGTCTATTTTCTGGGAAAATAAGAATAATATTTCAAAATAGTGCTAAGCAATATTTCAATTTTTTTTTTTTTATCCAGAGTGCTAATTCCTAGAGAGAAATTGACCCATTTATGCCTTTATAAAATTGGCAAAACACGGCATTTGATCTGGATCTGCACTGTTTGCAATAAGTTCATAAGTTCAATAATAAAGTAAAAACAAACCAGACAAACCTTCAACTGCACATGGACCTGCCTAAAGGAAGAGGAAGACTAGTCTAATAGGCATAAATGGGTTAATAATGTAGGTGTTACTGAATACACAAACAAAAACTTACTGTTCTGGTTGGATCTGTCTTTTACTCCTTGTATTCTGTGAAGTTTCTTTTGCTAATAGCAACCAAATCAGAACAAGTAAAATGTACCCAGGTGGGCGGAATCCCATGTTTACTGTCCCAGTGTGATTTAACTTGTTGCTGCTGAAAGACAATACCTTTAATTTTGATGAATAGGACTAGTCCATTTTTACGAGGGATCTCAAAGTTTTATATAATCGAAGGTCTATGTTATCTCAGTTCAGTTATTCTTAAAAGTAATATAATTTAATGTTAAGCATGTTTAATTTGTTGTAAATTTCACAGTTTAATTTACATTGAAATTAGACCAACTTTATTCAGTTTCATCATAGTGCTCAATCTCGTCGTGCCACCCCTTAAATTAAAGATGGTATGTACCGATTAATTGGGTTTGGGCCATTGGAAAACGTACCTTTTTCACAGAATGGAATTCTTAATGTAGAAAACAAGATATGTGACCATCTTATAACATACGAGACCAGCGAAGACCCAGATCAGCTTGCGCATCAGTGCAGGTTGATCAGTGGGCGCATTTGGTTCATGGTATATTCAATCGTATATAATATGCAAGCGGACACCAAAGCTAAGCTACATACGTCGCAGTGCGCACACTTACTCAGAAGATTGTCATAAACAGTGGATTATAGCTATCAAAGTCAATTAACCCTTTCCCTGCACTGTCTGGTCTTTGCTGCTTATCAACATGCTATTTCCCTTCTAGTCTGTTCACAGAGAACAGTGAATGCTCTGACCAGATTGCGCAGGTCGGTTTCGGGCCTCTCCGCTAGGGTATGTGATAATGTCAGTTTTCGCCGTGGTCGTTCTTAATTAGCATTCCGTAGTGTGTCGTACAGAGGGCCAGTCACGGCCAGGAACGGACCTGATATGACCGTGTTGTTTGCTCAGTATAAAATTCTATTACATTTCAAGAGCACAGCGACTCGCTTGGGAAAAACACCCTTTTTCAATGAACTGCGACTAACAAAATGTGTCTTATGGGCGTATCTGTGCAGTCTGATCGGGGTCTTCGCTGTCCGCTTACAGTGTCTTGGATAGTGTAAATTGTATCAGCTGGAGACAGAGACGCAGATCAGACCATAAAGGCGCGGGGAGGGGTGGGGAGGTGCGGGTGACGCATATTTCATTTTTCGAGTGAAATAGGTTGTGGGTACTCATTGGAATTGCATTGGAGAGGCGCTTCTAATGAGTATCAACCAACATAAGAAAACTAATAAAGGAATCTAGTCTTTCACATGCATTTAATATATGCAATTTTGTTGTTCGCATGGGAGATATAGGCGCTTTTCCTGTTCTCATGGGAGTTATGGGTGTTTTTCTTGTGGCAGGTCATGATTTTTGTCTTCAAATGGGGTTTCATAACTTTTTGCGAATTATGCGTGCCAATTACCGATCATATGTTCAAGCCGGTGCAACATGTAGAAGTGATCTCATCAACTCTAAGCGTGCTGGGTAGAATTTTCAGCAGATAACTTTTTAGAAATACTTTTTTTATTTTCCCTAGAATCCGAAAAAAAAAAAAAAAAAAAAAAAAAAAAAAACAGACTTGGACATATCATGTAAATTGTCTCCTTTACAATTTGCATGAAACGTCAAAGCATATTTTCTGAGAAAATTAAGAAAGTTATGGCCGGTCTGTCGTCTGCTGAATTATCCCAATGAGTAATGGAGGTTAATAAGTGAAGCTATGCTGTGAAGTTGTCGTTACGGTACTTGAGCGTCGGCTGTTCGTGTATGCGTTAATAACTAGGGCATTGCGGGGCAGCGCCGAACCAGTTCGCGTGTGCATAAAATTGTAGCGGATCGCATTACTTTAATGTATCACCTGTGCTCACTTACTTATTCCCACTGTCTGTCTCCAAGCGTTTTTCACTCAAATCCACCAGGCACGTCGAATATGAGCTATGATTCCTTAATAATACTCTGTAAAATATGCGACACGAGCAGGACTTGGAATCACGACTCTCTGCTTGCACAAAACTGTTAGCTTTAGTCAAACCGGCTCAACAGCGCAAATAGAACCAGGACGCCAATCCCATGCTCTTTAACCTTTAAGTGAACTCAAGAAATGATAAAATCACTACAGGTCCACATGAAGTTCTCTTCATCAAAGGGAAAGACAGACAAATGCAATTATTAAACATCCACAAAAAGAATAGATGGCAAGCAGAGCTGGCAGCCCTTTCCCAAAAAGGTGGCAGCTCTGTTACCCAAACTTAACTGAATATATATTTAACTTACAAACTTGTTAAAAAAAAAAACAAAAAAAAACAAAAAAAAAAAACAATTTTTAGGGAAACACTGTTCAAACACAAGAGAAGACTTTTCAAAAAATACCAAAAATGAAAGTACCGCCTTGGAACGGTCAGAAATAAATTACTGTGGGTGTGTGTATGGGGGGCGGGGGGAGGTGCGGGTGAGTGTCTTCATCTAGTTTTATGGGATCCCAACCCTCGCCCTCAGTTTTCATTATGGTAAAAACACATATTTGTTCGGTCCGCGTACATGTCTTCAACTCATCCATGAATCACAGATAAAGTTTATAATGAAGCAAATATGGGGACCCTGGGATGTCAACAGTATCACTGTTTCGCTATTTAGTATAACCCCATCACCTGAAATATACAAATTCTGCTGACGTCATTGAAAGGTGCGTAGTTGCAGACGCATTTAAGGCAAAAAAGAATGCAGAATCAGATAACTATTAAAACTGTTTTCTTATTTATCCAGTAATATTTTATACCCTGTGGAATTTTACTAAACCTAAGTGAGTGTTTGTTTGCAGAATTTCGTTATAATCCGTTGAATATAACCTGAGTCTGACAAAAATTGTAACGTGTTTTCGCGACATCCTCATTATCTTATTTGGATATCCCCCTTAATCTGGCCATTCTGGGGCTATATTTTACTGTCTTCACTAAACATTTTTATCATTGCTTGTCCTCCCTTGATTCTTTGTCCTGTATCAGCCCTTAATTGGAAATAAATCTGCTTCTTTGTCTTGGAATTTCTGTCCTGCAAATTCAGGCAGGGCAACAAAACTGGTTCCTGACATAGTACACTTATAAGTCAATAGCCTAAATGCGAGCACAGCACAGATCTATCTGTAGGTTAATCAAAAATCCTTCACAGCATCATTAAAGAATGACTATCAGTGTATAAAAAACATATGTAAATCAATAATAAATAATAAAAATAATCAGCGAAATATGTTCGTGACATTGACACTCGTTTCTTGTCATTTCGTGACGCTTATTAGTGAGACCCAAATAAAGTGACTCGCGGTATAATCAAGTCCTATTAACTTCCAGTGACAATTTCCGGGAAGAAAAAAGAAGAAAATATTGGTCAGAGCAATTTCTGCTGAAAGTGTATATCGTTGTACATGTATGTTACTTTTCTTTGATCATATTCTCTACGGTAGAGCTCCCTTCATTTGCGATACGCTTCACGCCCTGTGCTCGCTATAAAGTTCAACTAAAATAATTAAATTTACCTACTTTAAGTAAGTAGTAGTCTAATCCAAGTGTTTAAAATTCTAAATGGTCATTATGACATCAACTGGGAAGACTTTTGTACAATTGACAAAGAAAGAAAGAATTCACAGAACACTTTCATCTTTGAAACAAAAAAAGGTTTGCTACAGAGTGATAGATCTGTGGATAGTTTAACTGAAGAGATGGTCATTGCCAAAATAGTCACTGATTTCAAGACTTTACTAGACAAATACCAAATACATCAACTTTTTGACACAAGTGAGATTTACTAAATCACCATTTTCAAGACTTTACTAGATAAACACCTAACTCATTGATTTACTCAGATCTGTTATAAGTTAGATCAAAATTTGCATCCAGAGGAGAGCTACAGGTGACCACATATATCACACCGGAAGTCACAGTCTAGAGAAGACTACAGAGGGAGAAATATGAGATGTCCGGGCTCCACAGCTCCCAACGGAAACAGTAAACAGTAAACAATAAATAAGAATATCAGACAAAAATCAATGGGTAAAAAGTGCAGTACATAACTGTGCTATGCTGTGCTTTGTTTCATTATTTCTGTGTTTCATGAGTGACAATGCAGAGAAAAGACCTAAACTTTTGGACCTATATGGTTGTTTTGCTGGTTCTGTGTTTCAACTGTGGCTGCAGAGACGAGAACTATACTTATGCACCTACAATGTATGTGGTATGCTGTGTTCTCCAGTTATTGTCCTGGTCAGTGTCCACCTAAGTTTGTTCACCTGTTTCTCAATTTTCTAAAAGGCACCTGTTATTTGAAATATAATATAGAAGAGTAATCAATCCTTTACAATACAGATTCATAAAACTGCATAATATGTCAAGATCCATTTTTTAAGAGCTTTGAAAATTCTAAAAGAACCATCTTTGTTTTTTGCCTTTTGCTCTTTTGGCTTTCTGCAGAAGGTTGCTGACCAGAGAAGGGCTGAAGTAATATGTGACTGTGTAGTAATGAGGCTCTTGGTAATGAGATGCAGTATTAATGTGCAGGGTTCTTTTTCCTTGCTTAGACCTATCTGCACTTTTATATATACCACATTATGAAAACATACCTATTCAAATATATTGGAAATTTCACAACCAAAACAGGAAACTTTTCAGATAAAAAATTCTGAAATTTTTCCATATTTTTGCTCAAAACATAGATTGTGGGTACTCAATAGAACTGCCTCAAAGAGGTGGTTGATATGTTGTGGGTACTCAACAAGTTGATGCAATTCAAATGGGTGCCCACAATGCATGTCTTTAGAAAGAGTAGACAAAAATACACTGGCTGTAATCTGAAGACTACGGAATTGCCTGACTGTGCATTTATAGGGATATGTTTGGTAATTAGGTCAAGTATGGTACCGCTTTTTATTAAAAAAAAAAAAAAAGATAAAAAACATACATATATAAACTATAGATTTATAAATAATAATCTGCAATGAATAGTGTGATCCTTACATTAATAATTATTTTAAAAATTATATAAATGCGAGGGATGATTGATAAATTTTGAGCCTTGTATTGAAGGTTTAAAGTTCAGCGGGCTGCCTATTTTCAGCCCTGTTATTCCTTGACAATGGACAAATAGGCAGCCTGTGTCATTTGGTCAGTTTATGTCAAAGTGGTAACATGTTAAAGTAAACAGGTCACATGACTTTTGCAAAGTGGACAAAATTGCTGAATGAGTGGTGATCTAATATGTACTTTACTGGGTCTAGTGCTTAAGGCTATTACAGAAACAAGAACTAAGTTATGGACCTATGCAGTACTTTGTTTCATTGCTTCTGTGTTTCAGTTATGACAATGCAGAGACAAGAACTATACCTATGGACTTATGCAGTACTTTGTTTCATTGTTTCTCTGTTTCAGTTGTGACAATGCAGAGACAAGAACTATACTTATGGACTTATGCAGTACTGTGTTTCATTGTTTCAGCTGTAGCGATGCAGAAACAAGATCTGTACTTATGACCCTATGCAATACTTTGTTTCATTGTTTCTTTGTTTCAGTTTTGACAATGCAGAGACAAGAACTATACTTATGGACCTCTGCTTCTGCAGAGAGCATGTTCCTCTATTACTTTGTAGGAACTTTGGCACTGGTCTTCCTCATAACTATTTTCATCACCAGAGCTTTGAGGAGAAGACAGGTAATAGTCAGTTACTTCTTCACAGTATTTACCCTAAATATTGAGATGTATGCCATAAGTTCTTTAACTCCTTACCATACTTATACTAAAATTTGAACAAGATAATTTTCCTACCTGTTGATGTGTCTAAAATACTGGATAAGTAGTAAACAGTATAGACCCTGATCAGATGCCACACTATGTGGCATCTGATCTGGGACTGCACTGTTTATCCTGGCCTTTCTGTCCCAATACGTAGGGTAATTACCATATTTATGCCCTCTCCCCCAGCCTCAAAGAAGTTGGATAGCGCATATTGCTTTTGGATTGGTTGTCTATCTGTTCATTCATCTTGTTTATCTTGTCAGTAAGATATATGTCAGTAACTTCAGCTAGGGCCATGAACCTTGGTGAGCTTATTGGGGCTGAGGAGTAGGTCACCTAATTAATGTGCAACCAGGAGAGAAATGGAGGATGGAGTGAGGGGATCTCGGTGATGCCCCTGGGGCGTATGTCGGGCATCGGGTTGTATTCGTTGTTGGGGTATCCATAGGAGATGGAGATGCTGGCTGCCTCCTTCTCAGTCGGCTGGACTGTTCCGCTTCAGACAAGGGAAGGTGCTGTCTGTACGATTGACTACTGTCCAGCTGCTGTATCCTTTGCTGCTGTCGCTGCTGTAGTAGCTGTCGCTTGGCTCCGGTCGTTGCCTTTGACCTGAGCCTGATATGACAACTACTACAGTTGCCTCAGTCCCACACACACCGCTTGTGACAGAATACGGCTTTTGCAAAGTTTGGGGAATTAGCTCTAGCCGTATCCTGTTACTGTTTCCTCATTCCCAGTTACGGGGTCCGGTCTGATTAAATTAAACCTTTAAACAGACACGTAAAGTTCCTAACTTCTAAGAAATAACAAGTCCAAACACAGTTGTAGAATTTCTCAAATTTACCCAAAATTATTCTAAATGTTCATGCCAAATATCACAAATAAAATGTCATGTAAGTAATGTAAACAACAGTTCTTTCCTAAATAAATCTTCTTTATAAATCTAACTAAATAACAGTTTCTCAGTATTAAGTCACTTCCCTAAATATTAATTATTATTTAATGGTCAGTTCATCAAGTTCCTTTTACTTATGCAAATGTCCACCTCAAAGTTCTAAGTTAAAATAAATACAGAGTTCCAAATAAGTAAATAATGTACTTCCCTCAGTTTGAATGTCCAAATGAATCCAAGTCCTAAATTTCTTCCAAGTCACTAACTTAAGTCCTATTGTTTAAAGCTAAAGCACACAATACCCAAGTTCACAAATTAAGCTATCTCGAGTTCGGAGAATAGCTGAGCCTAGATTCTTGATGCAGTATGTATGAATACCAGTGATAGAATGAAGAGGCTAAGTTTCAGCCCATCTTAAATATGTTTCTTCTCAAACTGGTGACATAATTACTCAAGGAAGTTGGAATTGCCAAAAGCTCAACATTATAAAAGAGTTTGATAAGTGTAAAGATTAATTTGACCAAAGCCCAGTTTGGCATGGTTGTAATCAGACAGTACTTAACAAAATCTAAGATCTCTTTTGCTCAGGTTAATTTCTATCAATCAAATCATTTCCTTTTGCAAACAAACAACTCAGTCTGGCAGCTTTGACAGTGTGTATAGTTCAGATCAGAGTATCAGCTGTTAATCAAAGTAATTAAACTATTAAGCATTTTCTCACCCAAGTTTCAAACAATCAGATTTTCAGTTATGAGCACAGCTTATGTTGTGATAATGATCAAAACACCTTGCAGGGAAAGTGACACTGAGAAATATTAATTCTAAATTGTCCTTTCATAAATATTGTTCCTTTTCTTCTTCTTCTTCATGTTTCATTTTTCTTCTTCTTCTTCATGTTTTCTTTCATATCGTATTTCAAAAGATAAATGTACAAAACACAAATATACTTCTTTTACCCAATTTATGCTATTTCAACCATTTTACTATAATTATTATTTTATTTTTTTTTTTTATTATTTTTATTTTTTTTTATTATTTTATTATTTATTGGGCTGAAATTGTCACACTGTGACAAATGTCCCCAAAAAAGGTGAATTCTAGCAATTTTCAACTGGCATTTAAGAGGGACAGGTACATGTACATACCTAGTAGTTGTGGGCATAGTGCATTTCTAGTTCTATTAGATTTCATACACTGAAATTAAACAGATTGTGTTGATACATGTCTGCACAGCATCTTTTTAGCTAGCAGGCAGATACTTAGCAAATTTGCATGAATACATTATTTGCACAGGAGAAAAAAGTTTTTGTGACTGTGACCCCATTTTCAAGGTCACCAAGTGAGTTAGAGTGTATGATTAGATTTTTGCCCAAAACAGCTTGTCTTTACTCGCCAGTGTTCATACACATTAGGTTAATGTCAGGGAATTTTTTTTTTTTTTAAGGTCAGGGAATTGTCAGGGGCAGGGAATTCTGTGATGTGATAGGGAAATGGTTGGAACTGGGATAAGCCAAAAGCTTGCTTGGATACACAACTGGGATAAGCCAAAAGCTTGCTTGGATACACAACTGTGATAAGCCAAACACTTACTTGGATACACTACTGGGATAAGCCAAAACTTGCTTGGATACCCACTGGTTAAAGTAAATACACCATCGGTTAAAGTAAAAAACTTGCTTGGATACACAACTTAAGATAAGCCAAAAGCTTGCTTGGATACACAACTGGGATAAGCCAAAAGCTTGCTTTGATACACATCTGGGATAAGTCAAAAAATTACCTGGATACACTGCTGGGATAAGCCAAAACTTGCTTGGATACCCACTGGTTAAAGTAAATACACCATCGGTTAAAGTTAAAAACTTGCTTGGATACACAACTAGGATACGCCAAAAGCTTGCCTGGATACACAACTGGGATAAGCCAAAAGCTTGCTTTGATACACATCTGGGATAAGTCAAAAAATTACCTGGATACACTACTGGGATATGCCAAAACTTGCTGGGATACCCACTGGTTAAAGTAAATACACCACTGGTTAAAGTAAAAAGCTTGCTTGGATACACAACTAGGATAAGCCAAAAGCTTGCTTGGATACACAACTGCGATAAGCCAAACACTTACTTGGATACACTACTGGGATAAGCCAAAACTTGCTCAGATACCCACTGGTTAAAGTAAATACACCATTGGTTAAAGTAAAAAACTTGCTTGGATACACAACTAGGATAAGCCAAAAGCTTACTTGGGTACACAACTGGGATAAGCCAAAAGCTTGCTTTGATACACATCTGGGATAAGTCAAAAAATTACCTGGATACACTACTGGGATAAGCCAAAACTTGCTTGGATACCCACTGATAAAAGTAAATACACCATCGGTTAAAGTAAAAAAGCTTGCTTGGATACACAACTGAGATAAGACAAAAGTTTGCTTGGATACACAACTGGGATAAGCCAAAAGCTTACTTGGATACAGGATTGGGATAAGCCATAAGCTTGCTTGGATACACAACTGGGATAAGCCAAAAGCTTGCTTGGAAACACAACTGGTGTAAGCCAAAAGCTTGCTTGGATACATTACTGGGATAAGCCAGAAGCTTGATTGGATACACCACTGGCATTAGCCAGAATGCTTGGATACACAACTGGGATAAGCCAAAATCTTGCTTGGCTACACTACTGGGATAAGCCAAACGCTTGCTCGTATACACAACTGGGATAAGCCAAAAACTTGCTTGGTTACACCAATGGAATAAACCAAAATCTTGCTTGGTTACACCACTGGGATAAGCCAGAGACTTGCTTGGTTACACTACTAGGATAAGCCAAAAGCTTGCTTGGATACACTGTTAGGATAAGCCAAAAGCTTGCTTGGATACTGCTGGGATAAGCCAAAAGCTCACTTGAATACACCACTGGGATAAGCCAAAAAGCTTGCTTCAACACTGCTGGGATAAGCCGAAAGCCTGCTTGGATTCACCACTAGGATAAGCCAAAAACTTGCTTGGTTACACCACTGGGATAAGCCAAAAGCTTGCTTGGATATACAACCATGAAAAGCCAAAATCTTGCTTGGATGCACTACTGGGATAAGCCAGAAGCTTCTTGGATACACCACTGGGATAAGCTAAAAACTTGATTAATTTTTAGCATGCTGGGTAAAATAACAGCAGACAACATTATGAAATATTTCTTTAAATTTTTCCCAGTAAATAGTCTTTGATATTTTATGCTAGTGGTCTCCTTAGGAGACAATTTGCACGAAATATCTAAACCTGTTTTCTGGAAAAAATAAGAAAATTATCGCCAACATTTCGTCTGTTGAATCTGCCTACAGTGTGGTGAAGATTAAGCTTTGGTGACTTGATCCAATTTTGAAAGCCAGGAGGAGAGCTGGTGCATCAAATACTTATCTGACATAGCTTGTCAGCACTGTGTCTTTTTGAGCCATTATGTATATTCCTACCAAAATACTACAGACATATTCTTATGCATAAAAATCGATTGCATTGAATTCTCTCGTGTACGACGTCAATTCTTCCAAACAAATGACCTGAGATACTTATTTGAAAATGTACCAAATGATAGCATACTTATGTTTTTAAAACACATAAATCTTTTTAACAAAGTATAACTGCTTTAATTTTTAAATTCGTTCTAGTTTTACATTTTATGCATTTATGACTTATCATTATAATCGTTTCACTACAGAACCATGTTAGTTCACCATTTTGACGCAAATGACCCTCATGGGTTGATGCGTCGTTAAACCTGAACTCATCATCATCATCATCTTATGCATAAAAAAAATGTCTGTTAGGTTTTGGTGGCTGTTACCTCATTCTTGAGGTCAGAAACGGAGTTACTGGTAGTCTCTCTCCTCTCCTCCAACTCTAAATTGCTCATTATGACATTAAAATTTTACAGTATAGTTATCATAGGATTGTACCATGCAAGTACTTCTGTGCTATGTATGTTGGGGGGTCTGTGTAAGTATCTGGAAAATTAAATGCAAATTCAATGTGCAAACTGATGCAAAACACCTTATTATGAAACCTGTTTTTTTTTTTTTTTTTTCTGAGGGACAGCGGGTGTTTAATTCAATTTGAAAACGCTCTGAGTTTGAAGTATTTTGATTACTTCAGTTTTCCTAAGTACTCTGATATACATGCCTAAGCAAACAGTGCAGATCCAGATCAGATGCCACTCAAAGAGTGCTTGTTTGCCATTCATCCAGCAGATTTTCAGAGCAGGTATGGTAAAAAGTTAAGAGAATACTTAGCTGAGCTGAGAATACTTAGGATAAATGCCTTAGTTTGAATGCAGTTATCACATCCCCAGATAAGATGGGGTATGCATAGTTCTAGATAAGAGTGAGTATCAGGTAAATATTTTTCTTATTTCTCCATAAAAACATATGTTATGGGTACTGATTAGAAGCACCTCATTGAGGCGCTTCTAATGAATACCCACAACATATGCTTTTGGGGAGAAATAAGAAACATATCAATAATTTTGCATCACGAAAACATGCCTATATAATTTTGACCCCTTTAAACCCCACTTTTATATATAGTGAAACTGGGGTTTACAGGGGTATATATTATTTTTCTTATTTCTGATCAAAACATAGATTATGGGTACTCATTAGAACTGTCTCATCGAAGCAGTTCTAACGAGTACCCACAATCTATGTTTTGAGCAGAAACATGAAAAATATCAGAATTTTTTAGCTGAAAATTTTCATTTGTTGGTGATAAAATTTGCACTATGTTTGAATAGGCATGTTTTCGTAATGGGATTAAAAAAAGCATCTTATCAAGAGGTATGAGTATTCACATTTGAGTTTTATTTCTCCTCAAAAACATATTTTGTGGATACTCATGAGAAGCGCCTCTGTGAGGTACTTCTATTTAGTACCCACAAATAATAGATAGAGTAATAACACAAAAATTAGTACTTTTTTGTTTGAAAAAAAAAATACACACAAAAAAACTGCTTTATCTGGAGCTATGAGTCACTATTTTGTTACTGGCGCCCATTTTTTTCAGTCTCAGGTGATAGAGCTGTTGAGTAGTGACGACTATAATGAGCCAACAGTTGCATATCTGGTTGCTATAACAACATCTATGAAATTTGGTAAGTACTGTTATGAATTTTTTATGTGTACTGTTTAATGATTGATAGTCAAAGAATTCAGTCACTACAAATTTATATAAATATGGAGAAAAATGGATACTTTGAAAGCAGTGAACATAGTAAAAACAAAAGATGAAAATAGCAGTCATTTTTTTTTTTTTATGGAGACTGTTCATGAGCAGTAATACAATTTACAACACTGCTGATGCCTCTCACATTATGACCTATTAACCCATTTTAGACTGAATGAACTCCCGCATGCTTTATATTGGAAGAGTCCAATTATCTAGAGTTCTGTAACAACACTAATTTAGTAATAACATGCCTTTTTGTGTCGCTTGTTTACAATCAATCCAAAGTATACATACAGCAAAATTTCCTGACAGTTGTTGTTCACGTCATTATCATTAACCAGTGATATTAAACCACACGTTAGACGGACCAACCAAATGTTCACGATATGAAACCCACAATCTGTTGTCTCCGAACTGAAGTCTATTCCCAAACTGAACATTTTTGGGTGGATTGTTTCAAAATTGGACATTGTCCCAGCCTACACTCTCAGACAATGAACCCTCCAGTACTGTCAGTGCTTTGATTTATACTGATAGTGTAATTGTATACATCAGGGCCCAGTTATTCAAAGCTAATGACATTGTTAGTTAACGATTCCTTAAAATTTACATCAAGTGATACGCAAATATGCTGAAATTTTTTGCTGAAAAAATGTGAGTAGCTTTTGCACTGCAATAGCTACTCACATTTTTTCAGCAAAAAATACCAGAATACTGTGTATTGAATCCGTTAAAACAGTTAATGAAATGACCCTTCACGAGCTTGTTAAGCTAACGATGCTTTGAACAACTGGGCCCATATGTATATGAGCATGGCCTTAAATTTTTACTTTTTATGTTGTCCCTTATTAAGGGAAATTGAATACTTTCAGGGGAGGTAACTGTCAAAATTGCTTTGCCTCCCTTCTGAAGAAAGATCTAGTGTAAAAGGAGAGAATTGCTCCTACATAGACCCTTTTTCAGAATGGCTTGGTGTGCAGGAGAGCAAATAGGAAATCACAACTGTTGTCTCCCTTGTAAAAATGTGCCAAATATCCTTCTAATCCCCTTACTTACTAGGGATAGATGTCAGACTAAGCATTTCTGCTTCTAAAGACGCTGACTGTCTAATGGTGTGGGAAAATCAGGGCAGTTCTTGGCAGATCGGCCAGGAAATAACCAATGAAACCACTGCAACACAGAAAGTGACAGTCAAGCCATTAATACATATGGGCAGGTGATTTTATTGATATTTTTCACCACTCAATATTTTATCTGTGTGCCCTGGCCCCGAGATTATAAAACTTTTTTCATGCTCAACTCAGCTGATCATGAAAAATTCTCTGCTAAAAAATATGAAAAATATGAAATAGTTGCCATTTTCATATTTATTAGCATAGAAATTTTCATGCTCATGCAGCTACGTTTAGCAAGAATGAATTTGCAACTGTTAATAGTTTGAGATTTATTAGCAAGTAAAATTTCATGCTCAGCTGGGTTGAGCATGATAAATTTTAATAACCTCCGGGGCCAGGTTAAGGTGTACTGGTGAAGATTATAAATGAACCATAATAAGCTTCACAGGCTGCTAATTTTGTAGGTCCTTTCCCCAAGTCCAGGTAAAATTGTACAAGTTATTATGGTCATAATTATGCTGTTTACTGGAAGTTTTGAAGAGGTACTGGGTACTTCATTGGAGTACCTGTCCGTCAAAAGTACTGGTGTATGGTACCTGTTCCATAGCTCCAGATAAGGCACTTTTTCCAGCTGAAAAGTGCTGATATTTTTTTTTTATTTCTGCATGAAAACCTATGTTTTGGGTACTCATTAGAAGCACCTTGGCAAGGCGTTTCTGATGGGTACCCACAACATATGTTTTCGTGCAGAAATAAGAAAAATAATTTGCAGATACCCCCTCTTGTCTGGAGCTATGCAGTATCTCTTGCCGAGTTACTTGGATATAGGATTTTGATATTGCAGGTTGTGGCTGTCCAGAGGAGATAAAGGTATTTATGCAGCTGGTTGGTGACGGAAATGTGTCACCGTACTTTACATTAAGAGGAAGAAAGGGTGGAAGACCATTATTGAAGAGAGGATTCACTGATATATTCCTGGTGAAAGTGAAAGGTATTTCACCAGGGTCATTAAAATATCAATTACATGTACTTAAATCAAAGCTTAGCATTCTCGGTAAAATTTCACCAGACAACAATTTGACATATTTATCTAATTTTTCCCTGAAATAGACTGACTCCTACGGAGACAATTTGCATGAAAATTTCTCAGATTTTAATTTCTGGGAAAAATCAAAAATACATGTATCATCAATTTGTTGTCTGCTGAATTTGCCCAGAGGGTGATAAAGGTTAAAGTAATTAGTATTTTAATGACCCTGGTGATAAGTAATCAGGGTTTTCCCTCAGGGTTTTAAAATGAGGGTCCCAGAGACTCCCTTATGTAAAGTAAAAGGGTCCTTTTATAATATTTAGGGGTTTGTTGTTTTAAAGAGGTAATCATTTCATCATCATCATCATAATCGGATTTTTGATTAACGTGCAGGTACAGGGGCAACATCAACATCAGTGGGCCCCTTTCCAGATAGCTGGCTTGCTGCACGCATGGCAGATCTCACACCAGATCTCCAGGTACGTCTATCATGAGGGTTGATAGCCGAGGTAATAACCTCTTAAAGCGCTAACCGTAACTACAGCAGACATTACTTTGAAATACTTTTTTCTTTTTAGAGAAATAAGGCTTGACATTTCATGTAAATTGTCTGCTTAACAGACAGTTCACATGAAATGTCAAGTATTATTTTTTTCTGAAAAATAAAATCATTTTTAGAATGTCTGCTGTAATTTGCTTTACATTTTAAGGGTTAATTATTGCCCAAAATAATGATAATTTTTGTCCTTTAGATCACAAATAGATTAAAATACAAAACCATAGATAAATAAAATTAATTTTGGATTGATCATATATGCATCACTAAGGACCCTTGCCCCTAACTTTTGAGGGTCTAGAACAAGGATTTTGGGGTAAAAACTGCCAAATGCGAGTCAGGAAAAACAGTGAGTAATGCGAGGATTCAGATACCTTGTTATGCTCCCCGAAGGGAGAGCATTTAGTTGCCGCTTTGTTCGTCTGTCTGACTGTCCATCTGTCACACTTTTGTGTGGAGCATGTCTCTGAAAGTATTGAAGGTAATTTAATGAAACTTGATACACTGATAGGGGGCTGTTAGGGGAATTGCAGAATGCAAGCACCATAACCCTGTCACCAGTATTTATGGAGTTACTTCCCTTCTGAATTGGGGTGGTCAGGTGTGGCGAACGTGTCATGTATCTTACGTTACTGGGGTGTTCAGCTGATATTGGCTTACAGTTGGTCTGCTATCCTTGTAGCAGGTAAGGGTAGAGGGGTAATGCTTTTATTTATTCTGTTTCTTTACTTTCATTCCTGTTCCTCTTTCTTACCTTTTTCTCTCTTTCATCTCTACTATCTCTTCTATCTCTTTTCTCCCTTTCTCTGGAGATGACACAAAGTGACCCACAAGGGTTGACGTGTCCTTAAACCCCAACACAATCCCTTCTTAATTTTTGCAGTAAAAAGCTTGTCCGGAGCATATCTCTGAAAATATTGAAGGGAATTAAATGAAACTTGATACATTGATATACAACCATTAGAAAAAATGCAGAGTGCAAGAAACGTAACTCTATCACAAGTAATTTTAGAGTTATTTCCCTTTTTAATTTTTGCAATAGTAAGCTTGTCTGGGCATGTCTCTAAAAGTATTGAAGGTAAATAAATGAAACCTGATACAGTGATAGAGGGCTATGAAGGGAATTGCAGAATGCAAGAACCATAACCCTGTCACCAGTATTTAAGGAGTTACCCCTTCTTAATTTTTGCAATAAAAAGATTGTCTGGGGCATATCTCTGAAAGTATAGAAGGGAATTAAATGAAACTTGATACATTGATAGACAGCCATCAGAGAAAATGCAGAGTGCAAGAACTAGAACTCTATCACAAGTAATTACAGAGTTATGTCCCTTTCTAATTTTTGCAATAGTAGCATATCCCTAAAAGTATTAAAAATACACAAAAGAAACTTGATACACTGATAGAGGGCCATGAAGCAAATTGCAGAATGCAAGAACCATAACTCTGTCACGAGTATTTATGGAGTTACTTCCCTTCTTAAATTTTGCAATAAAAAGCTTGTCCGGAGCATATCTCTGAAAGTATAGAAGGGAATTATATGAAACTTGATACATTGATAGATGGTCATCAAAGGAAGTGCAGAGTGCAGGCAAAGGTGCCTGAGCATCCGTCTGTCCGGCCATCTGTCTGTCTAGAGTTATCTCCTTTACTTATATTCTGGATGCACGCCTTATTTTTTTTCATGATTTTTACATTCTTTGTTGAAAATCACTTACTAGGGAACACAAAACTGAGTTTCTTTGTCTTATGGTTTATGAGTTACAGGCCTTGTAGGAAAGGGCCTTACATTTCTTATTTTTGCATACTTTGTTGAAAATCACTTGCTAGGAACACAAAACTGAGTTTCTTAGTCTTATGGTTTAACAGTTACAGGTCTTGCTGGCAAAGGGCCTTATGTTTCTCATTATTTTTGGATTCTTTGTTGAAAATCACTTACTAGAGAACACAAAATTGAGTTTCTTAGTCTCATGGTTTAAGAGTTACTGACCTTACAGGCAAAGGGCCTTGTATTGGGCATCCGTGTACGGTGGACACATTTCTAGTTTATTTTTTTTGTACATTTTACAGGTTTTTAAATGGATCTCTAGTCATTTGTCATTGGGCCTTCTGATGCCCAGGCCACCAGCGCCTACAGCGCTTTGATTGCAATAATAAGCTTGTCCTTAGCATATCTCTTAAAGTATTTTACTCTTCTACTGACATAACCCTTCCACTGCTGCGCATCTTTGGGGAACATCCTTTGGTTTCACTCATTCTCTTGTTACTGTTTCGGCACAGATATTGATCAACACACATTAACCCTAAAACACTAACTCATAATAATGCATATCTGAAGCTATTTTTAGTAATTTCTGCAGGAAATATGATTTATAATTCCTTGGAGGAAATATTTCCTTTAGAACACTATCAGGTGTATAGATGTCGTAAAATTGTGAAACTTACTGACATCATTTGCAAAACGTCACAAGACTACAATACAGAATACAAAGAAGAAAACGCTTTTTATGATATGTAATATACATGTAAAACGCATGAGTTTAAAAATACAGGAAATATTTCCCTCATGACTTGCAAATCTTATCAACAAACTTGTTACAAATTTCTCTGGAAAAATTTCCTGTATTTTAAACTAAGGGTGTATTAACCTCTATACCATATTTATCCTAAAATTTGAACAATAGATCCTAAAAGGAATGACCCTCAAAAGCAATGAAAATACAAAAAAATGCAAATACCTGAAGTGTCATGTTTTCTGGGCCGGGCTAGCTAGTTTTGGCCAATTAGGCCTAATAAGTGGGCTAAATGATCACAAAGGACTAGAAAATATAAGTATACTATACTACACCACACAGCACTAACATCAACTGCAGATGAATAGATTCTCAAAAGAATGACCCTTGAGAGCAATTGGTACTCTTGATAGATCATTTGAATACTGTTTATGTGTCTAAAATTTGCTGGATTAACCCTGGTCCTGCTGAACCCAGATATGCCCTGCCTTTACAAATAATGTAGATTCAGATCAGTTGGCTTCTGAAGAAGCCAACTGATCTGGATCTGCACTGTTTGTCATTAAGTATGTGAATTTGTATCAACAGCCTGGATCAAATAACCTAATTGGCTGAAAATTAGAGGTGGGAGTGGCATCTTAATTTATTCAGCATGACAAGGGTTAATATAGCAAACAATGTAGATGGATACAATCTTTGCATCACAGCTAGAGGTTGTAATGTACTAGTAAATAGAATGTCTTGTTTATTTTGTTTCAGAGTCGGTGGGACATATTAACAAAGTGAAGCTGGTGCTTTTAGGTGTAGAAGGCCATTTGAAATGGTGAGATATGACCCTGCCTTGTTAAAAGGGGTCTTCAGGATACCCCTGACTTAACACTTACCATGCTATGGGCAGATTCAGCAGATGACAAATTGTTTATATTTTCTTATTTTTCCTAGAAAATAGGATTTGACACTTCATGCACATTGTCTCCTTACATTAATATTTTTTCTTGTTTTTCCTAGAAAATAGGATTTGACACTTCATGCAAATTGTCTCCTAAGGAGACAATTTGCATGAAGTGTCAGATCCTATTTTCCAGGAAAAATAAGAAAAAATATTTCATAATGTCGTCTGCTGAAACTTTTACCCAGCATGCAAAGTGTTAAAACTTCAGATAGGGCACTTTGTCCTAGCCAAAAAAAATGATACTTTTATTTCACTATAGAAATATATCAAGTGGTACAAATGAAGTGCCTCATGGAGAAATAAGAAAGCTGTGTAGACCCTGATCAGACATGTTGCATGGCATCTGATCTGGGTGTACATAGTTTGCTCAGACCCTTCCGTCCCAATACTTAGGGTGAATACATGTTTCGTAGAAAACTTAGTTAAACATGTCCATCTGAATTTGAACATTGCTTAACCCATTGTAGACTGAATAGACTCTCCCACACAATATATTGGAAGAGTATAATTTCAATTTTGGCTATGAGGTTTAGATATTCCTAGAGAAAAATGGATAAACTGTTTGCAAACAGTGGACCCTGATCGGATGCTGTGTTCTGCAATATCTGATCTGGGTCTGCACTGTTTGCCAGTAACCTTTTTTCAGGGTCTCTATACTACAATGGGTTAAAGAATGGACAGGTTAGTTTAAACTATTTTGTTTGTTTAAATATACCAGTGGCAATAATAACAATACATATGGTAAATGTTCTAAAATTTTGAACACTTTATTTCATACTTTTTTTGCTTAAAGTTTGCTTTTTATGCATTTGTTTCATAAAATACTTGCAAAAAGTGTAGACCCTGATCAGACTGCTCCTTCAGGAGCAGCCTGATCTGAGTCTGCACTGTTTGACTATGCCGTTTTGTCAAAATCTTTGATGTTAGAAATTTGAGGGCATTTATTGTACGTGTAACTTTTTTTTTTTTACAAATGGGATCCAGAAATGTTATTGCTTGCATGGACAAGCATGATCCAGACAGATTAATACGAGATATTATTTTTCAAACTTATCTTATAGTTATCTTATAGTTATCCAATTTTTCAGTAAAACAGGAAAAGGCACACAAAAAAAACCCAAACTCTTACATGCATATTATTGTTCTGCCCTGTGGTAGTACAAGTTGATCAGACACTTTCTTAGTCAGAGAACTTGTTAAGGAGGAGTATTTTATGATAATTCTAACATAATTTTCTCAATTCTCCATAAAAACATATGTTGTGGGTACTCATCTGGTAATCACATTACTTTATTTTTGACTGATAAGCATTTACAAAGTTTGAGATATAAAAACAAGAATATACAAAAAGGGATTTGAAGCACTCATTTGACTGGCCTCGCAGTGAAGATTCTAATGCCGGAGCACCCACAACATATGTTTTATGGAGAAACAAGAAATAATACAAAGATTATCATTACCCTATTTACCTTAAGTATTGGGACAGACAAGCCTGAGCAAGCTATAGACCCAGAACGCAGCATCTGATCAGGGTCCACATTGTTTGCCATTTGTCCAGCAGTTTTTCGAACACATTAATCCTTGCCCTGCTGAATAAATTAAGATGCCACGCCTTTTTCAAATTTTTAGCCAGTCAGATTAGTTGATCCAGATTGTTAATATAAATTCACATACTGAATGCAAACAGTTCAGATCCAGATCAGTTGGCTTCTTAGAAGCCAGCTGATCTGGGTCTGTACTGTTTGCAAAGGCAGTGTATATCCGGGTTCAGCAGGGCAAGGGTTATTAGGTACTAAAATGGATTCGTTCAAATTCTGGGACTCGTATGATTAGGAGTTAAGGTGTCCCAATATTTAGGGTAAATACAATGAATATACTTTATAACAAGTCATTTAATTCTCTTTTTGAATTTTTTTATATGTACTGCATGACCTAAACTGGCTCCGGTCTAACTGATATATGTATATGAATCAGCATAAAAACGAGTTATGTTTTACAAAAATCCTATCTTTTGGAATGTCACTCTCTCTGATTTGGCTGATCAGTTAAATGTTTGACTGGTTAGTATGTCTTTCTGACTGGTAAGGGAAATGATATGTGATAGAAAAAGTCAAGGAGGAATATTTTACCTTTGTTAGAGTAGAAAAGTAAAACTCATAGCATGGTGCCAGGCTATGCTTGACCCACAATTTTATTTTGCAAGGCGGATCTCAAAGGTACAGTTGTACAATCCAAGATACGACAGAAAAAGAGACGTACAGGCTACTGTAACTGTGGCTGAAACTCTGGAAGACTCGGAACTAGATTATGTGATATTAAAATCAAGGTAAATTAATCTTTAACACTCTCTGGAAAAATTTAGCAGTGACAGATTGGTGACAAATTTCTTACTTTTCCCAGAAAACAGGATTTTTTTGTTTCTTGCAAATTGTCTCCATTATTATTTTTCAAAGAAAACAGGATTTGGCATTTCATGCAAGTTGTCTCCATTGGAGACAATTTGCATGAAATGCCAAATCCTTTTTTCAGGAAAAAAATTAGAAAAAATATTTTAATATGTATGCTGCAGAAAATTTTAATCCAGATTGCTAATTAAATGTTAAACTGAGTTTCAAACTCTTTGATGTTAAAATCTGAGTCAACTGAACCAATATATAGTTTTTTTTTATGTATAACCCCGACATACAATGTGAGGGGTATACAGGTTTTGGCAGTCCATCTGTCTGTATTATACAAGCTAATATTTCTGTTAAAGTTTTTTATGATTTTTTTTTCTTTGCCTTTTTTTTAACTCACCTGAGCAAAAGCTCAGGGTGAGCTATTGTGATCACCCTCTGTCAGTCTTCCTTCGTTGTCTGTCGTCAGTCATCCATTGTCAACAATTAGTTTGTTAACACTCTAGAGGTCACAGTTTTTACCCAATCTTAATGTAACTTGCTCACAATGTTTGACTTTATGAAATCTAGGTTGAGTTTGACACTGGGTTACTTTGGGTCAAAAACTAGGTCACCTGGTCAAATAAAAGGAAAATCTTGTTGACACTAGTTTTCTGAAAGTCCTTAAGTCCCTGAATACTTATTGCTGACATCTTATGAGCATTTCTAGTGAGTGGGTCATATATGTCAGTAGATGTGTACAGATCAGTTTATATCATTCTGCTGCTGAGCAAAGGTCAGGGTCATAAACTTAGAAATTTTGCATTAGTCTTGGCAATGGTGCTGCTTGGCAATGACACTGCTCTGGGGTATATGTTGGTCCCGGCACACTTGCTTTAGTTTTTCTACTGCCCTGGCGCCCTATAATGGCGGAATATTAAGGTATATTCATCCCCATATACTTTTCGGATAACTCCACTTACAGTTTTTATCAGATCACGTTGAAACTTGGTGTACAGTTAGACCATGAAGTGGTACAGCGCATATTGTTTTGAGGTCACAGTACACAAAATTTTAATAGAGTTATTACACTTTTTAACCCTTAAGACGCCAAGAAAACCAGCATCTGATAATGTCGTCTGTCGATGTCGTCTGCTGAATATTCTTGCAAACTTTAAAAACGTATTTTTGCATACAGGCAAACAGTGTGGACCCAGATCAGACTGCTCCTAAAGGAGCAGTCTGATCTGGGTCCACACTGTTTGCAGAAGTGACTTTTAAAGTAACCAGCAGAAGACAAAGCAGACAACAATGGTTGTGATTGGCGCTTTAAGGGTTAAAGATTTTTCAGACTTGATGTTGTTTTTGGATAACTCCTCTAAGAGTTTTCATCTGATTGTGTTGAAACCTGGTGGACACTCAGACTATGAGTTGATGCAGTGTAGATTTTTTTCGAGGTTGTAGTACATCAGATTTTGGTAGAGTTAAAGCTCTTTAAAGATTGTTCAAGCATGATTTCATTTCCAGCTCACTATCTATAGTTTTTATCTTATCAAGCTGTTATTTGTTGGACACAGAGAAAACAGAGAGAAGATTGGGAAAACTGCATCCAGGCTACAGTACACCAAATTTTCATATACATCCAAGGCTACAGTTTACAACATTTTCATTTTGATACAGTTATAACTCTTCAAATATTATTCAGGTTGATTTTGTTTTAAGCTCACTCCTATTTTTTCATTTGATCAAGCTGTAATTTGTTGGACAGAGAGAGAAGAACTGCAGCCAGGTTACAGTAAACCAAATTTTTATATACTTTAAAGGTTACAGTTCACAAAATTTTCATGGAGTTATTACTGATATTGCACTTTTTGAAAAACTTTCAGACTCAACCATATTTCTTGATAAATCCTCAAACATTTTCATCAGATCAGGCTAAAAATTGGTAGACAATTAGATTGTGAGGTTTCCAGGGTGCATTACACTAAATTGTTTTAAGGTTACAGTCAACCAAATCATCGTTTATCAAAGTTGTGAGACTGCTTGAAGTTTATTTAGCCATCTTCTCAGCATGCCATGGCAGTGGCAAGGTATATTGCATTGTCTGCAATGCATTCGCTCTGATATATATTTTTACTCCCATGCTTTGGTCATGCTCGTTTGGGTAGGGCAGGGTACTAGTCCAAATGAGACAGAGTGAAATGGCATTTTGGGAAGTCTTTTTTTCATGCTTTTTTCCTGCATTTTGAAAAGTATAGCATTCTTGCATGCTTTGTCAACAGATAGTCATGTCATACAAGGCCATGGCATTTTGGTACCAGATGTTACCAAAATTGAATTCCACCAGTTATGCTATCTAAAGATTTTGATACCACAATTCTTTACTAAAAAGTCCTAAAATTTGAAGAAACTCATAAGATTGCTGTATCTGGTGCAGGGATAGATCCAGAGGGAATTGCTTGGGATCATTTAACTCCCATCCCACTCCCCATCCCCACAACTGAACCCTAAATGCTTTGACTTAAAATTCCATTTCAGTGGAAAATTGTGGGTCATTAAGAAAACATGCCTATGTACTGAAAATTTTACCACCAAAAAATGAAAAATTTTCAGATAAAAAAATTGTGATATTTTTCATATTTCTGCTCAAAACATAGATTGTGGGTACTCGTTAGAACTGCCTTGGCAAGGCAGTTCTAACGAGTACCCACAATCTATGTTTTTGAGCAGAAATAAGAAAAATAATGTATATCCCTGTAAACCCCAGTTTTACTGTATAAAAGTGGGGTTTAAGGGGGTCAAAATTATATTGGTATGTTTTCGTGATGAAATCTGATTTTTATTCTCCTAAAATTTCAGCAATTCCATTTTACTACCTATGAATGCATCTAAAATTGATGGATGAGTGGCAAACAGTGTAGAACCTGACCACATCATGAAAACATGCCTATATAATTTTGACCCCCGTAAACCCCTCTTTTATATAGTAAAACTGGGGTTTACAGGGCTATACTTTATTTTTCTTATTTTTCTCAAAAACATAGATTGTGGATACTCATTAGAACTGCCTTGCAGAGGCAGTTCTAACAAGTACCCACAATCTATGTTTTGAGCAGAAATTTGAAAAATATCAGAGTTTTTTATCTAAACATTTTCAGTTTTTGGACATGAAATTTTCTGTATATTTGAATAGGCGTGTTTTCGTAATGAGACGCCACATTCTGTGGTGTCTGATCTGGTTCTGCACTGTTTGCTGAGGTCTGTTTTTCTGAATGTCTAGGATGTTAACGATAGTTTGATCAAATCGAAGTATGCCTCAGCAATTTTGAACCCTCTTTTAACTCTTGCCATGCTAAATAAATTGAGATGCCACACCCACTTCTAATTTTCAGCCAGTCAGATTATTTGATCCAGGTTGTTGATGCATATTCACATACTTAATGACAAAGAGTGCAGATCCAGATCAATTAGCTTCTGAAAAAGCTAACTGATCTGGATCTACACTGTTTGCAAACGCATGGCGTATCCGGGTTCAGCAGGACCAGGGTTAAATAATGTTGGATCCATGCATGTGGCGATGTCTCTAAAACGTTATCTGCATGGCAAAGAGCATGGACCCTGGTCAGATTGCCCTTAGTTTAATCAGGGTCTAGTACACTTTTTGTTTATGCTTGTCTGTCTTGTAGATTGGGTATGCATGTTACCACAGGTCACTTGTTGTTTATACTCCTGGCATATGAAGTATATAGGGGTATTTAGTTATTTGTCTTTTCTGTAACAGCATTTGTGTGTGTGTGTATGTGTGTGTGTGTGTGTCTGTCTGTGTGTAAACTTCTTTCTGTCAAAAGATTTCATAGGAGCTACTGCATCTACGATATTAAAAATTGGTACAAACATTGGGTATGACTTGTTGTATTGTGTAAGACACAATCAGCATCCTCATGCTTCTCATTCCCTTTATAATTTTCCTTTTTTCTTTTTCTCCTATGAAATTTTTAGTCACAGATTTCTCAGCTCCTGTTGGGAAATTTGCATCTTTAACCCTTGTCCTGCTGAACCCGGATATACCCTGCCTTTGCAAACAGTGTAGATCCAGATCAGTTGGCTTCTGAAGAGCAACTGATCTGGATCTGCACTGTTTGCCATTAAGTATGTGAATTTATAGCAAAAATCCAGATCAAGTAATTTGATTGGCTGAAAATTAGAAATGGGCGTGGCTTCTTAATTCAGCAGGACAAGGGTTAAAATTTGTTCAGTAGGCATCTGATGGCTAGGGCCGGGGGTGTAGGAGCTGTGCTTACTTTCTGCTATATTGTCTTTTACAGGTCTTTTTTTGACTGGTTCAGAAGCATCTGTGTATATCACCAGTGGTTATCAAACGTCA